>CM068348.1:10704216-10904216 GCA_034769755.1 Odontamblyopus lacepedii | reverse complement strand
TCCTCCTCCTCTCCTCTCCTCCTCTTCTCCTCCTCCTCCTCCTCCTCTCCTCCTCTCCAGGAGAGGCAGGGGCAGGAGAGGTGGGGTTAGGAGAGGCAGGGGCAGGAGAGGCAGGGGCAGAAGAGGCGGGGGCAGGAGAGGCAGGGGCAGAAGAGGCAGGGGCAGGAGAGGCAGCAGGTGTAGGCCTGAACATGTAATCTTGTAGTTTGCCTGTTAAAACTGTAATAAATCTTTAAAAATGCCGCTCATTGATTTGGTTTTACTTTACTGTGTAAACCACATCCCCACGGTGCCCAAAAGTGATTATTTGAGTTATATTTAGTTGTTAGTTTGCTCATCGCTTTCGCTTTATGTTTTCATTGACAAACCGTCACTACAGTGTGTGTGCTGTAAACACACACTGTGTGTGGGCTCCTCTTTTGTAAGCAGGGAGTGACCTTGAGTGAACACTTCTCTGTCTGCTTTACATTCCACTTTGTGCATGTCACATAATGCACTCCTTGGACCACATTTCATCATTTAAAGCAGATATTTTCTATATGTTTAACCATGTTATAGTTGTTTCTCCTTCTCATTCACCCTCTCGGAGTTGTATTTGGAGTGATTCATCCATGTTCGTGTAATCTTGAAGTGCTTTTTTTCAAAAGCTCATATTGTCAGTCAGTCCTTGTTTTCTCCTCCACCGATTCACGCCCACTGTGACCCAGTTACTCTACTTTTATTTTTACAAGTAAGATTCAGCAGTGTTGCATCATCATTTTGGTGCAAATGTAAAAAATCTGTACCTTTAATTAAAGAAGACATACTGTGCTTGTATCTGCTCTATAATAATATAATCTATGACACCCATGGATCATTATGGTATAATGTGCACATTTTACATCATAATATTCACCTAAAACTACTTAATAAAAGAAACTAGTCCACTGACTTCTGCTTTAGAAAACTGTGGTGCCCAGGGGAGCTGACGTCAGTACAACAGTCGGTGTCTCCTGGAGAGCTGCAGATCACACTGAGCAGTGGAAGCTTTTATCATTTATACCAAAAATAAAACTGGAGAAGGAAGTAAGCACAGAGCAGTGGGCCTGTACCGGGGGTGATCAAATCAGGTTGATCTTCAATATGGAGTCTTGAAAATAAGCGATAAAAGATACTCAAACATGCACAAATCCATTAGTATTTGATAATGAGAAGAGAATTACACAAAATTGACTCTTGTGAACCACGAGCCCTGTTTTAATGTAGTTACATCCTCAAAAACACACCTGGAGTTCTGTTTTGTTTCATTCTCACATGTTTGAATAATCCTTCATTATTTGTCTGTCTCCATCTCCAAAACTCAGTTTCACCTTATGATGTCACAAAGCCGTAGTAAACAGCTCCTTTTACCTTTAGCTCAGTAGAGATTTGGACTGAAAGCATCCACCTGTTTATAGTGAAGGTTTATGGAGTTTAAAAACACAGTGGAGCACTTCCATGACTATATCCTGCATCACATACACTTGCACAGGGTTTTTAATGTTCCTTTTGACGTTTTGAATATTTTCTTCTGCAAAACCTGTTTATCAGATCTTAACTGAAGGCTGTTTGTGTCCTGTGCGTTCTTCAGATGTCTGTCTAATGTTCCCATCCTTCAGATACACTTTAACCTCCTATATGTTCTACCAACGTCACTCGGCTTATTTTTACACTCTGAGTAACTCTGTGGCGCTCACAGGTTTTCAGCCAAACTCTGACTCATAGTTGGAAGAAAAATGTGTGAAAATTTTGTAGAAAACAACGTCAACAGGATTTATTTTTGGAATAGCTCACAGGAGTTTAGACCTGGTTTAGACCTGGTTTAGACCCGGTTTAGACCTGGTTTAGACCCGGTTTAGACCCGGTTTAGACCCGGTTTAGACCTAGTTTAGACCTAGTTTACAACTAGTTTAGAAGGTGTTTAGATCTGATTTAGACCTGGTTTAGACCTAGTTTTAGACCTGGTTTAGACCTAGTTTTAGACCTGATATAGACGTAGTAGAGACCTGGTTTAGACTTGGTATGGACCTTGTTTAGACCTAGTTTAGACCTGGCTTAAACCTAATAAAGTCCTGGTATAGACCTAGTTTAGATCTAGTTTAGACCTAGTTTAGACCTGGTTTAGTCTTAGTTTAGAATGGGCTTAGACCTAGTAAAGCCTTGGTATAGACCTAGTTTAAATCTAGTTCAGTATCAGTCCACAATAAGGAATGTTTTTCAAGTGATGTTCAAGCAGTAAAGGAAATACCCCAAACTATTCAGAAGCAGACTTGGTTCAGTCTTGGTTTAATTCTGTTGTAGTCCAGGATTATTTCCGAACTTTAGTCCGAGTTTAGTCCCATTGAAGTGGTATGAGCGCTCCCTTAACATCCAGGGTCTTGTTCTTCTGTCGTAGGTTCAGACGAATGCGTTCACGGTGATTTTCGATGAGCGTTTCTCGGTGCCTCTGGAGCTGTCCACGCTGGAGGAGTTCAGTCTACGATTTGCGGCATTTGGGATTGATGTGGACGAGAGGAACATCAGCGCCGGAGTGGCTGAGCTCAAACTGTCCGACCTGGACCTCACCATACGCCCATTCAACGCATGGCTCTACCTGCAGGACGTCAACAAGGTGAGGCCTGCTTAAGACATGGTTTAGATCGGATTTAGTCCTGGTTTAATCCTGGTTTAGACCTGCTTTAGACCTGGTTTGTTTGTTTGTTTATTTGGGTGGGACAATGCATATTCATGAACATACAATTTGTATGAAATCACACATATTGATGTAAATACGCCGGATTTAGCACAAGTGCTAATTTCCATCCGTAGTCCCATATATCCATCCATCTTCTCCCGCTTAAATCCTAGTTTAGACTTGGATTATTCTAAGAGACTTAGATCTCACCATACAGCCCTCCAACACCTGGCTCTACCTGCAGGACATGAGCAGTCTTGGTTTAGTCCTGGTCTAGTACTAGTTTAGCCCTGTTTGGACCTGGTTTAATCCTGGTTCAGTACCAGTTTGGACCTGGTTTAGTCCTGCTTTTGATCTGGTATACTTCCTAGTTAAGACCAAGTTTAGTCTTGGATTTGGGACAGGATTTAAACAAAATAAGACCTGGTTTAGTCCTACTCTAGAACTGGTTCAGTTCTAGTTTAGAATGGGTTTATTCCTGGTTGTCATCTGGGTTTTCCTGGTTTAGATCTGGTCTAGTCCTTGTTTGTATCCTTGAACCAACTAAGGTTCAGTCCTATGTGCTGTTCTCACACGGTCCCTTTATTGTGGTTTTTGTGGCCATCTGCTGGTGGATTTGGGTAAGTACAAGCCAGTCTGGCAAAATAAGCCACAATAGCTCTGCTATTCTCAACAAATACAAAATGCTGAGCTTTGACAATCAAATTCTATATTTTAATCTACGTACTGTGTTTAAAATAGTTAACAAGACTGCGCAGCCTTCACTGAGTACATTTGTTCAGCTGTGCTCAGAGCAGATGAGCCGCTCTTCTAGATCCACAGCCCAAAACAACTGTGTCGTTCCCAAAAGAAGTTCTGCCTTCTCACAAGCTGCATTTTCCTACAAAACTATCAAACAATGGAACCAGCTCCCTGCCAGTCTGAAGCTGTCTGTAGATCTGCACAGTTTCTCTCGAAATTTAAAACAATTTATTCTTGAGAAGCAACTGTGTCAGCATCAGTCCTGTTAAATCAGTAACTTCCTTATTCTGTGGTTTACAGTGTTACTGTTAGTGCGTTTATAAATATTTTAATGTTTTGTTTTGTTTTCTTTTGTTTTTTTATGATATGTTTGTAGGATTTTACATTGTTTTATAGAATGTTGTACTATTTGTAGCATGTTACTTTTAGTGCGCACCTGCCCAGGGACTGCGGATGGAAAATAGCTTTTTTGCTAAATCTGGTGCAAAACATCTCCTCTTTTCTAAGATGAATGTGTTTGTACATGGTCCCTGACAAATAAATAATAAACTAAACTAAACTAAACATCCCTGTACCATCTCTTAGGGCCTGGCCACACACCCTGTGTGAGCATAAAAACTGTTATAGGATGGATCCTATTTTCTGAAATGCACACAGGACGTGCTGCTTCATACGTGTGCCTAGAGGGCACTATGTCCTCATTCACTTTTAATGCATTCTAAAAAATACACATGTAAAAGTTGCAGTTTTTACACTGGTGTAGGTCTGACCAGGCCCTTAATCATGTCCTCCCTCTCTGTCCCGCTCTCTTCCACCTGTCTTCCCTCTCTCCCTCCTCTCCCTCCTCTCCTTCTCTCCCTCCTCTCCCTCCTCACCTCCTCTCCCTCCTCTCCCTCCTCTCCCTCCTCTCCCTCCTCTCCCTCCTCCTCCTCTCCCCCTCTCCTCCTCTCCTCTCCCCCTCTCCTCCTTCCTCTCCTCCTCTCCCTCCTCTCCTCCTCTCCCTCTCTCTCCCTCTCTCCCTGCTCTTCCTCCTCCTCTCCCCCTCTCCTCTTCCTCCTCCTCTCCCTCTCTCCCTCCTCTCTCTCCTCTCCCCCCCTCCTCTTCCTCAGGCTGTAGATGCCGTGGGGGAGATTCTTCTCTCTCTGAGTTACCTCCCGACAGCAGAGCGCCTCACGGTGGTCGTCGCCAAGTGCAAAAACCTCGTCTGGACCAACGGCAAAACCACAGCAGGTTTGTTAAAAGTTAGATTTAAAGCTGCACTATGTCACTTTTCTGGTTGGGGATCTGCCTAATGCGTGTCTGTTATTGTATTGCCTGGAATGTTCCACAATATGGCATTAAACAAGGAAATAGGTCAGATAGGACATATGTTTTTGAATTTCTTAATCTAATTCAAACTTTTGTAGTTAAATGAAACGGTTGCAGATTTCCCACCAGAGAAGTTACACAGTGCATCTTTTAAATGTTTGCATTTCTGGATGACTTTTTACAACTTTTTACATCTGAAGCACTTTTTACAACTTTCAGAGACTAGGGTTTTTCATCACTGTAACACTAACAACAACTAGCATGCTAACAGTGCACCAGTGTTACTTCCTGGTTTGCAGACAATATAAACAGTTAGCAGACAGCAGACAGCGGTGTCATTTAGACCCTGAGCTGCTCTGTCTGCCAGACAAATTTGACTTTATTACGTGAAAAAAAAATTATCCAACGTTGATTGTGGTTTAAACCTGGGTCTGTGTACCGTCCATTCTTTTGAATTTCAATTAAGAACGAAAAACAATAAAATGGGAAAACAGTTTTCATTTTTCCGTTTTAGTGTCAAACAAAAAAAAATATTTTGACCTCTATTTCCAATAGTTTAAAGTTTATTTCAAATAACACCAATGAAAAAACAGTCTCGGGGCCTATTTTAATTTGAATATTTTATTCTCTCTGGTTTATTTGTCCTGGAAGAAGAACTGAAGAACTTACCTGAAGAATCGTTGCAGTTTTGTGGACAAACATGTCGTCTTCTTTTATAGCGACGCATTTATTTTTGTGTCTTAGAAAGTAAATGTTTAACTCTAGGACGCGAAACAGGAAGCAGCAAGAAACTCTCCTTTGTTCAGTCGACTCCACAGAACTATAATAAAATTTGCTTTTATTATAGATCCAGGGTTGACTCTGAATTCACAGGCAGCGCTGAGCAGCAGAACTTCATATAAACCAGAGAGAATAAAATATCAAAATTAAAACAAGCTCCAAGACTGTAAATGTTAAATTAATTATTGGAAATAGAGGTAAAAATCTGTGTTGTTGTTTGACAATAAAAAACATTCCCATTTTATCATTTTTCTTTCTCAATTGAAATTCAAAAGAAGGAATGGTACACAGACCAACCTGATTTATCTTTTGTTCGAATTGTAAGTTTAGATTCAAATCACGTGTATTTGTCCTTTTCAGATCCGTTCGTCAAAGTGTATCTGCTTCAGGACGGCAGGAAAATCAGCAAAAAGAAAACATCAACGAAGAGAGACGACACTAACCCCATTTTTAACGAAGCCATGATCTTCTCTGTGCCCTCGCTCGTCCTGCAGGTGGCGCACTACTGTCAAACACACACACACACATGCTGGGTCTGGACACATGGTAAAAAGTCACCCTAAAACCTGAGGCATTAGAGGATATAAATATATACAATAAACAAATTTAGACTTGGAACCAAAATGTAAAGAGGAATTCTACTTCTGCAGGGCTAAAGGATCTGGTGAACCAACATCAACATCAGAGAAGTGAACGGCTCAACCTGAAAACAGAACTACAATAAAAACATTAAATAGAAAATCTTGATCTGTTTCTATATATTCTGTAAAAAACTGAAGTTATTTCAACAAGATTTACCAAAATTATTGACCTTTATTGTGAAATGATGTAAAATTTTCTGAGACCCTGTACTACTACTAGAAGTACTTTTATTTACGACTACTATTATACTACGAACAGAACTACTTTTACTTACGACTACTACTATTATACTACGAATAGAAGTACTTTTACTTACGACTACTATTATACTATGAAAAGAACTACTTTTACTTACGACTACTACTATTATACTTCTACTAGAAGTACTTTTACTTACGACTACTATTATACTACGAATAGAACTACTATTACTACTACTACTACTATTATACTACTACTAGAAGTACTTTTACTTACGACTACTATTATACTACGAATAGAACTACTTTTACTTACAACTACTACTATTATACTACTACTAGAAGTACTTTTACTTACGACTACTATTATACTACGAATAGAACTACTTTTACTTACGACTACTATGATACTGCGAATAGAACTACTATTACTTACTACTACTATTATACTACTAGAACTATTATTACTTACTACTACTATTATACTATGAATAGAAGTACTTTTACTTACTACTACTATTACTTACTATTACTATTATACTATTACTAGAACTACTATTACTTACTACTACTATTACTGCGAATAGGACTACTATTACTAGAACTACTATTACTCACTACTACTATTATACTACTTCTAGGAATACTATTAATTACTACTACTATACTACTTCTAGAACTACTATTACTTACTACTACTATTATACTAATAATAATAATAATAATGCATCAGTTTTATATAGCGCTTTTCAGGACACTCAAAGACGCTTTACAGAGCATTATTCATTCCCTCCAGACCTGGTGGTGGTAAACTACTATTGTAGCCACAGCTGCCCTGGGGCAGACTGATGGAAGCGAGGCTGCCAATCTGCGCCATCGGCCCCTCCCACCACCACCACCATTCACGCACGCACCACTTTCATACTAGGCAATGTGGGTGATGTGCCTTGCCTAAGGACACTATGACAGTTTTTGCCACTGGCGCCCCACTGTGGCACCTGGAATTCCCAGTGTCTCCCATCCAAGTACTAACCAGGCCCGGCCCTGCTGAGTTTCTGAGATCTGACGAGATCAGGCTTTGACGAGCTGGTATGGCCACATAACTACTACTACTACTACTAGAACTACTATTACTTACTACTACTATTATACTACTAGAACTATTACTTACTACTACTATAATACTACT
The DNA here is from genome assembly GCA_034769755.1 of Odontamblyopus lacepedii. Lineage (NCBI taxonomy): Eukaryota > Metazoa > Chordata > Actinopteri > Gobiiformes > Gobiidae > Odontamblyopus > Odontamblyopus lacepedii. The sequence continues at coordinate 10,896,664 of CM068348.1, read as the reverse complement.
ACTAGAACTACTATATTTTCATGTATAAAAGTCCGGTGTTAAACTGACCAAAGCACAGGTGCTGATTGTGAGTTCATCTGCAGCACTATAACTGTGACACGCTCCATAAACCGCCTCAAAACCGCCGACTCACTCATGCCCGAGCAGCTGGGCCAGTAACCACGGCGACCAGGGTGGACATCCCCACGGAAACCAGACAAACCAGAGGGGAGCTTTTTAAAGACACTGCGATTAGATTCAGTACAAAGTAGAAATCTAAACTGACAAACTAAAACAAGAATCCGAATCAGAGGAGGTTTTGTAGATGTAGAGTTACTCAAACGTGTGAATGAAAACAAAATACAACTCCGTGTTTTTGGTGAGGTAACAACATCCAAACATGACTTAAAGCTCACAAGCGTCAATTTTACACAATATAGGACCTTTAAATTTGATTCAAATGATCACACTCAATAATATGACTTAACCTTAGTTTGTACGATCATAAACGATAAACTTTTGTGCTTTCGTTAACGTTATCATTAGTTTGTACGACCATAAATGAAACCAAACAAAAAAAAAGCTGGCATCTTTACAAAAAAATGAAGATAAGAACTAAGAAAAAAAGGGATAGTATTTCTTTTCGAGGAGTTGATGATTTTAAAAAGTTTAACTCTGTTGAAGCCTAAAAAAGTGTACAGAGCTTTATGTTTTGAAAGATACAGAGCTCTGGAATGAATGAATTATGCATTAAATTTAGTTTGTTTTCATTTATATTTTGTCTCTTATATACAGTAAGTCACAAGTGAAAATGTAAATGCAAACTTGCTGTTCATACACTGCTTTTCTTTCTTGAATTCTGTCATTGTTTAATAGTGTTTGGTGTTAGAAGCACTTTTACTTCAGTCTAAACCCTTTCGGTCATGATCCCTGGGGTTTTGGTTTTGTGGTGCTGTGAAATGACCGAATAAACTACTACTACCAAAAATAAAACCTTTAGAGTTTCAATAGCAGCAGTTAATTTATTTCATGGGACATTTATGATACCTGAAACAGCATAAAATAGATAAAAGAGCAGGATTTGCCTATTGAGTTGTGTATAATTCACCAGGAGGTTAAGCTCAAGTCCCTATTTCTGCCGTCACACTGCGAAAAACCATGGCCAGAATTTAACATTAAGATATAAACACTTACATTTATCAGAAAATGACTTAAAAGTAGTGAAATGATCTGTCCATGCAGCAAGATCATTTTATCAAGTTATCTTAAACTAAACTACCTCTAGTCTAGAATAAAGCAGTGTCAGAACAAGTAAGTAGAGAATAAATCTGAAAACAAGACAAATAACATGATATAAGTTTTAAATCTTGTCCAGGTTAGAGAAATTTGCAGTGAATGGAGTTAAAACTCTCTATCCTCGTTTCAGGAGCTGTCGCTACGGGTGACGGTTGCCGAGGCGACGGATGATGGGCGGGGTGAGAACCTGGGTCACGTGATCATCGGCCCCGAGGCGGGCGGCATTGGCATCACCCACTGGAACCAGATGTTAGCCACGCTGAGAAAACCTGTGTCCATGTGGCACCCGCTGAGGAGGATCTAGACACGTGTGACCTGCTCATCCATATCTTGGAACGCCCTTAGAGGCAACTGTTGTTGCGATTTTGGGCGCTACAAAATAAATTGAATTGAATTGAATTGACCTGGTGTGGTGGAGATGCATGCGGTTATGTGTTATTACTGGTGTAACACTCTATCATAATTACACTTTATCAGCCTTTATGGAGCTCAGACCGCCCACCCCCGGGTTCTGAAAGTGCACTTCCTGTTCATTTTCCCATAGACTTTCCAAAAAAAAAAAAAAAAAAAACGCTATTAAAAGTTTGAAAGCTCAGGACTCATCACCTTTTTATTTTTCATTATTTCTTTGTTTATTTCATTCAGAAAGAAAAATAATCTTATGTTGTCTGCCCCTTTTCCCTTTTCCAGACAAAACTTTCACACTGAGCGTTACTACAGATCAATCCGTTTCATTTCAGTCACAATTGTTAATCAGTTCCAAACAGAAATCGTCACTTTTATGCACAACAACAGTTTTCTTTTTCATACACACACATTGCACTAGATTTTATGTGTTTTTTAAATCCCATCATCACCTCTGTGGACCTATAATTTTTTCCAATTAACGCAAGTGTTTGTCCACTGATCTGAAGGTTGGTGGTGCGATTCCAGCTTCCACAGATGAATGCTGTTGTTTCATCCTTGAGCAAGACACTGAAACGGCCTTGTGTCTGTGTACACTGGTGTATGAGTGTGTGTGGATGGGTGAGTGCTTCTATGAGGTAAAGCGCTGTATAAAAATGAAACCATTAACAGTTTTAAAAAATCTGCTATATCTTGCTTTTAAAATGTGCTTTCTGGACGTAGCTGGTGAGCCTCCCTGATGTCCCTGAACTCTCAGTATTTGAATTTGTCAAAAAGTCTATGGGAAAACTGAATGGATGTTTCTTCCTGACTGCAAAGTGGGACTGTAGAGCTCTATAAAGCATGGACAAAGACTTAAAGGGCACCTATTATGTGCAAAACTCACTTACATTCTTTCCTCATCAAAAAATGCCTGCAGTTGTTCATTAAACCACTTGCCTAAAGTCGTCTCTGAGCACTCAGACATGCTCTGTTCACCCACAGTTGCCACGTTTACATGAGATCTTTAATTCTGAATAAAAATAATGAAAAATAATTATTCCTGGGTTAGGAGTGATGATGCAGGATTCATTACAGTTTCTCGCCCTGAATGATTCTTAATAAGCTGTGTTCATGAATTAAGTCTTTGTTCATGTTTTATTAAGGAATGAATACGTGGAGTTATTATAAAGTGTTACTTTTCTATTTGATTTGAAAGTTCTGTGAAAACCCTTTTTCATGTATTCTGGTTTCTTGAGTTGGCAGTACATTGTGGTTTATGTAATTGAGCTTAAATGTCAGCCAGAACTACCGGTAATGTTTACCGACTTAAAACATACTAAAAAATCCAAATATGTTCATGGATTTTATGGAAATTATGAAAAATTTGCAGTCACCAAAGCAATTATCAAGAAAAAGACAAAATATTCTGTCTTTTGAATGGTGACAAGTCCTGAAAATGGCCTCTATGATCACGAAACTGAAATCTCTGTTTGCCTGTATACAGTAAGTATACGGCTGAAGATCTGGAGGTGGGTTCCTCCTTAATGCATTGAAGGTCAAATGCAGAAGACAAATTCCTTCTTAATCACAACCTTACTTTACCTGTTAATGAAAACCACCAAAAATATGAATGATTTTCTGTATATTTCTTGGTCAATGACACTGCCGATACCTACACTGCCCTCCACTAATATCAGCCTCACACAGAATTAATTTGTACATATTCTTAGGGTTTATATGAGTCCAATCTGTTCGAGAGTTAATTTAACATTTTTGGAAACATTAATTAAGTAACACTGGACTAAAATTCCTGTCCAACCCCAAAGTCAAGAGTTATATTCACATTTTGAGAGTAAATGGATAACACCTTATAGGGTTTAGCTAAACAACACACAGAGGTTTTAGTTTTACACTTTATTTTAGTTAATTTAAGATGAAATTCTGTACAAAACTGTCTTAAACTGGTCTTCTCTTGTGGGAGTTTGAAGTGATGGGTGGGAGGTGCCAAATTAACACTAAGGAAAGTAGAATTAACGTCAACCAATCAAAAAACCTCAACTCAAACCCTCATTTAACTTTCAAATAGTTAAAATCAGAGTTGTTACAAACAACTCTGAAATATTTTACCCTGAAATTTTAAACCTCCAGGTTTTGCTGTGTTCTTAATGTGATAATAATTTAGTCGTTTTAAGAGGAAACAGAACATTTCCATTTCTTCCAGTCTTCTATGCTTTTATCTTTCTTTATGTGTAAACTTACAAGGCGACAGTGCAGACAGACACTGTGTCCTTGGGCAAGACACTTCGCCCACCCTTCCATTCCAGTGTGTGAAAGTGCTGTGTGAGTGACTGGGGGTCAGAGGAATGAATGAATAATGCAAGAGACTTTAGGCTCAGCAAGAAGGTTCTGGTGTCCTGTCGATTTGAGCTCCCTGGATCTACTGCACCTGTGCACAACCCCCCAGCGCTGTTACAGTTTAAATGCCGTCGATTTGAGCTCCCAAGGCAGAAGTGGAGTAACAAGTATCATTTTAAAAGTGTTTTATTGAATGTTTTGACCAGTTAAATATATAAGCAGCGACTTGTGCATATTAGATTTGCAGCAGAATACCTACATTAGATGATTGAATATTTTGGATTTAATATTGGATTTTATCAATATCATTTTCATTACATCGTATTTTACTTTATTTCCATGTGTAGAAAATGTAACTTTATTTAGAAAGGTGCTCTATAAGTAAAATAGCACCGTATTATAATAATCACACTGTAGCCTGTGATATTAGCGTTAAATATTATAGATTTAATGCTATTTAATATAAAGATTTCAGTGTTTTCAGGCATTTCTTTCTCTTATACAGTGGGAGCCTTATTTGATAGAACATACAGGCCTGTCGAAATGAGCTCCTCTGCACAGATTCATCTAAATGAGTGAATAATGGGGATTCTACCGTGGAGCATTATTCTATGGTGATATGTGCTCCATTTGTCGGAGGCTGTTTGAGCAGAATACAACTGTCCAAATGAACTACACAGATTCATAATAATAAGTGTAAATGTGACATAACTAAGGTGTAAAGTGTGATCACCGAGTGCAAACAACATCAAACCCGCTGTCTCTTATCCAGAGAAACATGTTGTAAAACTGGGGAGGTTCACTTTATTGGATCTATACGACTGTAAACGGAAAAACTGAAGGAGCTTATTTGGACGGGGCAGCGTGAATCGATAGACGTCACTGTCGATTTAGGCTGCAGGGAGCTCATTTCAACGGGGCAGCACATTTCGACAGAACACCGAGTTCGATTCCCAGGCCTTTCTGGGTTGAGTTTGCATGTTTCTCCCTGCTTCTGGGTCCAGTCTGGTTCCCCTATCAACCCAAAACACGCCCCAAATCCTCCAGTGTCTCATTTCTCTCATTTCTCTTTCCTTGCTTCCTTCTCCTCGATTCTTTCTCCTCGATTCTGCAGAAAATGGGCGAGGAAGTCCCACACAAGAGAGGAATCAAGGAAAAGGAAGCGAGAAAATAAGAAGCAGCCCAAGACAAGTTCAAGATCCAGAGGACAAATCTCCCTACGGAGACAATAAACATAAACTAAATTTGTGGCCAGTATTCGTGGAGGGCACTGTATGTTCTGATGCCAGGAAAGGATCATTTATTCTTTCTTTTTTTCAGTAAATGAATGGAATCAAAATCCTTCAACAAAAGCAAAAAATAATCCATATATACATTTTTCAGGAAACATAAAACAACAAAACAGAAAACGCATTTGTCCTTCTGATCTCTCCACTGTCTCTCTGCCTCCCGGATCAGTTTTGTAGCCTTTTTCCAGTCCAGTTTTCCGTTTGCTGTAAAGGACTTGCTTGTGTACAATATTTCGCAGCGACACGGGCAAATACAACTGTGGTTTTGTGGAATTTTGGGAGCTTTGAGAATCCAGGTTACTCTTTATCAGGTGAAAAATTGTAATTTGTAGCAGCTGTTACAGGGTTGGCCAAATCAGCATATAAATGTACATTCACCAGCCAGAGCAGGGACACATGTTTTAATGCTTTTAAATGGAAGTGTCCCACAAAATTTGACATCATTTTGCAGGCCAATAATTTTTTTTCTTGTTGAAATAACCTCATATTTTCACAGAATGTATAGAAACAGTTCAAGATTTAATATTTAATATTTTATTTTTGGCTCCAAAGTGGGACTGTCCCGGGTAAATAGGGACGTCTGGTCACCGTATCCATGCATGTTTCAATTATTTAATGATCTCTCCCCGGCCCTATTCAAACCCTCCTTACGTTTAGCTGTTAGATTCTGTGCAAAGCTCCGCCCACAAGCCTACGTCACCCATGATCCCACACAACAATTCCCCATAAATATACAAAACATGATACAAAACTGTACATGGCAACTCTGAAGGGGGGTGACTCAGAAAATAGTATAATATTGGTCCTTTAATACAATGAACAGGCTTGTTATTCCAGCATTTTCATGAGAACTAAACTTTTCAATTTTCAGTAGCATTTAAAAGCATTAAAACTACTGTACCTAATATTCTGGCCAGTAAGTGTATGTAACCATTGTCGTATTTTGACCATTACAAATGCAATACAGATTTGTATTGGCTTAAAACATGTGTAAATAGTGAGCATTGTTTCTTCTAATTCTCATTCTATCTGTTTTAAAGGCATTTTCTACTCACACTCTATTTACCTGTCGCTGATTGATGAACTAATGTAGAACATCTCTGGGATTTAACATGTGATGTGATCTGTACTAACCTCCTTCTGTGTTACAGCCGTCACTCTCAACTCATTTTCACTTGTCACTTTGTTATAAATGTGAATAATCAAACAGACTGAACTGAATGGAAAATTTCAGATTATTATAAGTGCAGCCACTGGTTCTCAAAATGCGGTCCGGGTAACACAAGTGGTATGCAGGATTTTAACACCGGAGAAATTATTATATGGAGTAGCCCTATGTTCAGTAGATTACAAAACGCTGCTAAATGATCAAAAATAGATATAAAAATATAGTAGAAGCCCACCGAGAACCACGGGCTTGGAAATCAGCTCCTCTGAATCCGAGGAAAATGGTGGTGCTCACTGCAGGTGGTGGAGAGTCTCTGCCTCAAGTGGAGGAGTTCAAGTATCTTGGGGTCTTGTTCACGAGTGAGGGGAGGAGATTGACAGGTGAGCCCAAAGGCAAAGCGATTTACCTCAATCTATGATCCTACCATCATCTATGGTCCTGGTTCAGTCCTTGTTTAGTCCTGGTGTAGTTCTGGTTTAGTCCTGATTTAGTCCTGGCTTAGTCCTGGTTCAGTCCTGGTTTAGTCCTTGTTCAGTCCTGGTTTAGTCCTGGTATAGTTCTGGTTTAGTCCTGGTTTAGATCTCTGTTCCTACCCTCACCTGTTGCCATGAGTTTTGGGTAATGAGCGACAGTACATGATCATGGACACATTCGGTCTAAATGAGTTCCACCTGACAGCGATGGGGTGAGGAGCTTGATCACACATGAGGAGCTCAGAGTAGAACTGCTGCTCCTCTAGGAGCTGAGGGGAGGGCACTAGTTCTGGATGCCTCCTGGACTCCTCCCTGGGGAGGTGTTCATGTTCCACCAGGAGGAGGCCCCAGGGAAGACACAGGACACCCTGGAGGGATCATGCCTGGTCTGGGAACATCTCGGGGTCCTACAAGAGGAGTTGAAGGAAGTGTCTGGGGTGAAGGAAGTCTCTAAGCTCTAAAAAATAAAAAAGACAAGTAGGTAACAGACTCTTCATCTTTATTTTTGCTCCTGTTGTTGTTTTAAGACACTTTTTGTACCTTCAAAGTAGAGCTGCTCACAATCAAATTGAAATTGACGTTTGAATGGACACAAAAACTGCTAATCCTGTAGTTTAGATCTGTAGAAACATTCGGAAATGCAATTCTATTAGTATTTTTGTCAATTCTCCGGACGATGTTTAAAATCGTAATTAGTCTTGCTTCAAAACTAACCTTGGTCTAATTAACAGCCAAACAAATGCCTTGGGGACCCACACTGCACTTTGAGAACCACTGGACTTGAATATTATGCTAATTTTCGCTGTTGTGCCATGGTGCGGTTAAGTTCATTTGAATGTGAATTATACAGTATCTACTAACAGCATTGGCCTTATGTTAAATATTGTGAGTTTTTTAGCAGTAACGTTCAACTTTAGTCGGGTTCGATAGCGATCACAACTCCAACAAGTTCAAGAAATCTGTCTGTTTCCTAATGTGCCAAATAATACAGCAATATTTTCATTTACAATCAAAGTTCTCGCATTTGGTTCCATGACGCTGTAGCCGCCATCTGACCAAGCATGACCAAACTGTGTATTGTGTGAATGCAGTTTCAAATAAAAGTGATTTAAACATGAAATATCAGACGTCGTGTGGGAATATGTACATTTAGCCAGTGAAATTTTGAAGGACCTGTATGTACTATGGGGCTTATTGTTTAACCAATAAAGTGACAATATGATAAACGTGTTTCAAACATCCAGACGAAAACTCACCAATACGGTGTAATGATATCCAAGTCCATGGTGTGAAAAAAATGCTGTAAACAAAGAACGCTTTCTAAAAAATAAATAATGATAGTTTGTTTTTATCAATTTACAAAATGCAAAATGAGCGAACAAAAGAAAACGCCAAAGTCATTCAGAACTCTCTTGAGCGTAAAGAAGAGTCAGAAGTTGTGTTGGTGATGGTTTGGCCCCACAGAGCCCTGACCTCAGCATCATGGAGGTGTCTGGGATTAACATGAAGAGACAGAAGGATGTGAGGAAGCTCCATCCACACAAGATCTGGGCTTAGTTCTTCAACATGTTTGGAACAGCAACCAGCCCAGTTCCTTCACAAACTGTCTGCAAGTAAACCTAGAAGAACTGAAGCTCTTCTGAAGGCAAAGCTCACACCAAATATGGATCTGATTTAGATTTCTCTTTTGTTCATTCACTGCATTTTGTTGATTGATGAAAATAGATGATTAACACTTCCATTTTTGAAGGCCTTCTTTCTTTACAGCATTTTTCCCCACACCTGCCTAAAACTTTTGCACAGTGCTGTACATCTCACAGTACTCCCGAAACGGTGAATATGCTATTTTTTCCTCTAAAAATGCCTTCACAAGACTTAATCCAAAGTCTGAAACTCTGAAATCTCCAAAGAATGAAGATTTCAAAGCGCTTAGAACAGTTATTTCTTCATGTCATCTGCACTGAAACTGAGCAAAGGATCATGGTCTATGTAGTTCCCTCTGTTTCTTTAGCTATTTCTGCATCATGACTATTTATTCAAGCAAAGAAACTTGTGATTCGATATATTGTGATGGTCCACGATATTATTGTGAGACCTTTGACGATACGATATCACCAGATTTCGGTTATTGTTACGTCTACTCACCAAGTGTTGAAGCTGATCATTTAAGATTCTTTATTTGTCTTTATTTGTAATTATATATTTTAGGGTAGCAAAAAATATTATTCAAGCTTTAAGACTCCTAAAAAAAAATAAAAAAAAAAAGAAAGAAAAAAAAAGGAATATAGGTCAAGCGCTTCGTTTCAGCCAATCAGCAACGAGGGGCGCATAAAGGGGGCGGGACTTGTGCAGCCAAAGTCCAGGAAGAATCTTGCAGGATTTTACACAGCAGAGATCAACAACGCAACATATCTTAACACGCTTTTCCGTTTTTTAACCCTTAACGCATCATGGCAGACAGCAGGGACAAATCCACGGACCAGATGAAGCTGTGGAAAGAGGCTCGGGCCACTAAGGTTTGTGTAAAAATGGATTTAAAACGACGTAAGCGACGTACGCGGGGTAGAAATGGGTGAAGGGTCGTTTGGGGACATGAGATGCAACGAGAAGCGGCTAGGCTAGCGACGCAATAGCTGTTTTATTAACGGTAACATGCAAAAAACAAGGCACTAATATATTAAATATCAATTATATGCAAATGAGCGTTAGGAATATGTGTTTTGTGCATAAACTTAACCTGATGTAGAATGTTTTACTAAATGCTATGCTAACACTGCAGATAATGCAGGGTGACCAGACGTCTCTGTTTACCCGGGACAGTCCCAGTTTGAGACTTGTCCCTGCAGATTTTTATCCAACAAATGTCCCAGGTGTCCCTATTTTGGACCAATCTGATCTAAACCAGTCTGAACCAAGTCTAAACCAGAACTAAACTAGGACTATATCAGGTCTATTTCAGGTCTAAACCAAGACTAAACTAGGTCTAGTTCAGGTCTATTTCAGGTTTATTTCAGGTCAAAACCATTACTGAACTATGACTATTTCAAGACCATTTCAAGACCATTTCAAGACCATTTCAAGACCATTTCAAGACCATTTCAAGACTATTTCAAGACTGTTTCAGGGCTGTTTCAGGGCTGTTTCAGGGCTGTTTCAGGGCTGTTTCAGGGCTGTTTCAGGGCTGTTTCAGGGCTGTTTCAGGTCTAAACCAGGACTAAACCAGGACTAAACCAGGACTAAACCAGGACTGTTTCAGGTCTAAACCAGGACTGTTTCAGGTCCAAACCAGGTCCAAACCAGGTCCAAACCAGGTCCAAACCAGGTCCAAACCAGGTCCAAACCAGGTCCAAACCAGGTCTAAACCAGAGGAGCATAATTTACATTTGTTTAGCCCAAATCCAGACTGCACTTCTGTATTTTGTCTGCCCCACATGAATGGGCAATGCTATTTTTTTTTTTTTTTTACATTTTATTTATTCATTATTTTATTTTAATTTTGAAAATCTAGTTGCCCTATACTATTAATTATCAATTATATGCAACTGAGCATTAGTAATACGTTTTTTGTGCATAAACTTCACCTGATCACGCAATTTTCAGATTCATAAACAGCACCTTATAAAAGTAAACTGTTCACATGAAAATAAAATAAATGCATTATATGTGAATAAAAACATTCACATATAAAAGGGACAATTTTTAGAAAAAAGTTTTGGATCATTCTTCCAGTGTGTTATGTTTTGGTTTAGGCTAAAAAAAAACATTTGTGAATAAAATGCTTACCTAAAATCAATCAATTGTTGTGCTAAAGTAGCATATTTGATCACGTTTTCACAGAACAGGCGAAATTAAGCTGCGATTTACGTTTGTATTAAAGCTAAACTAGGTCATTGTCCACAAGCACTGATCATGTTACTTGGACTTCAGCCTTGATAGTTGCATAACAGTGAGACTAAATGTGATTAAACTCCAATGTAACCCTTGGCCAGAGTGCTTATGCACCGCTTTCTTCATTGTACTTGATGAGTGTTTAGAGCAGGATTATAGGTGAGTGCAGAAGTCATGTCAACAAGCACATCTCTGTTAGATGGATTGCTTCCCCCTGCTGTGTAGAGTTCAAATTAGGTCTCCTCTGTGGGGAATTAATTGGAGACCAGAATTTCATTTCATCAACATTGTATACATAAAATGCATAATATATACATAATATTAGGGTGACATATTAGATGATCAAAATTCAAAACTGGGACACACCAGGATTGGGACGACTGGTATAACTAAAATGTCTAAGTTTTCTGTATTTTGCCTTTTACACCCGTATTGGTGACGAAAACTCACCAATACGGGTGTAATGATATCCAAGTCCATGGTGTGAAAAAAATGCTGTAAACAAAGAACGCTTTCTAAAAAATAAATAATGATAGTTTGTTTTTATCAATTTACAAAATGCAAAATGAGCGAACAAAAGAAAATGCCAAAGTCATTCAGAACTCTCTTGAGCGCAAAGAAGAGTCAGAAGTTGTGTTGGTGATGGTTTGGCCCCACAGAGCCCTGACCTCAGCATCATGGAGGTGTCTGGGATTAACATGAAGAGACAGAAGGATGTGAGGAAGCTCCATCCACACAAGATCTGGGCTTAGTTCTTCAACATGTTTGGAACAGCAACCAGCCCAGTTCCTTCACAAACTGTCTGCAAGTAAACCTAGAAGAACTGAAGCTCTTCTGAAGGCAAAGCTCACACCAAATATGGATCTGATTTAGATTTCTCTTTTGTTCATTCACTGCATTTTGTTGATTGATGAAAATAGATGATTAACACTTCCATTTTTGAAGGCCTTCTTTCTTTACAGCATTTTTCCCCACACCTGCCTAAAACTTTTGCACAGTGCTGTACATCTCACAGTACTCCCGAAACGGTGAATATGCTACTTTTTCCTCTAAAAATGCCTTCACAAGACTTAATCCAAAGTCTGAAACTCTGAAATCTCCAAAGAATGAAGATTTCAAAGCGCTTAGAACAGTTATTTCTTCATGTCATCTGCACTGAAACTGAGCAAAGGATCATGGTCTATGTAGTTCCCTCTGTTTCTTTAGCTATTTCTGCATCATGACTATTTATTCAAGCAAAGAAACTTGTGATTCGATATATTGTGATGGTCCACGATATTATTGTGAGACCTTTGACGATACGATATCACCAGATTTCGGTTATTGTTACGTCTACTCACCAAGTGTTGAAGCTGATCATTTAAGATTCTTTATTTGTCTTTATTTGTAATTATATATTTTAGGGTAGCAAAAAATATTATTCAAGCTTTAAGACTCCTAAAAAAAAAAAAAAAAAAGAAAGAAAAAAAAAGGAATATAGGTCAAGCGCTTCGTTTCAGCCAATCAACAACGAGGGGCGCGTAAAGGGGGCGGGACTTGTGCAGCCAAAGTCCAGGAAGAATCTTGCAGGATTTTACACAGCAGAGATCAACAACGCAACATATCTTAACACGCTTTTCCGTTTTTTAACCCTCAACGCATCATGGCAGACAGCAGGGACAAATCCACGGACCAGATGAAGCTGTGGAAAGAGGCTCGGGCCACTAAGGTTTGTGTAAAAATGGATTTAAAACGACGTAAGCGACGTACGCGGGGTAGAAATGGGTGAAGGGTCGTTTGGGGACGTGAGATGCAACGAGAAGCGGCTAGGCTAGCGACGCAATAGCTGTTTTATTAACGGTAACATGCAAAAAACAAGGCACTAATATATTAAATATCAATTATATGCAAATGAGCGTTAGGAATATGTGTTTTGTGCATAAACTTAACCTGATGTAGAATGTTTTACTAAATGCTATGCTAACACTGCAGATAATGCAGGGTGACCAGACGTCTCTGTTTACCCGGGACAGTCCCAGTTTGAGACTTGTCCCTGCAGATTTTTATCCAACAAATGTCCCAGGTGTCCCTATTTTGGACCAATCTGATCTAAACCAGTCTGAACCAAGTCTAAACCAGAACTAAACTAGGACTATATCAGGTCTATTTCAGGTCTAAACCAAGACTAAACTAGGTCTAGTTCAGGTCTATTTCAGGTCAAAACCATTACTGAACTATGACTATTTCAAGACCATTTCAAGACCATTTCAAGACCATTTCAAGACCATTTCAAGACCATTTCAAGGCCATTTCAGGGCTATTTCAGGGCTATTTCAGGGCTATTTCAGGGCTATTTCAGGGCTGTTTCAGGGCTGTTTCAGGGCTGTTTCAGGGCTGTTTCAGGGCTGTTTCAGGGCTGTTTCAGGGCTAAGCCAGGACTGTTTCAGGTCTAAGCCAGGACTGTTTCAGGTCTAAGCCAGGACTGTTTCAGGTCTAAGCCAGGACTGTTTCAGGTCTAAGCCAGGACTGTTTCAGGTCTAAGCCAGGACTGTTTCAGGTCCAAACCAGGTCCAAACCAGGTCCAAACCAGGTCCAAACCAGGTCCAAACCAGGTCCAAACCAGGTCCAAACCAGAGGAGCATAATTTACATTTGTTTAGCCCAAATCCAGACTGCACTTCTGTATTTTGTCTGCCCCACATGAATGGGCAATGCTATTTTTTTTTTTTTTTTACATTTTATTTATTCATTATTTTATTTTAATTTAGAAAATCTAGTTGCCCTATACTATTAATTATCAATTATATGCAACTGAGCATTAGTAATACGTTTTTTGTGCATAAACTTCACCTGATCACGCAATTTTCAGATTCATAAACAGCACCTTATAAAAGTAAACCGTTCACATGAAAATAAAATAAATGCATTATATGTGAATAAAAACATTCACATATAAAAGGGGCAATTTTTAGAAAAAAGTTTTGGATCATTCTTCCAGTGTGTTATGTTTTGGTTTAGGCTAAAAAAAAAACATTTGTGAATAAAATGCTTACCTAAAATCAATCAATTGTTGTGCTAAAGTAGCATATTTGATCACGTTTTCACAGAACAGGTGAAATTAAGCTGCGATTTACGTTTGTATTAAAGCTAAACTAGGTCATTGTCCACAAGCACTGATCATGTTACTTGGACTTCAGCCTTGATAGTTGCATAACAGTGAGATCAAATGTGATTAAACTCCAATGTAACCCTTGGCCAGAGTGCTTATGCACTGCTTTCTTCATTGTATTTGATGAGTGTTTAGAGCAGGATTATAGGTGAGTGCAGAAGTCATGTCAACAAGCACATCTCTGTTAGATGGATTGCTTCCCCCTGCTGTGTAGAGTTCAAATTAGGTCTCCTCTGTGGGGAATTAATTGGAGACCAGAATTTCATTTCATCAACATTGTATACATAAAATGCATAATATATACATAATATTAGGGTGACATATTAGATGATCAAAATTCAAAACTGGGACACACCAGGATTGGGACGACTGGTATAACTAAAATGTCTAAGTTTTCTGTATTTTGCCTTTTACACCCGTATTGGTGACGAAAACTCACCAATACGGGTGTAATGATATCCAAGTCCATGGTGTGAAAAAAATGCTGTAAACAAAGAACGCTTTCTAAAAAATAAATAATGATAGTTTTGTTTTTATCAATTTACAAAATGCAAAATGAGCGAACAAAAGAAAATGCCAAAGTCATTCAGAACGCTCTTGAGCGTAAAGAAGAGTCAGAAGTTGTGTTGGTGATGGTTTGGCCCCACAGAGCCCTGACCTCAGCATCATGGAGGTGTCTGGGATTAACATGAAGAGACGGAAGGATGTGAGGAAGCTCCATCCACACAAGATCTGGGCTTAGTTCTTCAACATGTTTGGAACAGCAACCAGCCCAGTTCCTTCACAAACTGGGGTCAGGTGCTATGAGGATTGGGCAGTACCCAGCCGGACAAAGCGGAAGAAGACAGATAGATGGATAATATGCAAATAAGCAAAACTATCCTGGCGAATTGTGTGTTTTCTGCTTGTCACTATGGAGATGTTCCTGCTTCACCGTAATGTTCCACTGTAGTGTATTCAGTGAATCTCCACCAGGACTAGGTATCATGAAGAATTATCATTGAATTAATAACTTCTGTCTGGTGTGTTTTTGCTCCACAGAAGCCAGACATCTTGACTACCAGTGGAGGGAATCCCGTCGGAGACAAGTTGAACCTTCTGACAGCCGGTCCCCGTGGACCCCTCCTGGTTCAGGATGTGGTCTTCACTGATGAGATGGCCCACTTTGACCGAGAGAGAATCCCAGAGAGAGTGGTGCACGCCAAAGGAGCAGGTCAGGGCAAAGAGCATCCAGGGACAATGAGACACACACAACATGCAAAGCTTGATAAGGGTTTTTTATCATGCCAAATTCCAGCATGCGTATCAACAGTGCAATTCATACTACATTTAATCTACCTAAGATCCTTCATCCAAGATCATTTATCCCCACCGCTGTCAAACTGTACAACTCCTCTGTGCAATAATCATAATCATAATATGTCACTTCTGTACTGTGACAACTTGCACTGTTTTTGTACTTTTTATTATATATGTAGTATTTACATTGCAGTTCCATTCTCTTTGTAAATTTTGTATATATACTTATTAAATTTGTATAATTATTTTTATTATTATTTATCTTGATTGCATGCACGCTTTTTTCCTTCTTTGCACTAAACTGTCCTGGAGCTACTGTGACTGTTGAATTTCTCCACTGTGAGATCAATAAAGTCCAATCTTATCTTATCCTTTAGCTCTGCATAAGCACCTTCCTCTTTTAATCTTCAGTACCAAGTTCAAATTTGTTTGCCAGTTGAAGTTTTTCCAATTTGTGCATTGAAGTCTGCACAGTCTTGGGAGACTGTGTGTGGAGCAGATTCCAATTCACAAAATGACTTCTCTTTGGCTCAACCTGAAAACGGAACAAAAATAAAACTAAATATAAAATCTTCGGTTTCTATCAGTTCTGTGAAAATTTGAGGTTATTTCAACAAGAATTGGCCTGCAAAATCATGTCAAATGTTTTGGGACACCCTTTATATCCAACCATATTCAGCATCCACAGTCCCATTGTTATTTAAAGGCCGCTTTAAAATGCTGAAACATTTTTTGATTCAGTCGTTTTATTTTTCAGGTGCTTTTGGGTACTTCGAGGTCACTCATGACATCACCCGCTACTGTAAGGCCAAAGTGTTTGAACATGTGGGCAAAACAACTCCCATTGCTGCCCGCTTCTCCACTGTGGGTAAGCTCCTGTCATATCGTATTATCTGTTACATAAGGATAATTCCATAACTATATTTGATTTTGAATTGTTTTATTTTAGCCGGGGAGTCTGGCTCTGCAGACACAGTGAGAGACCCTCGAGGTTTTGCAGTGAAGTTTTACACTGAGGAGGGCAACTGGGACCTGACCGGAAACAACACCCCCATCTTCTTCGTCCGGGATGCCATGCTGGTGAGGAGTCGTACCACAGTTCAATAGGCTCTATTCACGCTTGCGTCACAAATCAGGAAGACGTTCCCCTGAAATGGTCTCGTGCCTAGTCATAAATGTATTGTTTTTGAATCTTCCATATTCTAGTTCCCATCTTTCATCCACTCTCAGAAGAGGAACCCTCAAACCCACATGAAGGACCCTGATATGGTCTGGGACTTTTTGAGCCTGAGACCAGAAAGTCTGCACCAGGTAAACATCTGTCTAATGTGTACACATAAAGTGACCGACATTTATAAAATGAAATTACAAAGTGTTGTTCTGTTTTGGGCTGTCGAGGTTCAAGAATTTAGTGTGTGCGTGCGTGCGTGCATTCGTGCGTGTGTGCGCGCGCGTGTGCAGCACAGAGGCTTATAATACATTTACTTTGGGGATGTATTTGAAAAATATCTATATAAAACCACCGCCATGTGCACGTGTAGTGTAATGCAGTTTTACAGACGAGTGTCAGGTGCTGCGTCAGGTGCTTCTCGCTCCTTCATCCAGGAGGTTTAGTCCCAAACTCCTCTAAAAGCTTTTATGTGCGGTAAACCCAATGAGTGCTTGGGCCACTTCAAACAGGTCCTAAACGGTGCATTTGAGTGTAAATGGCAATACGAAGGGTGATTCTTTATGCAAACAGAAGTTCTGTTTGCATAAAGAATCACCCTTCTTAAGAACACACGGTTCTGTTACAGAACCGTGTGTTCTTAAGACCCCTGCAGATACTATGGCCAGCTGCAGTGTTGTGCCACACATTAGTTTTAATGTGTGTGGGTTCATGTCAGGTCTCAGTATTTAAACCCATTTGCTCAGAGCCACATAAACATGAATTGGTTCATAGTAGAATAGTAAACTTCTGCCGGGCGTGTGTACAAAGCCTCATTAAAATGCTAAATACAGTTACAGCACTCACCTGAACCCTCGGGCAGTGTGACTGATCGTACCCTGGTATTGCAATATTGCAGTTACCATGACAGCTCTAGTTCTGGAGCTCTGCAAAATTAATATATATTAAGTCTATCAGCTATAATTAAAAACAATGAGGGGAAAATGCTGGTTAAAAATAAAATGAGCATGAGTATTGTGGTGGAAATCTTTTACTTTGTTTTCTGTTCTGATCGATTTAAGCTAAAGAATGTATTTTATGGGTTTAGATACTGTTGGCTAACAACTGCTAAAGTGTTTCTGTATCCCTGCCCATGTGTGGTGTAATCTGCTGTTCCTGGGGCATCTCAGGACAGGACACACTGCTCTGTCTTTATCCAATGTTTTTAAAACAACAAGCTGTTGCTTTGCTTATTCTCATCATTTACAATAGTGATATCCTTGGTGGCAAATCTGCTCGATGCCCATCTAAACCAGGGGAGGGACAGAAGGTTTCTTTTTCATTTTCTCTGTAATTGTGTGCACAATTGCTTTAATAAATCCAGACCCTTTGATTTAAGACAACTTCTCTCCAGTTTTTATTCTTCTCAGATTTACAAATCCGCAACAAGTGTAATGTCACTAACAAGGTAAACTAAGTAACATGGGTTAGTTTCTGTTTCAGTATCGCCCATCCCTGCATATTGAAGAAGTGTTTTTGTATGTATGACGGCAGTACTCGGCTTTTGATATTCGATTTATCTTTAAAAAGTAGGATTCTGTTCAGAGTGCATCAGTCCATACTGCAGTTCTCTCTGGAGGTTAAAGTAATCCAAGTATCTCATGCATTTCAGAAGATATTTGTAGAGGTCTAACCTGCAGATACTATTTTTCCATAGAAAGAAAGTACATTTTGTTTGGGACATTCTATTTCAGCCCTAATTGTAAAGTACAGAGTCCTATGAAATTTGTAATAATTTTAAAAGCAATTATCTTAAACTACTAAGTCTAGCTCAACGATAATGTTGATGTTGATCTATCAGATCCTTAATCAGTACCAAGTCTAAATTTGTTTGCCAGTTGAAGTTTTCCCAAATTTTGCATTGAAGCTGCACAGTCTTGGGTGACTGTGTGTGAGCAGATTCTAAAAAGCAAAATGACTTCTCTTTGGGAGTGAACAGCTCAACCTGAAAACAGAACAAAAATAAAACATTAAATATAAAACCTTGTTTCTACACATTCTGTGAAAATCTGAGGTTATTTCAACAAGAACTGCCAGAATTATTGGCCTGCGAAATGATGTCAAATTTTTTGAGACGCCCTGTATTTCACATTTTCTTTCTTTGTGTTACTACCTTGTATAAACCGTCTGGTGTGCTGTTGTTTTTGCTCTGGGCAGGTGACCTTTATGTTCAGCGATCGTGGGATTCCTGATGGACATCGGCACATGAACGGATACGGCTCCCACACATTTAAAATGGTGAACGCTCAGGGGGAGAGAGTCTACTGCAAATTCCACTTCAAGGTCTGTCTCATCCTGGATTAGCCCAAATTCCACACAGTTACTCCTTTGACATTTCTCAAAGCAATTCTCTTTTAACAAATTTGCCGGTCTGTGTATTTATCTTAAAAAAGAGACAAAAATATATACATTAGAAAAAAGGATAAACTGCAGTCAGATGAATAGGGGAAAATGGAGTGCTGTTGCACAAAAGAACCACAGGTGGGCACTCTAACACAATACAGTAAACTAACCTGGATTTTAACCTTGAATGTTTATGAAAAGGCAGTAATGGCAGAATAAGCAAAACCGTACAGGGTAAATACACTATTTACAAATGATGCAGGCCAGAATATTACCTGTTACAGGACGGATAGTGGAGGGACATAAGTGACGCTGTAACAGAAGAATAACACGTATAATCTCTTACCACTCAACATTTTATCATAATATTGAGTGACTTTTAATAACTGCGATTAAAGAAAGTACAGTTACATTTTGTTTTTGTGTTTGTTTGTTTTTTTTTGTCTTAATGTCTTCAGACGGACCAGGGCATAAAGAATCTGTCAGTGGAGGAGGCCGAGCGCTTGGCCGCCGCAGACCCGGACTACGGCATCGGAGACCTGTACAATGCCATCGCCAACGGGAACTTCCCCTCCTGGACTTTCTACATCCAGGTCATGACCTTTGAGCAGGCCGAGAAGTTCCAGTTCAACCCCTTTGATCTCACCAAGGTAACCCAACTTTTCAGAATTTTAGCTTGAAAATAAAAATTATTACTTAAAAACTGATGAAATCCCAAAGCTAGACATAAGAAAATCCATTGCTTTTTAAACAATCTTGGCACACACAGCATAACTCATCACTACATTTCCAACAGTGTTGATACAGTCTATAGCCCCATCTGGTGGTGTAAAAATGAACTGCTTCCTCTGCAGAAGCATTGACACAACGCAGGGTTCGTTCATTCAGACACGTGAACACTGTTTGTGATTGTTGTGATCTGATTTCCAACTAATGAAAGACCTGAAGAAGGAGGTAGAAGGAAGGTAACGCAGTCTCATGAAAGCAAACCACAGCCTACTGGACAATAAAGTCAGCAAATACGCGCTACATGATGAATGCTTGTGAAAATTATAGTAAATTAAAAGTAAAATAATATAGTTCTTTCAATAAATCTGTAGTGAGCTCACATGGAACAGGCCTGTGCTCTGTTTCTGTGATGAACGGAGACACAGCGAGACACAGTGAGCTGCTTCAGTGCTCCCGACACCAGACGCACTAAATGACAGTCGATGTATCGTTCATGTGACTTTTTTTAAAGTGATGCACAGAGACACAGCTCCACACAAGTGTCGCCTCATCGACTCGTTTGGCTCATCACTACTACAGTTTGTCCCACAGACTTATAAGTGGGAATGTTTTATCACTTCATTTAAATGTAGCTTGAATTAAAATTTAAAAAGTCTTTTGAAATACATCTATTATGTAAAATAATGAGAAAATGGAGCAAATCTCTCTTCTCATTGGTGCATAATAATACAGTAGCTAAAACCACTGAACCTGATTTTGTTTTAGGATCTAAAAATGAAGAAAACAGTTAATTTTAAACAGTTTGCAGTGGTCCAAAGTTATTCTCCACTTTCCTAATCCATTCCTAGCTTCGAATTATTCACCATGAGTTTATAAGAACATTTCACAACATTTTGTCGTCTCAGTAAAGCGAACAGCTAGCGTGCTAATAGCCCACTAATCCTCAGACAATTGAACGCTTTATGACTACAGAACACACTGGCCTCATTTTAACCCTGCTTTTACATCACATCTGTTATGGAGGAAAACATTTTTTTTTATTATTACATGGGGAAAAATTGGGTATTGCCATTTAAAGTGATAAAGTTATTCTTTTTAAATGTTACTTGTTAAATATAATCTTTTCTTTTTTTCTTTTTAAAAGCACATTGTGTTAAAGCTGCATTGTGTAACTTTTCTTGTGGAGGGTCAGTCAAATGTTTTATTGCTTTGTCTGACGTATTTCACCGTATGGCATTAAACTTTTCTACCTTCACGGAGACCGAACCAGACAAAGTTCCAGGTCAGATCTGTGGAGAGGCGACCCTGCTCACAGTCAGAATGTCTGTTTTTCTAGGGATTTTTGAGCTGTAAAACCACCTGTGATTGAATAAATGTAAAGTAGAGCTGTTTAATGTCACACTGTGGAACATTCCAGGCAGAGCAATGACATTTCCATAGAAACAAGCAGGTGACGGACCCCCAACCGAAAAGCTACACAGTGCACATTTACGGTTTAAGTTGATTTAATGTAAATACACAAACCCCATTTACTGTTGTCAGGTGTGGCCTCATAACGAGTACCCTCTGATCCCAGTGGGGAAGATGGTGCTGAACAGAAACCCGGTCAGTTACTTTGCAGAGGTGGAGCAGGTGGCGTTCGACCCGAGTAACATGCCCCCTGGGATCGAGCCCAGCCCCGACAAGATGCTGCAGGTGAGAAACTAAACACATCATCTGTTGACTCCATGTAAGATTTTAATTTTAAATTGTGTAAACATGAGCTTGTCTCCAGATAAGAAGTAGAATCAAATATGCCTTTTACTGGGAACAAAAGAAAGCCTGACTTACTCTTACAAAAACATTGGACATGCTGTTTTATTATTTGTTGTGGTTGTTTCAAGTATCCAATCAGAATGTGCCTCATGAGTCTCATTTGCAGTGCTGGTTTCTATGCGGAAATTCAGTCGGGCTCCATCCGAAAATGGACAAAAATAGGCAAGGCAAGGCGGCAGGAACGCTGCAAAAAAGCTTCAGATATAAACACTTAAATCTACCAGAATATTACTTGAAAGTAGTGAAATTATCTTGCTGCAAGGACAGATCATTTTACTTGACAAGTTCTCTTAAAATAAACCACCTCTAGACTAGAATGAAGCAGTCTCAGAACTAGTAACTCAATAATAAATCTGAAAACAAGATGAAGAATCTGATAGAAGTTTTAAAATCAACAAGCATCCTCCCCTACTGCGAGAGTCTTATGAGTACTTAAACCTTTGAGTTTTTTTCATCACAACAGGAGCCGACATAAATGTGAATATAGATGAGTGAAACGACGTCAAATAAAGAGCTGCACAAAATCTGCACACGTACGATCTCTGAAAAGAAAAAAAATGATCCATCTCTAACACCATATATGCACAGAACAGACTCACCCATGAAATTCTGTATTATATGGTCCAACTCACAACACTACAATGAAAAAGAACGAAAATTAAACCAAAATCAAAGTATGCAAAATGAAAATGCTTTTCACATTGCACATGACGTCCACGACCTCAATCTCTGACTCGGCTCCAGCATCATCCAAGTTGATCCAAGGATGGGTTCCAATGTAATGAAGTAAAATACTTGGACCAAATGTACTTGTATTTCAAAAACTAGTATTATTTCAAAAACTACTTTAAAAATGACAAATGACTCATTAAAAACTACTAATTTACAGTAATGTGAGTATGATAAATGTAATTGTTACTTTCCACCCTTGAATACTATATTTAGTTTTTTTTTTTCTGGTTAAAGTAAAGTGTAAATGATTGTGCACAGGGCCGTCTCTTCGCATATCCGGACACACATCGCCACAGACTCGGGGCGAACTACCTGCAGCTGCCAGTCAACTGTCCCTACAGAACCAGAGTGGCCAACTACGAACGGGACGGCCCCATGTGCATGTTTGACAACCAGGGCAAGTCACAGCTACACAACACGCCCTCCTCATCCTCACACGCCAACACAACTGCCCGTCTCTCCGAATGAAAACACAGTTGATGGGTTGTGGTTCAGTCACATGGCATATTCGTTGACCTCGTTTCTGCTAATATCTCTGTAATTACTGGGCTCATCCACATGAAACATAAACTGGCACAAAGATCAAACGATAATTGATCATCAAGAATTTTGTTTAATCGACGAACCAAATGTAGGTTGTTGTGTGTAGCGTAAGGAGACGAGGCCGAGTTTGACTGAGCAAACACTGGAGTAACAGCCTTGGCTCTGTCACACCTCCTTGGAGATCACTGTACCACTCTGGGATATTCCAGTAGTAACGGGGATACTGTGGCATGTATACGCAGTATCCTGGCTACTGCAACATAAAGGTGAATGCGCAGGTGTCCAAAAGACAAACAAACATGATTTCATTATAGTTCTTTGTCTCCAACAATGTGACATACGCACAGAATAGACTCTCCATCCTCTGTCACAGATGGAACACTCATATTCCACTGAGACTTGTCTTTAGTCGGACAGAACTGACAGAAACTGACCGCGTCAGGGCACAGAGCCAGCTGTTTTTGGTTTTTTCAGCGCTTGCAGTTTATGCAAATTATCCATGTGGTTTTACATTTCTGCATATAATATCAAACGGGTTGATGTGGCTCTATAGTCGTTATGGTTTATATGTGCGGAAAAACACGCTGTATTTTTGTTTTCATTGCGTTTTGGTATATAAAAGTATAGTAATGATGATAATTTTAGTATAAAAAGTTAATGATAATAATGCATCAGTTTTATATAGCGCTTTTTTGGACACTCAAAGACACTTTACAGAGCATTATTCATTCACTCCAGACCTAGTGTTGGTTAGCCACTATTGTAGCCACAGCTGCCCTGGGGCAGACTGACGAAAGCGAGGCTCCAATCTGCACCATCGGCCCCTCCAGCCACCACCATCACACACACACACACACACACACACACACACACACACACACACACACACACACACACACCACTTTCATACTAAGGCAAGGCACTTCACCCACACTGCCAAGGACACAATGACCAGGAAAGTCCCATTGAGATCACTAATCTCTTTTTCAAGGGAGTCCTGGCACACACACACCACTTTCATACTAGACAATGTGGGTGAAGTGTCTTGCCTAAGGACACAACACCAGTTTTTGCCACTGGCGCCCCCCTGTGGCACCTGGAATTTCCAGCGGTCTCCCATCCAAGTACTGACCAGGCCCTTCTGAGATCTGACGGGATCAGGCTTTGACAAGCCGGTATGGACGTGTTAAGTTAATGATTAATTGAAAATTGATTGTTGATTCTCCCAACGATCGATTTAAGAAAATGTAATCAAATGCCCATCTCTACTCACAGGTTCTATTTCATCCCTCTTTAACGTTTAGCTGTAAGATTCTGCGCAAAGCTCCGCCCACAAGCCTACATCACCACGATCCTACACGGCAATTCTCCAAAAATATGCAAAACCATCATCCAAAACTACACGACACAGGCTGGGCAGCTAGGATATCGGTCAATTAATCTAAACATTTGCTCCTCTATACGAGGGAAACTTCCATGTAAGGATAAGGCGACAGTCCTGTGACCAAATACACTATGAACTTTCACACTTACACTTCAATTTGAGCAAAATCAAAATTGCACAAGAAACTTAAAGTTGATTTTTGCATTTCTTTCCCCCCGCAGTCCTAAATAATATCAATTTTCTCTTCTCACTTGTACATTTTGCTCTTGTCCTGCAGGTGGCGCTCCAAACTACTACCCCAACAGCTTCAGTGCTCCAGAGTCCCAGCCTCAGTTTCTGGAGTCCAAGTTCCAGGTTTCTGCAGATGTGGCCCGATACAACAGTGCCGATGAGGACAACGTCACACAGGTCACACAGGAAATCGAAATCATCTCAATATGTTCATCAAAGTATTTTCATTATTGATTATCCAGTATTATTATTATTATTATTATTATTGGCCTTATTTTATTACTCTCACTTACAGGTTTGTTTAAATAAAAATGTACATGTATTCACTTGTGAGATGAAAGTGATAGAGGGGGGGACTGTTAAAGAGGAAGTCACACTCAATGGGAGCATATTTAAGTAAATTGGTGCTCAGGAAATCAGGTTTGTGGAGATGCAAGCTGCTCACAGTAAGGACACATTTTTACCAGTGCAGTAAAAACACCCAACAAGAAAAAACATGCCTATATTTTCCTCAAATGTTAAAACTTAATTTATAACTGAACTTTTCCCATTTGGCTCTTTATGTATAAACAACAATAAAAGGACATAATCACAAATAAGGAAAAAACAAGTGCACCGTTTTGAGGAATTCTCTGATGCTTTCACCTTTTACATGTAAAAGTATTTAAGGACAAGAGCTCCGTCAGTTTCTTGTCTTTCTGCAACATGTTCCAACCAAGAGGAGCTGAATGGACAAAGACTGATCATTAGACGGCATGATTAAAGTCCAAATATAGGGAGAATGGCCTTGTAGACTTGACGAAGACACTCCAATTATGAAAGATTGTAAAAAATAAACCAGAGATTATCCAAGTTAAATAGCGTACATGAAGGAAAGGGTTAGATAGTAGAAGTATTGAAGTATTGTCTAAAGATGATGTCTTTGCAGGTCCGTATTTTCTACACTAAAGTGCTGAACGAGGAGGAGCGACAGAGGCTTTGTCAGAACATTGCCGGGGCCTTGAAAGACGCACAGCTTTTCATTCAGAAACGAATGGTACGTTTTCAGAACCCTGTGAGCCACGTTCAACCTTTTACATCACAAAGGAGGTTTGGATTACTGGGTCACATAGTCTAAATTTGACGACTAAATTGTGTGACTAAAGGGCATTTGAGTTATAAAGTACAGACTATTGTATTCTTGGAACACAGAACTGGGGAAGAAACATCATTATAAGAAATTTAAATTACGGTAAAAACAAACGACTGATGGTGTGCAAATCCTCCAATCAATAGAATGAAACTGAATCATAGGCAAAAACATCATTGTGTTTTTGACCATGTGCTGAACTTTCAGGGACGTCTAAAAAAAAAAATAGATTGGCATTTCACACCTGCCTGTGTAAGAAATGCCTTTGCACTGGTTTTGATCTTCTGTAGACCAAACCACAGAAAGTAACAGACTGGCTTTATGCAGACTTCCCCAGCAGCTGAAAATCAGGTCAGAACCACAATTTATATCCTCACAAAAGTAATTTAACCCTATGCACAAACAAATGGTCTGGAATGCAAGTGTTTCTTCTATCAGATTATTGTAATATTTTCCCAAATTTTTCAGCCAGTGCACAAAAATTTATCATTTTATTTTCAGAAGTCTTATATTTCCATGTTTGAAAATCTTTTGTGATCCTAATCTACAAAAAACCTTGACACTGGCTTTTTTAAACAAATACAAAATCAGTTTTAATGCTGCCATTATATAATGCATATTTAACATTCTTCACTTTTTAATTCAGGTGGAGAACTTCAAGGCCGTCCATCCCGACTATGCCAATAGAGTCCAGTCCTATCTGAACAAGTTCAACCAGGAGCCCAAAAAGGTTTGTTTTTGTAATAAAGACTGAAAAGAGGAACGTTAAAGAGCCACTTTAAGATACTTTAAGATACTTTCTGATCTGTTCTAATGTTTCCTCATCAGAAACATACATGGAGTTGTGTTTTGCTTCACTCACACATGTTTAACTCACAAACCCTTCAGATTTAGACTGAGTTCTTCTCAGAAAACGCCATGTGGTAGTACAGAGAATGCTCCACTATGTTTTTAAACTTCAACTTTACTCAAATTGTTCTTGAAATCATCATATCTCTACTGAACAAAAGGTAAAAGGAGCCATTAGTTAGTTTATTTTTTCTTTGGTCACTTAACATAATCATGAATCATATTACAATGATTTTACACAGAAATTCTGCATAACGCTAAAGTTATTCTACAAACCGAAGGGATTTAGGCTGAAGTTTTAACTTATTTTGACAAAACCCTATTAACAAATAGAATAGGATACAGAATATTTACAGAAAAATAAAAAAAATCCTCATCTTTTGTGAGTGCAGGAAAGAATACAAACTTGATTATTTTGGTATACACACAACACACTACACACAATCCAATGCACGTCAATGTTCATATTAGGGGTGGGCGATATCTCGATGTTTAAAATATATCAAGATATTTTTGAAACTCGATATGAATTCTGACATATCGATATATCGCTATAATGCTTATGTTTACTTCTGGTTTCGCCGCTGTTTTGCCTTCTCTGTGCCGCGCTCGTCTCCTCCTCCTCGCATTTGTCCCCCGAGCTCCTCCGCGGAGCCCGGAGCTGGCCTCAGACTAAACCAGGACTAGGACTAAACCAGGACTAAACGCGGCCGCAGAGCCCGGGGCTCGGTCGCGGACTAAACCAGGACTAGGACTAAACAAGGACTAAACGCGGCCGCAGAGCCCGGGGCTCGGTCGCGGACTAAACCAGGACTAGGACTAAACAAGGACTAAACGCGGCCGCAGAGCCCGGGGCTCGGTCGCGGACTAAACCAGGACTAGGACCAGGGCTCTACAGTGCGCCCATTTCACTCGCATTTGCGAGCAAATATTTCGTTGTGCGAACGTGGAAAACAAACGGGCGCATCTGTGCGAGTGCTTCTGCAGCCACAAAAAGGAGAACTGCGCACAGACGTAACATGATGAGTTAAACTTTCTAAATGCACGTTTCCCAGCGCGAGCGCAACCGACCTGTGCCCGGGCACTACACCTCCGACCGCCCACGACTCCAGCATACGAGCTCCGCGTGTGGCTGATATCACATATGAACAAACTCCGCTTCAAAACACACCCTTAAACGAGGAGCGCCCCGCAGCAGGACCCACACCTGCCCAACCACTCATTAGACACCCCCACACCGCTGGACTTCCCTCTCTAAAGCCAGAGCTTTGTCTTGGTCTTGTCACGGACTCAAGGTCTGAATACTGAGTGCGGTCATTTTTGTCACAATGTGCGTTTGATTTGGTAAATGTGCAGAGACTAAACATCACTTTAAAACAAGAGAATGTTACTCCAGTTAGGAATGTCAAAATACAGGTTTAAAAATCCTAGCCACTTTATTCACTTTGAAGCAGTTTTGTGTAAAGTGCCAGTGGAAGTTCTCTTAAAGAAGAGGTTCTTAAACTGTGGGTGAGGGTCCAAAAAGGGGTGCAGAGTGTTTAAGTGCAGTACTAAATGAATATTAATCAAATAAAATGTGTTTGTTGTTTTTGCAGTAGTGTGGGAGGGGGTTATTTTTCCTGTAAAGATATCGAGATATATATCGTATATCGAGATATATTTTTTGGTCCATATCGCCCAGCCCTAGTTCATATATTCAAACACACACACACTGATCCATGTACATGTCAGTATTCACACCTATTGGTTTATAAATACAGATGTTTGTATAATTGGTGGTTATAGTCTATAATCTATAAATTCCATAAGATAAGATACATGATTTATTGCCGTTAACTTGAAAACTACCACTACATGACATCACAAGGTGGAACTGAGTCTTTTGAGCTTTCAGACAAATAACAAAGGGTCACTTAAACAAAACACAACTCCAGTCTGTGTTTTAGGAGGAAACGGTATTCTAACACGACTTAAAGCTCACAAAAATCCACTTTACGGACGCCAAGGAAAATTCAGGTGTAGAAATACTCGCACCACTCAACTGAAACTCCATCGAGGTCGTGATTTACAGTGTGGAAAGTGGAGGTGGGGGTTCTCTGAAATACACTGGTTTAAGTTCCTCTGACTCACTATTGGTTTAAGAGCAAACATTTGTGATAGGACAGAGTTTGATTCCCTACAGCTAAATCGCATAACTATAACCGGTGAACAACTTTTGTCTAAACCCTGCATCAGGAGCACACAGCCTGTCTCACATTTGTAATTAAAACTAAACACAGTAATATTAAAGCAACGATCAAAAACTGAGGACATTTGTGAAGCCAAAGCGTATTTGCAAACGTGAAAGCTCTATATAACGATTCACAAACTTGTAGAAAGATCACAGCACATGTACGCTCCTTTATTATTTGTTTAACTGATAAATTTGTTTATTTTTTCAGAGCAAAAATGTTCATGTGTACAGTCGCCCTGGAGCCGTCGCTGCCTCTTCAAAGATGTGAAGATTTCTGCATTTACCACATTACTGCACTTAACACGATGGCAACAACTTCTCTCCTATGCAATAATACTGCTAGACACAACTCGCACCGCATAGTTTAAGTTTTAAATAACTACTACAATAGAGTATTTTATATCCACTGATTATGGCATTATGTTAAGACCACTGACAAAGATTATTTCTATAGAAAATGTGTCGGATATCTTAGATGCTAGATATTTTATCAGGCAAAACTACCCAAGCTTTTGTGGTGTTTTCCTGGTCTGCTCGTTCCTGCTTTGTCAATTTGGTCGACAGACACAATAGATTTTCTAAATTAGAGTCAAAAATATATTTTCAGATTTTGGTCGGCTAAAGTAGCAGGGCATTTTCATTTACTAAAACTAAAGTAATGTCTGAAAATGACTGAATCCTGACCAAAACAACCAAAACTAAAAGATAAGTTAGAGGTGCACTATGTAAGTTTTCAGAGTCCACTACCCGCCTGTCTCTGTGGAGATGTTATTTCTGTTACTGAATGTTTAAGGCCAAACTGTGGTACGTCTCCTTCAAGACCAGCAGGTGAGGGACTTTAATGCCATATTGTGGAGTATCCAAGCAAAGCAATTACATCTCCATGGAGATACCGTAAAATACCAAATAGTCGATGGGGCGTTTTATTAGTTTCAGTTGCGTAACAGACCAGGCGTTTATTTGAGACCAGGCGGTGATTTGGGGCGATTAATTCCTTCCTCACAAAAATCTTTCTCAACAAAACTGGGAAAAACTGGAACTCATATTATTTTAACCAGTGTCACTATAATTTAGTCGACTTTCTGCACAGGCGTAGGTGAGTTCATTTGAAATGTCACAACAAAATCTCTCCAGAGCGGAGAGTTTCCCACATATGAAAGTGACTCCTGAATCACAGAAAGTCGTTCAAACCCTCCACAACACGCAGACATTTCTTTAGCCAAACAAACGACAGACGCAGCGAGTGTGGAGCAGCAGAGCGAGAACGTTCATCCACTGCATCAGGAGGAGCAGCTGTTTTTTTTTCAGCGCTTATAGTTTATGCAGATGAGCCGTGTGGTTTTAAGTTTGGTTTGTGTAGAGACGACGCAGCATCAGTCCTGCTCCTGTTGGTGCAGCTCGACTTCTGTCTTCAGCACCAACATTAGACTCACCGTTTATTTGGAACCAGCGCTTATTTATCAGAATATACAAATATACTAATATTCACCTGCACCCGGGGGTTAAAGGGACCCGGCTCTTATTTGACATTTTAAGCTCGTTGTGAACCTCCCTGTCAGAAAACTATAGAGCACCTTTTAAAATGAGACCTGGTTTAGTTCCGGGTGGGTTTGGGGTATTAAGTAATGCTGGAGGTGCTGGTCTTAATCTAATCCCATTGGACTATAACTTGTACAATATATCCCTTGATTCAGCTTTTCAGTTCTTGTTTTTTTTTTTTTCTAGGAATAATCTATTCAGTCATCACTACTTTCAGTTAACCAAACTAAGTAACTACAATACAGGTGATTACAGCAATTGTTTAAAAAATAATAATAAAATAAAATAAAACCTAAAAGACATTTCAAAGATAACATTGTGGTTACAGACTAATAAAGATAAGAATATTTGTGAAGAATATATCTTGATCTAAATGTAAAAATCATAAGGTTTGGCTGCTATACTTATTGTAACCAATGTTTTATACTGAAAATAATAAATGTATTTAGTGCCTCGATCAAATCATTTCTAATTAAAGGCTTTTTGCTCTATTTCTCTGGCTTTTTAATGAAATGTTTGCTGCTGCATAAACGGTGTTCTGTCGAAATGAGCTCCCCTATCGATTCACGCTCCCCCTTCGAAATAAACGACCTTACATTTCTCTGTTTACAGTCGTATAGATCCAATAAAGTGACCGTCCCCAGTTTTACAACATGTTTCTCTGGATTAGAGTCAGTGGGTTTGATGCTGTTTGCACTCTGTGATCACACTTTATACCTTAGTTATGTCACATTTACACTTATTATTATGAATCTGTGTAGTTCATTTGGACAGCCATATTCTGCTCAAACAGCCTCCGACTAAAGGAGCACATATTGACAGGACAATTTAACCATTGAATAATGACCATTGTAGAATCACCATTTTTCACTTATTTGGGTGAATCTGTGCAGAGGAGCTCATTTGGACAGGCCTGTATTTTCTATCAAATAAGAATCCCACTGTATAAGAGAAATGACTGGAAACACTGAAATCTTTATATAAATAGCGTTAAGTCTATAATATTTAACGCTAATATCACAGGCGACAGTGTGAATTTTCATCATTACATTTATATAGCGCCTTTCAAGATACCCAGAGCTTTTTACAGTTCATTATACATTGACTCCACACTCGGTGATGGTAAAACTACTATTGTAAGGACAGTTGCCGTAGGGCAGACTGACAGAAGTGAGGCTCTAATCTGCATCGGCCCCTCCGACCTCCACCAACACTCACACAAACCTGTTTCATACCAGGCGTCCTGTGGCCCCTGGAATTCCCTGCTGAGCTTCTGAGATCTGATGAGATCAGGCTTTGACAAGCCGCTGTGGCCACAACTTTTGACTTTTAGTCAGCCTGTTGGTCTTTAAAATAATTAATTTTTGGATTTATTTTTTATTTTTTATTGCTTCAAATTAGAAAGTTTAAATTTCAACATTAAACTGTGCAATGCGGATAATCATGTTTAATTATAATGAATAAAAAATGACATTTGTACATTTGTACACCTTTCTGTATATTACATATGTGTCCAAATCCATAGCTAATCCTGTCATGTTTCCATTACATTTCATAATGTACTGCTTCATATAAAATGTTCATCTTGATACTTTGAGGTTACATTTGCTCTTTGTGCTCTTTAAATCTGTTTTGTTCTTTCTTGAGTTTTCAGACTATTCTACTTTTTTGACAGGGTGATAATATGGGCATTGTGCCACAATGGTAACTGATAAAAAATAGACATAGAGATGCATGTAGAACACCCCCAGATGTCACTGTAAGGATCACCACACAGACCCCACAGACCACACAGACCACACAGGCCCCACAGAACACACAGACCCCACAGGCCCCAGAGACCACACAGACCCACAGGCCCCACAGACCACACAGGCCCCACAGACCACACAGACCACACAGGCCCCATAGACCACACAGACCCCACAGACTCACAGACCCACAGACCACACAGGCCCACAGACCCACAGACTACACAGGCCCACAGACCACACAGACCCCACACACCACACAGGCCCACAGACCCCACAGACCATACAGACCACACAGACCCCACAGACCACACAGGCCCCACAGACCACACAGGCCCACAGACTACACAGACCACACAGGCCCACAGACCCCACAGACCACACAGGTCCCACAGACCACACAGGCCCCATAGACCACACAGACCCCACAAACCACACAGGCCCCACAGACCACACAGGCCCCATAGACCACACAGACCACACAGGCCCCACAGACCACACAGGCCCCACAGACCACACAGGCCCCATAGACCACACAGGCCCCACAGACCACACAGACCCCACAGACCACACAGACCCCACAGACCTCACAGACCCCACAGACTACACAGGCCCACAGACCACACAGACCCCACAGGCCCACAGACCACACAGACCCACATACCACACAGACCCCACAGGCCTCACAGACCCCACAGGCCCACAGACCACACAGACCATACAGACCACACAGACCCCACAGCCCCCACAGACCACACAGGCCCAACAGACCCCACAGACCCACAGACTACACAGGCCCACAGACCACACAGACCACACAGACCCACATACCACACAGACCCCACAGACCCTACGGACCACACAGACCCCACAGACCACACAGACCCCACAGGCCCACAGACCCCACAGACCACACAGACCCACATACCACACAGACCCCACAGGCCCACAGACCACACAGACCATACAGACCCCACAGACCACACAGACCCCACAGCCCCCACAGACCACACAGGCCCAACAGACCACACAGGCCCACAGACCACACAGACCCACAGACTACACAGGCCCCACAGACCACACAGACCACACAGGCCCACAGACCCACAGACTACACAGGCCCACAGACCCCACAGACCACACAGGCGCACAGACCACACAGACCCACAGACCACACAGACCACACAGGCCACACAGGCCCCATAGACCACACAGGCCCCACAGACCCCACAAACCACACAGGCCCCACAGACCACACAGGCCCCATAGACCACACAGACCACACAGGCCCCACAGACCACACAGGCCCCATAGACCACACAGACCCCACAGACCACACAGGCCCCACAGACCACACAGGCCCCACAGACCACACAGGCCCCAGAGACCACACAGGCCCCACAGACCACACAGGCCCCACAGACCCCACAGACCACACAGACCCACATACCACACAGACCCCACAGGCCCCACAGACCCCACAGACCACACAGACCCCACAGACTCACAGACCACACAGACCCACAGACCACACAGACCCACAGACTACACAGGCCCACAGACTACACAGACCACACAGACCACACAGACCCCACAGACCACACAGACCCACATACCACACAGACCCCACAGACCACACAGACCCCACAGGCCCACAGACCACACAGACCCCACAGACCACACAGACCCACATACCACACAGACCCCACAGACCACACGGACCCCACAGACCACACTGACCCCACAGACCACACAGACCACACAGACCATACAGACCCCACAGACCACACAGGCCCAACAGACCACACTGGCCCCATAGATCACACAGACCCCACAGACCCCACAGACCACACAGACCCCACAGACCACACAGGCCCCACAGACCCCACAGGCCCACAGACCACACAGACCCCACAGACCACACAGGCCCCACAGACCCCACAGACCACACAGACCCCACAGGCCCACAGACCCCACAGACCCACAGACTACACAGGCCCACAGACCACACAGACCACACAGACCCACATACCACACAGACCCCACAGACCCTACGGACCACACAGGCCACACAGACCCCACAGACCACACAGACCCCACAGACCACACAGACCCACAGACCCCACAGACCACACAGACCACACAGACCCCACAGACTGACAGACCACACAGACTCACAGACCACACAGACCCCACAGACTCACAGACCACACAGACCACACAGATAAACTTCATGTATAATGAACAGATTTTTAAGATCTTGTCATTTTTAAATCTGTATAAATGCAATATAATTGTGCTGTTTTTAGAACCGACCTGCAGGCCCCTCCTGTAGTCCTTGTGGGTGACCTGGTGCCCACGGGCATGTGACCCCTGGTCTACTCACTTGTGGAGGTTATGTCTGTCCGTCTTGTTCAAAGGTTTCCTGAGGTCCACTGCTGTTTTTTCCATGGCTGTGGAGCACATGGAGCACAGTAGTACCTGGTCTGGACCATCATCCATCAGCTCCATTAGAGCAGGTTGTCCTAGGCATAATTTGGGTTACAAATTATGCAAATGTCTGTGTCATTAGAATAATGTCTGAAATAAAACTAACCCTACATCGCCTGAATCGTCGCATGTTGACGGACTGTTTTCTCATATATTAGTCCGCCGCTGCCGAGCTTCTATCAGAAAGTACAGCTCACTGCTGCTGCTCAGACAGAAATCCTTCAAAGGCAGCGGTTCAGCTCATTTGGACAGGCCTGTATTTTCTATCAAATAAGAATCCCACTGTATAAGAGAAATGACTGGAAACACTGAAATCTTTATATAAATAGCGTTAAGTCTATAATATTTAACGCTAATATCACAGGCGACAGTGTGAATTTTCATCATTACATTTATATAGCGCCTTTCAAGATACCCAGAGCTTTTTACAGTTCATTATACATTGACTCCACACTCAGTGATGGTAAAACTACTATTGTAAGGACAGTTGCCGTAGGGCAGACTGACAGAAGTGAGGCTCTAATCTGCATCGGCCCCTCCGAGCTCCACCAACACTCACACAAACCTCTTTCGTACCAGGCTGTCCTGTGGCCCCTGGAATTCCCTGCTGAGCTTCTGAGATCTGA
Organism: Odontamblyopus lacepedii; assembly: GCA_034769755.1. Lineage (NCBI taxonomy): Eukaryota > Metazoa > Chordata > Actinopteri > Gobiiformes > Gobiidae > Odontamblyopus > Odontamblyopus lacepedii. The sequence goes on along the minus strand of CM068348.1, from coordinate 10,861,782 downwards.
TGAGATCAGGCTTTGACAAGCTGCTGTGGCCACAACTTTTGACTTTTAGTCAGCCTGTTGGTCTTTAAAATAATTAATTTTTGGATTTTTTTTTTTTTTATTGCTTCAAATTAGAAAGTTTAAATTTCAACATTAAACTGTGCAATGCGGATAATCATGTTTAATTATAATGAATAAAAAATGACATTTGTACATTTGTACACCTTTCTGTATATTACATATGTGTCCAAATCCATAGCTAATCCTGTCATGTTTCCATTACATTTCATAATGTACTGCTTCATATAAAATGTTCATCTTGATACTTTGAGGTTACATTTGCTCTTTGTGCTCTTTAAATCTGTGTTGTTCTTTCTTGAGTTTTCAGACTATTCTACTTTTTTGACAGGGTGATAATATGGGCATTGTGCCACAATGGTAACTGATAAAAAATAGACATAGAGATGCATGTAGAACACCCCCAGATGTCACTGTAAGGATCACCACACAGACCCACAGACCCCACAGACCCCACAGGCCCCACAGACCCCACAGACCACACAGACCACACAGGCCCCACAGACCACACAGACCACACAGACCACACAGACCCACAGACCACACAGACCCCACAGACCACACAGGCCCCACAGACACACAGACCACACAGGCCCCACAGACCACACAGGCCCCATAGACCACACAGGCCCCACAGACCACACAGACCCCACAGACCACACAGGCCCCACAGACCACACAGGCCCCATAGACCACACAGACCCCACAGACCACACAGGCCCCTTAGACCACACAGACCCCACAGACCACACAGACCCCACAGACCACACAGGCCCCACAGACCACACAGACCCCATAGACCACACAGACCACACAGACCACACAGACCACACAGGCCCACAGACCACACAGACCCACATACCACACAGACCCCACAGACCACACAGACCCAGCAGACCACACAGACCCCACAGGCCCATAGACCACACAGACCCCACAGGCCCCACAGACCGCACAGACCACACAGACCCCACAGACTCACAGACCACACAGACCCACAGACCACACAGGCCCACAGACCCACAGACTACACAGGCCCACAGACCACACAGACCCCACAGACCCACAGACCACACAGACCCCACAGGCCCCACAGACCACACAGACCACACAGGCCCCACAGACCACACAGGCCCCACAGACCACACAGGCCCTACAGACCACACAGACCACACAGGCCCCATAGACCACACAGGCCCCACAGACCACACAGACCCCACAGACCACACAGACCCACAGACCACACAGACCCCACAGACCACACAGGCCCCACAGACCACACAGGCCCCATAGACCACACAGACCCCTTAGACCACACAGACCCCACAGACCACACAGACCCCACAGACCACACAGACCCCACAGACTCACAGACCACACAGACTCACAGACCACACAGACCACACAGACCCCACAGACTCACAGACCACACAGACCACACAGATAAACTTCATGTATAATGAACAGATTTTTAAGATCTTGTCATTTTTAAATCTGTATAAATGCAATATAATTGTGCTGTTTTTAGAACCGACCTGTGGGCCCCTCCTGTAGTCCTTGGGGGTGACCTGGTGCCCACGGGCATGTGACCCCTGGTCTACTCACTTGTGGAGGTTATGTCTGTCCGTCTTGTTCAAAGGTTTCCTGAGGTCCACTGCTGTTTTTTCCATGGCTGTGGAGCACATGGAGCACAGTAGTACCTGGTCTGGACCATCATCCATCAGCTCCATTAGAGCAGGTTGTCCTGGGCATAATTTGGGTTACAAATTATGCAAATGTCTGTGTCATTAGAATAATGTCTGAAATAAAACTAACCCTACATCGCCTGAATCGTCGCATGTTGAGGGACTGTTTTCTCATATATCAGTTCGCCGCTGCCGAGCTTCTATCAGAAAGTACAGCTCACTGCTGCTGCTCAGGCAGAAATCCTTCAAAGGCAGCCGTTGGTTTTACTCTAAAATGATTCTGGTGACACAGATGTTCACATGGACAGTCTGGAGTTCTAATAGTTTTCCTCGGGTCTGTGGAGTGGGTAAGACTGTTTTTAGTAGTAGGACGACTATGGCCATTGACATGCACTAGCCTAGCACCAGCAACCTCTGCAAATACAAGGACTGGAGGAAGATTTAAAAAGTGTCTCCACGCATCTCCAACACTGTGTCTCACCAGGAAATGAGGCTCTATGTCCAAAATTCCAAACTGTCCCTTTAAAGTACTGCCTTGTATTTCTTTTAAAAGGAAAGTAACTGTATTCTAATTCCAAAAATTCCAACATGGCCAATTTCAGATACATTAGAAACTCTCTAAATACTGAAGCCTCAGGTGCCTCTCTAAATGCAATGGTAATGCCACACTTTTTTCCCTAAGAAAGCCTGAATTTCCCCTTCGGGGCTCAATAAAGTATCTGTTTCAGAGAACAGGATTAAGAAACCAGATGTCTGGTTGAATACTGGTGTAAATTCTTTTGCTAATCTTGTTGCTGTGTTTTAATCGTATCGTAGCCTGAGTTCAGATGACCCGTGTTCTTTCCGCTACAGCAGAAGGCCACTGTACAAGTTAGGGTTGTTGTAACTTTGTTTAAAAAAGTGCTGTATCAATAAAATAGCACTATATTATAATAAGAAATTCACACTCTAGCCTGTGATATTAGCGTTAAATATTTTATATTTAATATAAAGATTTCACTGTTTCCGGTCATTTCTTTCTCTTATACAGTGGGAGCCTTATTTTGATAGAAGATACAGGCCTGTCAAAATGAGCTCCTCTGCACAGAGTCATATAAATGAGTTGAAATGTGAGATAACTAAGGTATAAAGTGTGATCTCTGTGTGCAAATAGCATCAAACCCGCTGTCTCCAAACCAAAGAAATATGTAGTAAAAGTGGGGAGGTTCGCCCAATTGGATATAGACCAGAGATTGGCAACCTTAAATACTCAAAGAGCCATTTGGAGCGTCTCCCACAGACAAAAACACCCGTGGAGCCACAAAACCCTAAAATGAGGAGAACATTGCATGCTTTTTTTTTTTTACCTGTCTGCTATGTATAAAAGACTAGTGTTGCACTTATGAAATCAATGAAAATACAACACAAATAATCCACTGAGTCGTGTCCTTTAGACCGACAGAAGCTGAAGCATCAGCACTAGCGCAGTGTATGCAAATTAGCCATGTGGTTTTAAGTTTAGATTCTCCCTGATTTTAGATCTGGTTTACACCTGGTTTAGACCTGGTTTAGACCTGGCTTAGTCCTGGTTTTGGTCCTGGTGTTAGTTCTGGTTGAGAGGCGCACAGGAGGAAGTGCGGTCCACGCAGCATACGCAACAAGACGTGGTCCACACGCGGTGACCGCGCCGTGCAGGAGGAGATGAGGTGTGCGATGTACGGGAGGAGGTGAGGTGTGCGATGTATGGGAGGAGGTGAGGTGTGTGTGGCGTACAGGAGGAGATGAGGTGTGCGGGAGGAGATGAGGTGTATGGGAGGAGGCGCATACGGGTTCACGCAGCATACCCATCTATACGTATACCAAAACCAGAAAAAGACTCTGCTACACATTGATTATCAGTTTTAAGTGGCGTTATTTTTTTTCCCCAAATATTTTTAATAACTCGATTTTTGTTCTGTTTCATGCTGACGGTTCCACGTGTTCCATCCGTTGGCTCTAAAGACGTTTTATTTGAATGCTACAAGATGACCATTATCTCCAAGTTTAGAATTACATTTAAAAACGAACTAACTAAAATAACAATACAATGTAATTAAATACTCATTATTTATTTTCCAAACTCACAGGAGCCACAACAGAAGGATGAAAGAGCCACATGCACAAACACACAAACACACACACAAACACGCATACAAACACACACACAAACACACACACAAACACGCACACAAACACACACACACACAAACACGCACACACACACACACAAACACGCACACACACACAAACACACACACACAAACACACACACAAACACACACACAAACACACAAACACACACACAAACACACACAGACACACACAAACACACACACACACAAACACGCACACAGACACACACAAACACACACACAAACACACAAACACACACACAAACACGCACACACAGACACACAAACACACATACAAACACGCACACACAGACACACAAACACACATACAAACACACACACAAACACACATACTGACATACACGCACACACAAGCACACACTCATACAAACACACACACACACCCACATACAAACATACACGCACACACACACAAACACACACACAAACACACAAACACACACACAAACACGCACACACAGACACAGACACACAAACACATACAAACACGCACACACAGACACAGACACACAAACACACATACAAACACACACACACGCACCCACATACAAACATACACGCACACACAAGCACACACACATACAAACACGCACACACACAAACACATGCAGTGCAGAGTGCCTGGCCTTCTTGGCATCCCTGGGGGACCAATAGGACATCTCTTCACTCGGGTGAAGGGGGAGATGCTACAGACCCAGTGTCTGATGACAGTCTGTGGAATGTCTGGAGTCTGTAACAGGTCTTACACCTCCAGAGCTTTGCTCAGAGCCTGGATAGACTGGAACATTAAGTCTGGGTGGATCATGTTCCCTTTGCAGTCAGGGGCTGAAGGGGGTCCGGTTTGGGGACCACATGATCTCATCTCAGCTATTCGCAGATCATGGCCCCATTTTCATCCCAGCCACTTCACCTTCACTTCACCAGATTGCAGCTGCAAAATCAGCTCGGAAAAAGGTGGTGCCCTGTTTGGGTGGGTGGGGTGTCCCTGCCCTCGGGGTCTTGTTCTCAGTGAGGGGAGGATGGAGCATGAGATTGACAGGTGGATCGGTGCAGTGTCGGCAGTGATGCAGTCGCTGTCCTCTGCAGAATAGCCGGGCGCTCCCTCAGAGATAGCGTGAGGAGCTCAGTTATACGGGAGGAGCTCAGAGTAGAGCAGCTGCTCATCCACATGGAAAGAAGCAGCTGAGCGGAGGGCTTCTGTTTCAGATGCCTCCTGGACGACTCCCCAGGAGGTGTTCATGTACCATCGGGGGAGGAGGCCCCAGGACACACTGGAGGGACTGTGTCTCTCAGCCTGGTAACCCCTTGGGGTCCCCCTGGAAGAGGTGGAGGAGGTGTCAGTGGTGATGGAGGTCTGAAAGCAACTGCTCAGGCCCTGGATTAGCAGAAGAAAATTGATGAATGAATATCTTGTTTTTCAATGCACTGGTATTGTGACTTATTCTAAGTGTTATTATGATTGATCTGTCCACAGATCCCTCTCTCTGAAACGCTCGGCACATCGAGTTCAGTGCAAACCCTTCACTTTTATCAGAAGATACAACATTTTGGTGTATTCTTTCTAAGATGTGTAGCGAAGATAAGTTTTACAAAGATTTGGTTGAAAGTACTGTTATAGCTGAAGGCCCACCTGCTCGTTACTGCCTCAAGTTAAAGAGCTTTGATCGGTCAGACAAAGAATCTGAGCTGAGGAGATTTATTTTTGGGAAACGTAGTCGCAAGCACCAAATGAGGACCATTCTCCTGGTGGGGGCCGCGGGATCAGGAAAGTCCTCTCTGATCAACGCCCTAGTCAACTTTGTGATGGGAGTGAAGTTTGAAGACAAAGTCTAGTTTGAGATGATCACAGATGCGGACAGATCTCAATCTGAGAGTCAAACTTCTGAAGGGTCGATTTATGACGTGTTTGGATTCGAGAACACTGTCCCTTATTCTCTCACCATCATTGACACACCTGGGTTTGGAGACACCAGAGGAACAGAATATGACGATAATACCACCAAATATATTGAGGAAATGTTATGTGACCCTGATAGAGTGGACGTGATCAATCTGGTGGGTCTAATCGTGAAGGCGTCAGAGAACAGGCTTGATGAGAGGATGGCCTACATCTTCAACTCTGTCACGTACCTGTTCGGTAAAAACATGGAGAAGAACATTGTGCTGCTGATCACTCACTCTGATGGAAGGAAACCCAAAAATGCTATTAAAGCTGTGGAAGATGCAAACATCAAGTGTTCCACAAATGAAAAAAAATGAATTGATCTATTTCCTGTTCAACAACAGCCAAAAAGAGAAGCTTGAAGATGCTGAAGATGATTCTGAAGAAGTTGCAAGGAATGCTTTTGAAACAACTGAGCGGAATCTACTCAAGTTTACTAAGTTTTTAGAAGAATGTGACTCAGTGTCTCTGCAGTCAACAGTGCAAGTGTTAAAACAAAGAAGCCGACTGTCAGCCTGTATTCAAAACCTAAGAGAAGATATTCATCATATTGAAGAAAAACAAAAAGCCATAGACAATACCAAAAAAGAACTGGAAAAACATAATGAACAGATTGAGGCCAATGAAAACTTTACAATCCCAACAGAAGTACCTTACAAAGAGAAGAAATACATCACAGGCAGAGCTGTAACCTGCCTGAAATGTGAGGGAAACTGCCATTACCCAGGATGCACCTGGGCCTTAAGTGCTGGCTGGTGTACAATCATAGATGGAAATAAAAATGTACTGTCTGCAGTGGCAAATGCCCAGTAGAAGATCATGTGAAAAAGATGTGGATATATGAGACCAAAAATAAAACTGTGCAAATGACCCATCAAGAAATGAAAGTCAAGTATGAGAAGAACAAAGAGGCGAGTCAGAAGAAAGTTGGTCTGTTGGAACATCTGGAGAACGAGAGGTCTGATCTTGAGCAAAAAAGAAAACAAGTGTCTAGACGAGAGTGTTCAGACCATTGAAAAGCTGAAGAAGATCGCTCTGAACGCAAATTCAGCCTTCACCTACATCCATTTAGAATTTCTAATTAAGAAGATGGAGGAGAGGAAAGATGGTAAAGAGAAGCTTCTTAAGCTGGAGTGTATGAGAGATCATATAAGTGAGAAGATCAAGGCTGGGGCCAATTACTATATGAAATCACAAAGTCAGCGATGAGAACATTTTTGTTTCAGTCATCAAAAGGTGTGTGGGTTTCAGTGAAGAAATTAGCTGTGTAGATTTTCTGACTGGATCAAACTATGTGTCATAAAAAAAAAAATTCTTTGTTTCAGAGGACTGAGCGGCAAACTGCTGCCCCTGCGATAAAGCGGAAGAAGATGGATTGAATTAGCCAGGCAGATCTATGAATAGGGCCAATAACATCTCCATGAAGGCTAGCAGGTGACAGACCCTCCACCAGAAAAGCTGCACAATGGAGCTTTAAGGAGAGAAAGGCTCAGTGTGCAGTGTCCCTGTTGTTTCACTGTTAACTGATTTTAATAGACTCCTGAGCCCTACTTGATTTTCTCGATTTAAATGTACAAACAAAATTTTATATAATAATTTAATGTTGTAGATATGTATATTTGTTATTAAACTGTCACACTTTAATGTTGTTTACCTTCCACTGACACTCATATAATGTTGCCAGTCATTAAAAAAATCTGAATGTTGTGACGTCATCTGTATAACCTCTATGTTTAATTCCACAAAGTTAAACCATTAAGTTCTATTTTCACTAAAGACATGTTTGGATTTGAATGAAATGCGAATGTGACAGAAATCTAACCTACTAGTTGGTTGTTGATTTGTTCTTTTTGTCATTACAAAATAAAAGTGTAATGTAATACAACGGCTTAAAATGTGCATTATATCAAGGCTATTCAAATTAAGTAAGTAAAATTATGAAATGTGTGCATGTTTTTGTTTTCATTCATTAGTTGAGTTTTAGTAAGGTGCTAGGACCACTAGGTTAAATTCTGCCAAATTAATTGTTTTTTGTTTTGTTTTGTTTTATTTTTTAGAACGTTCTACAATATTTTCAATACTATTCAAACCCTACTTAGTGGCACATGTTGTGTTGTGAGCTTTTTGAAGGGGGAGTGAGAGCATAGGGGAGACTTAGAGTGCAAAAATTAAAGTGAAACTTATAAAACATGTTTATATGTAAATAAAACATGTTGATGTTAATATGTTGTTGGCAAACAGAGAATTTTCAGTAGTAAGTAGTAATAAAAGCTAAGTAATAAAAGGTAACATAATGATCGAAATGTTATGCGTTAGCCCTTAGAAGTAACATACCCACTGTTTAAAGGTGCCCTAGAGACAGATGGATAGATAAATACTTTATTGATCCCCAGAAGTAAGAAATTCAGGTGTCCATGTAGCTCATATTCACACAATTCATCACACACTAACAGTTAAAAGATTTATACAAGGCAATAAATAGTCATCAAAAGTCTGTGCAAGGCATGCAAAATCTGCTAGTTCTGCAGGGTGACGGCGGGTGGGTTATGACAGGTTCTAGAGCCTGAGGGCTGTGGGTGGAATTCATGAAAATCATGCACTTGTGGAAAAGTTTTTGATTTTTGGCAGGGGGTTAGATATGGACCGAAGGTTTTCAAACATCCATGGATACAAGTTGGGGTGGCTTCTACTGAAAAGAAAAAAAGCTTATAACTCTGCTTCCTTTAGTCTTAAATTGTTCTATAATGTATAATTATTCTACTTTGTTTGATACAAGGAATCCAATTCTAATATTTACTTATTTTAGTCCATTTTTATGTTAAATATATTATCATAGTCATATTTAGCTAAAATATGCTGGCCGTTCGATGCCGCTCCCCCAGGTGGCGCTGATGAGCCTCTTGTCTCTGTGTGTTTGTGGCTTTGGGCTGAACTTGTCACTAAACACATAAAGTCCACACACACTGGAGATGCTGATGTGCCAACATAGACAAACATGGACACTTTGGGACATCGGCATGGAAACACCGTGCAAAATACAACTTTGGCCCCCTGGACTTTTTCGTTCGGGGTGATCTGAAGAATCACTGTCAAATTTCACATTCTTCAATGAAACCAGTAAGTCGTTATATCACTTTGAAATGTACGACATTGTTGAAATTTTTCCATTAGGATAACCTGGGTACTTTCTGGAGGGGGTGGGAGCAGGTGTAGGACACTGTGGAGGGGGTGGGAGCAGGTGTCGGACACTGTGGAGGGGGTGGGAGCAGGTGTAGGACACTGTGGAGGGGGTGGGAGCAGGTGTCGGACACTGTGAAAGGGGTGAGAGCAGGTGTCGGACACTGGAGGGGGTGGGAGCAGGTGTAGGACACTGTGGAGGGGGGGGAGCACGTGTCGGACACTGTGGAGGGGGTGAGAGCAGGTGTCGGACACTGTGGAGGGGGTGGTGGGGGTGGGAGCAGGTGTAGGACACTGGAGGGGGTGGGAGCAGGTGTAGGACACTGGCGGGTGAGAGCAGGTGTCGGACACTGTGGGGGGGGGGAGCAGGTGTAGGACACTGTGGAGCGGAGGGGTGGGGATGGGAGCAGGTGTAGGACACTGGAGGGTGGGAGCAGGTGTAGGACACTGTGGGGGGGGGGAGCAGGTGTAGGACACTGGAGGGTGGGAGCAGGTGTAGGACACTGTGGGGGGCAGGTGTAGGACACTGTGGAGGGGGTGGTGGGGGGGTGGGAGCAGGTGTAGGACACTGGAGGGGGTGGTAGCAGGAGTAGGACACTGGAGGGGTTGGGAGCAGGTGTAGGACACTGTGGAGGGGGGGGGAAGCAGGTGTAGGACACTGGAGGGGGTGGGGGGGGGGTGGGAGCAGGTGTAGGACACTGGAGGGGTTGGGAGCAGGTGTAGGACACTGTGGAGGGGGTGTGAGCAGGTGTAGGATACTGTGGTGGGGGTGGGAGCAGGTGTAGGACACTGTGGGGGCAGGTGTAGGACACTGTGGAGGGGGTGGTGGGGTGGGAGCAGGTGTAGGACACTGGAGGGTGGGAGCAGGTGTTGGCCACTGTGGAGGGGGTGGGAGCAGGTGTAGGATACTGTGGAGGGGTGGGAGCAGGTGTAGGACACTGTGGGGGGGGCAGGTGTAGGACACTGTGGAGGGGGTGGTGGGGGGGTGGGAGCAGGTGTAGGACACTGGAGGGGGTGGGACCAGGTGTAGGACACTGTGGAGGGGGTGGGAGCAGGTGTAGGACACTGTGGAGGGGGGTGTGGGAGCAGGTGTAGGACACTGTGGGGGCGGGGCAGGTGTAGGACACTGTGGAGGGGGTGGTGGGGGGGTGGGAGCAGGTGTAGGACACTGTGGAGGGGGTGGGAGCAGGTGTAGGACACTGGAGGGGGTGGTGGGGGAGGTGGGAGCAGGTGTAGGACACTGGAGGGGTTGGGAGCAGGTGTAGGACACTGTGGAGGGGGTGGGAGCAGGTGTAGGACACTGTGGAGGGCGGGTGGGGGGTGGGAGCAGGTGTAGGACACTGTGGAGGGGGTGGTGGGGGGTGGGAGCAGGTGTAGGACACTGTGGAGGGGGTGGGAGCAGGTGTAGAACACTGTGGGGGGGAGCAGGTGTAGGACACTGTGGAGGGGGTGGTGGGGGGGTGGGAGCAGGTGTAGGACACTGGAGGGGGTGGGAGCAGGTGTAGGACACTGTGGAGGGGGTGGTGGGAGCAGGTGTAGGACACTGGAGGGGGTGGGAGCAGGTGTAGGACACTGTGGAGGGGGTGGGAGCAGGTGTAGGACACGGTGGGGGGGGAGCAGGTGTAGGACACTGTGGAGGGGGTGGTGCGGGGGTGGGAGCAGGTGTAGGACACTGGGGGGGGTGGGAGCAGGTGTAGGACACTGTGGAGGGGGTGGGAGCAGGTGTCGGACACTGTGAAGGGGGTGAGAGCAGGTGTCGGACACTGGAGGGGGTGGGAGCAGGTGTAGGACACTGTGGAGGGGGTGGGAGCACGTGTCGGACACTGTGGAGGGGGTGAGAGCAGGTGTCGGACACTGTGGAGGGGGTGGTGGGGGGGTGGGAGCAGGTGTAGGACACTGGAGGGGGTGGGAGCAGGTGTAGGACACTGGAGGGGGTGGGAGCAGGTGTAGGACACTGTGGGGGGGTGGGAGCAGGTGTAGGACACTGTGGAGCGGAGGGGTGGGGGGATGGGAGCAGGTGTAGGACACTGGAGGGGGTGGGAGCAGGTGTAGGACACTGTGGGGGGGTGGGAGCAGGTGTAGGACACTGGAGGGGGTGGGAGCAGGTGTAGGACACTGTGGGGGGGCAGGTGTAGGACACTGTGGAGGGGGTGGTGGGGGGGTGGGAGCAGGTGTAGGACACTGGAGGGGGTGGGAGCAGGTGTAGGACACTGGAGGGGGTGGGAGCAGGTGTAGGACACTGTGGAGGGGGGGGGAAGCAGGTGTAGGACACTGGAGGGGGTGGTGGGGGGGTGGGAGCAGGTGTAGGACACTGGAGGGGTTGGGAGCAGGTGTAGGACACTGTGGAGGGGGTGAGAGCAGGTGTAGGATACTGTGGAGGGGGTGGGAGCAGGTGTAGGACACTGTGGGGGGGCAGGTGTAGGACACTGTGGAGGGGGTGGTGGGGGGGTGGGAGCAGGTGTAGGACACTGGAGGGGGTGGGAGCAGGTGTAGGACACTGTGGAGGGGGTGGGAGCAGGTGTAGGATACTGTGGAGGGGGTGGGAGCAGGTGTAGGACACTGTGGGGGGGGCAGGTGTAGGACACTGTGGAGGGGGTGGTGGGGGGGTGGGAGCAGGTGTAGGACACTGGAGGGGGTGGGACCAGGTGTAGGACACTGTGGAGGGGGGTGTTGGAGCAGGTGTAGGACACTGTGGGGGCGGGGCAGGTGTAGGACACTGTGGAGGGGGTGGTGGGGGGGTGGGAGCAGGTGTAGGACACTGTGGAGGGGGTGGGAGCAGGTGTAGGACACTGGAGGGGGTGGTGGGGGCGGTGGGAGCAGGTGTAGGACACTGGAGGGGTTGGGAGCAGGTGTAGGACACTGTGGAGGGGTGGGAGCAGGTGTAGGACACTGTGGAGGTCGGGTGGGGTGGGAGCAGGTGTAGGACACTGTGGAGGGGTGGTGGGGGGGGGCAGCAGGTGTAGGACACTGTGGAGGGGTGGGAGCAGGTGTAGAACACTGTGGGGGGGCAGGTGTAGGACACTGTGGAGGGGGGAGGTGGGGGGTGGGAGCAGGTGTAGGACACTGGAGGGGTGGGAGCAGGTGTAGGACACTGTGGAGGGGGTGGTGGGAGCAGGTGTAGGACACTGGAGGGGTGGGAGCAGGTGTAGGACACTGTGGAGGGGGGGAGCAGGTGTAGGACACTGTGGGGGGGGAGCAGGTGTAGGACACTGTGGAGGGGGTGGTGCGGGGGTGGGAGCAGGTGTAGGACACTGGAGGGGGTGGGAGCAGGTGTAGGACACTGTGGAGGGGGTGGGAGCAGGTGTAGGACACTGGAGGGGGGGGGAGCAGGTGTAGGACACTGGGGAGGGGGTGGGAGCAGGTGTAGGACACTGTGGAGGGGGTGGGAGCAGGTGTAGGACACTGTGGAGGGGGTGGGAGCAGGTGTAGGACACTGGGGGGGTGGGAGCAGGTGTAGGACACTGTGGAGGGAGTGGGAGCAGGTGTAGGACACTGTGGAGGGGGTGGTGGGGGGGTGGGAGCAGGTGTAGGACACTGTGGAGGGGGTGGGAGCAGGTGTAGGACACTGGGGGGGTGGGAGCAGGTGTAGGACACTCCAGTCTGTTTCGGATGTGTCCCTCCACCACCGCACTCTGTGACTCCAGTGACCTGCCAATCACAGAGCTGGCCTGCTTCACCAGCTTCTGCAGCCTCCTGCTGTTCTTATCAGCCAGACTGCTGCCCCAGCATGTATCCTTTGGGGGTCAGTCATCTGCTTGTTTCTACAAATATGTCATGGAATGTTCCAGAGTGTGACATTAAACAGCTCAACAATACCTAGAAAACAGGAATTTTGGCTGTGAGTGGGGTCGCCTCTCCACAGATCTGACCTGTAACTTCTGGTCTGGTTTGGTCTCCATGAAGATAGAAAGGTTTAATGCCATACTGTGAAACAATCCAGACAAAGCCATAACATTCCCATGGAGAAAAGAATTTGACAGACTCTCCACCAGAGAAGTTACACAATGCACTTTTCAGGTCCTGGTTTAGACCTGAATTGTTCCTGGTTTAAGACAGGTGTAAGAGTAATTTATCCTCCACGTACATCTCAGTTCAACACTGACTCTTCTCTTGGCACCACTTTCTATCTGTAGCATATTGCATTGCCCCATAGTCAAGGGGCTTGAACACTCAAAGATCACACTATGTTGAAAATTCCCCCCGGGCCCCTATTATTGATGGTAAATAAACTTCTCCTGCTTAAGACTAAGATTAAGTTGGTCTCCAGCCTTTTACTTCCACCCTTTCTTGGACAAGCTGAAAACTTCTACAACAGGGAGCTGCACCTTAAAAATGAAGAGAAACATTTTGTGTGTTGTGCTAATGCTGATTTCAGAGCCTAATGAATATTTAAGCCAGATTTCCCATGGACATTTTAGGGGTGAGGATCCTCAAGAACGCTGAGAATTCTGCTGTACTGTGCAACTGTAATCTACATTTGCGTGGCTGTGTTATTGCTTGACATGTAGATAAATTTATACCTCTGCATTTTTTTCTTCAAATCCCAATAAAAACACTTTATTCATTTATCCAAGACAGACTTTAATTAAAATTCATAGTTACAAGTTTATTACACTAAACCCTGAAGCAACATACCGGGGTGAAGGCTTTAGTTTACACAATAGACTTTGGAATCTAGTTTGGATTTGAACAGCAACTCATAACAATTAAAATCCAGTGCAGTTTTACAAAATAATATAAAACGAAACATGTAAAAAAATACTATCTGTGTGAGCTGGAGTCATACAAAGTGCAGGGAGGGGTACGTGGTACTTGAGGTATCTGTGTGAGTGACGGCTGGGCTGGAGTTGCCCTTGCCTTCGTCACTTTTCCCCGGGGTGGGCGTGGCTTCAGCCGCTGTGGGTTTGACGGGGTGTTCTGAGACTCCTCCCCCCTCCAAGGCGCCCTCTTCTGTGGACGTGGGCCTCCGCGGGGCTCTGGCACTCTCGATGTAGAAAAGGATGTAGGCCTTGGCTTTGGTCACTGCGTCCTCGTTGGTCAGGCTCACGGTGCTGTCATTAAAGTGGTACCAGCGTCCTTCGTGATGGCCGTACGCCGTATAGTGCCCCGAGCCCACTCTGGACAAGCACAAGCGTCAAACCGTCACAAACACGACCCATGGAAGCAGCACAGTGTAAGGTGGTGGCATAATGAAACACACTCTCTGACAGTTTAAAAATAACAAACATTTTTCTTCCAGGACACTTTGAAATTTTATGTGGAATAATCGGCCACCTGCCTGTCTCCATGAAGAGGCGTTTTGCCAGGAATGTTCCACAATATGGCAAAAACTTATCAGTCTCCATGGAGACAAGTTGGTGATGTTACCAGGCCAAGTTACAGGTTGGATCTTATTTTGAGCAGCCTGTGGTAAACATGTGTTTTTTTTCTATTTATTATTTAGAATAATCACAAAACACCTCTGCAAAAATACAAGTGTAATATTATGAGAGGTTTTGGGCCAACACTGGTCAGTGAATCTTCTTCTTACACTAATGCATAATAACCAAAAAGACATATCGTCTGAACCGATATCTTAGAGACTGAAATCCGATCCACCAAAATTTTCAATGCCGGCGCCGATACCCGTATTCTACCTGTGCATCCCTAAAGTCAAGCAGAACCTTAACAGCAGGTGGTGGACCCTCCAGCTACAGGTTAATTATAGTTACTAATTATAATTAATTATTAAAATAACAGGCCTCCACTCACCCAGACCCATGATGCACTGCGATCGCAGCCAGGTCATAGAGACAGCTGTCGGGCGCTGCAGCCTCAGGCTAAAACAACACAAACATGAGTTAAATGTTCAGATCTTGTATGTTCACACAGTTCTGCTCAGGTCTGACCTCCAGCAGGTAGCTCCTCATGTCCAGACTCTTCATGGGAAACTTCACATAAGTGTCCACTTTATTCCTCATGAAGGTCGTCCAGTGGAACCTCTTCAGATGCAAACACAAAACCTACGGCACAGGTTTGAGTTCAGAACTTTGTGTGATCAGAACCATCATCACAGCTGTAGTGAAATGTACTTTTGGAAGCTTCTTTATCCAGAACTTCTTTGTGGATTTCTGTCGTTTTTTACACTTCAGGCAGTAGTACAATTCAGTTTCATCAAGTTCCTCTAGATCAGTGAAGCTCTGTAAACAGTCTGAAAAACACACCACACATGAGCCTGCATCACAATATGCATCATGTAAAACACAGGTATTAAGTATTATTTCACAATTAGACTTAGTCTGAAACATAATTCTAACTGACCATGCAGAGTGCAGGGGGGGCCGGGCTCCTGGTCTTTACTCTTCTTCTGCCTGAACTGACGAGGAATGTCCAGAGACAGATCTGAACCAAACACAAACAGGACATAAGCTCCACGGCACTTCAGTTTCTGTCATTTCAGGTTGAGCCAAGATAAAAGCAGATCCTACAGCAGTAGAAATGTTCTGAAAAATAAAATATTAAAGAAATTATTTTCTTACCAAGAAATGGGTCAAACTTGCGTGACTCTGTTCCACATATCAAACAGTTCACTTCGTTCTGAAGAACACCCCCAAAGAGACTCGTGACAACACTGGTATTTCCATTTCTGAAAACACACCACAAACTGAATGTACTTATCGTTTTAAAGGATAATGTTCCATAAATGAGCTTTAATCCCAGGCTCACAGGCAGCTTTTGTCTATAGTGGCCCCGGCCTGCTTCTCACACAGGTGCACGTCTCCGTTCTGACTGTCCTGGAGCTCTCTGTGGAGGTGGTCCAGGAGGTACCTCATAAACTCATGAGCGTCCTGCTGCTGATAGCCCCTACACACACAAAACACACGCAAAACAAACACACACACAAAACAAACACTATTCAGCACTGAACTTACGGCGGAAAATAACATTGTCAACCGTTTTTCCTAAAATTAAATTTTCAGTTTTTCTCCATCTCCACTGAAAATGTTCTGCGAACTACAGAAAATGGTCAAAACGGAAAAGATTGTATTCAGTGATCATATTTAACTCATTGGGGAAATCTTTTATTAATGAAATCGATTTGAATTTCAACTTTAATTAATTTAATCAATTTAGCAGTACCCGCTGATGGGCCTTCTCTCAGTTCTGTTAAATGAGGAGCAGTGTCACCTGAAGCTGGGCATGAGCTTCCAGACGGTGTAGAACAGAGAGTCTGGGCTGTAGGCGCTCTGGTTTCCCTGCCACAGCGAACAAAGAGTTTTTCTGACCTCCTCCACTAAAGATCTGTAATAAAAGAGTTTCTCATTAGTTTATGGAGCTGTGAGTCATTAAACAGTATCTGTAATAATCAGAGCAGTGGGAGGGGCTTACACGCTGGTGTCCCCCTGGCTCCGGGTGTGGTACATCCTTCCTGTTTTACTGATCTGAGCGGCGGCCGGGAGAGCCTTAAAGAAACCACTGAACTGCTCGATATTACTGAAGGACAAAGACAAAAGCAGAAACGTACAATATATGACATTTACAAGGCTCAAAGGATTAAAGATCCATCAGAGTAAAGTACAAAACATGTCCTAATTAGTTCCTTGTGTGGTTCATTGAGTCTTATTAATACTGGAGCTGATGTCGTCAACATTGTCTGGGGGTGTGAAGTTAACTGAAAGCACTGCTCAACTGTTAGAAGAACACTTACTCTTTTATTTTTGTTGGAAATCAAACGTTTACATTGAGCAGACAAACTTCAAACTTTTTTATCTGTGTTTGCTAATGTGTGCACCATGGTAACCGCTGAACATTCTGCCCACAGAGATACATGTAAACCTCATGGTAAAGAATCTGTTGTGGCCCAAGCCCTGTACCTGAGCCACTGTGGCTGGACAAAGTGTGAATGGTTTTACTGACGCGTGTTCCTGCTCAAGAACTCCAAATACTCCATTAATATTACTGTCCATGATGCACTTTATTATTGAATTTTATCATCAAAAAATAAACTTCTATAATGCTGAAAACTACGGAGACAGTATGACTCCAGTTGAACTTCAGCGGAGCCCTGAGTCATCTTAGAGTCTGAGTCTGAGACCAGTGACTGACCCATGTTCTTACCTGAGTGACTGAAGAATCGCGTTCATGAAACAAGTGTTCCCAAGATTCCTCAAACCTGTAGCGGTCAGAGCGCTCCCATCCTGTCCAAAAAACGAGACAATGAACAAACAAAACAGCACCAGCTCTAGAAAACACTGTTCCACCATGAGACGCTCCACTGTAGAAAACGGTAAAAAAGGTGGAACAAAGCGTTTTGAGCTTTGGACATGTAGACAAATAATAAAGGGTCACTCAAACATATGTGAATGAAACAAAACACAACTTTTGAGGAGGGAACAACATTCTAACATGGCTTAAAAGTCACAATTTTGTGTAATATAGGACCTTTAAAGTAAATCCAAAGCATCCTGAATATTACACTAATTGATCTCTAAATACACAGTAACAGATCACTTACATTTGTTTTAAGTATTTTGCTGTCTGGACCGGAGCTTTCTTGAATTTTACGTTTTCTCTCACCGTCCCAGACACCTCCTGGACTAAAACAACATTCAGCATCATGTATTATTATTACATTATTAAAACATTATTATTACCACAAAACATAGTACACACAAACACAGTATTCTCCCATAAAGTCTTACTTTTCTAAATTCTGCAAATGTTCTCTGAGCTTCTGCACTTGTCCGAGAGCCGTGTCATTTACAACAAACTCATCACACCTGTAACTAGAATGAAAACAATGAATTTACATAAACGAGATCACCTTCAACTATTGATCCTTTGCACTGACATCGTGCTGGGGGTGTTCTACATGTATGTCCATGGGGGAATGTTCAGGAGTTACCATGGTGATACAATGCACACATTAGGAAACACTGTCAAAAAAAAAGTTTTAAAGCTGTAACTTTTTGGTTGGGGGTGCAGGCAGAGCAATGACATTTCTATGGATATCAGAATCAGAATCAGAATTACTTTTATTCATCCCCGAGGAGAAATTTTCTTTGTTACAGATGCAACTGACCAAGAGCATGTACATCGAACAAGTTACAAAATAAGCTAAATACAATAAGATAAAAGATAAAATAGCTCTCTCTGGGAAACTATTTACATCAGTGACATATTTATGACTATATACATGTGTGAGCAGGGAATAGGATGAAAAGGATTGAGTAGTTTGTGAGTTAAAGTGCAGCGTTCAACAGTTTGATGGCGACAGGCAGGAAAGATTTCCTGTGTCTCTCAGTGGAGCAGCGCAGCAGCCGCAGTCTATGGCTGAAAGAGCTCCTCTGATTGGCCAGCACCTTGTGGAGGGGGTGGGAGGGAGAGTCCAGAATAGTCCAGATTTTGTCCAGCATTCTCCTGTCCAACACCACCGCCAGAGAGTCCAGCTCCTCCCCCACAACATGTCCAGCCTTCCTAATGATCTTCTCGAGTCTATTAGTGTCCCTCACGCGCAGACTGCTGCCCCAGCAGACTACAGCGTACATGATGGCACTGGCCACCATAGACTCGTAGAACATCCTGAGCATTGTCCTGCAGATGTCAAAGGACCTCAGCCTCCTCAGGAAATAGAGGCGGCTCTGGCCCTTCTTGTAAACCGCGTCCACGTTCCTGCTCCAGTCCAGTTTATTGTCCAAGTACACCCCCAGGTACTTGTACTCCTCCACCACGTCCACGCTGACCCCCTGGATGGAGATGGGGGTCACAGCAGCTTTGGTCCTCCTAAGGTCTACCACCAGTTCCTTTGTCTTCATCACGTTGAGCTGGAGGTGGTTCTCCTCACTCCAAGTGACAAAGTTGTCCACTACAGTCCTGTACTCCTCCTCGTCACCACCGCTGATGCATCCCACCACTGCAGAGTCGTCAGAAAACTTCTGAAGGTGGCAAGACTGGCTGCAGTAGTTGAAGTCTGTGGTGTAGAGGGTGAAGAGGAAGGGAGACAGGACTGTCCCCTGTGGAGCCCCGGTGTTGCTGACCACTCTGTCCGACACACAGCTCTGCAAACGCACATACTGTGGTCTTCCAGTGAGGTAATCCACAATCCAGGACACCAAGGAGGCATCCACCTGCATCACTGCCAGCTTCTCAGCCAGCAGAGCCGGCCTGATGGTGTTGAACGCACTGGAGAAGTCAAAAAACATGATCCTCACAGTGGCAGCCGGCTTGTCCAGGTGGGAGTAGACTCTGTGGAGTAGGGTCAGGATGGCGTCATCTACTCCAAGGTGGGGCTGGTAGGCAAACTGGAGAGGGTCTTGCAGATGTTGGACCATAGGCCTCAGCTGCTGCAGGACGAGTCGTTCCAGAGTCTTCATGATGTGGGAGGTCAGTGCCACGGGCCTGTATTCCTTAGGGTCGCTGGGGCGCGGCGTCTTCGGGACAGGGACGAGGCACGATGTCTTCCATAGCACGGGGACTCTCTGAAGACTCAGGCTCAGGCTGAAGATCTGGTGCAGGACACCACTGAGCTGGG
Organism: Odontamblyopus lacepedii; assembly: GCA_034769755.1. Classification (NCBI taxonomy): domain Eukaryota; kingdom Metazoa; phylum Chordata; class Actinopteri; order Gobiiformes; family Gobiidae; genus Odontamblyopus; species Odontamblyopus lacepedii. The sequence goes on along the minus strand of CM068348.1, from coordinate 10,842,240 downwards.
GAGCACAGCCCTTCAAGACTCTGGGGCTCACTCCATCAGGTCCTGGTGCTTTCCCGGCCTTCAGTCTCTGCAGTTGACACCTCACCTGCTCCTCAGTGACAGTCAGTGTGGAGGTGTCAGGAGGGGGAGGGGTGGTGTCGTCTGAGGTGTGAGCTGGGTCTTCCACAGGAGACGGGGGAGGGAGGGGTAGGGGGGTGACTGCTGCTGGCTGGAGGTGGACAGTTCCTGCAGTGTCAAAGCAATTGAAGAAGATGTTGAACTCATTAGCTGTGTTCACGTCTCCCTCAACGCTTCCCCCTCGGGTCGGCTTGTGTCCCGTGATGGTCCTCATGCCGCTCCACACTTCCCGCATGTTGTTCTGCTGAAGTTTCCACTCCAGCTTCCTCCCATGTCTCTGTCTGGCCTGGCTCAGCTGCACCTTCAGTTTCTTCTGAGCAGCCCGGGCCTCCTCCTTGTTTCCCGAGCTGCAGGCCTTCCTCTTCCCAATGAGTGTGGCTTTAATGTCCTTGGTTATCCATGGCTTGTTGTTTGGATAACAGCTCACAGTCTTTGTTGGGACAACTGAGTCCACACAGAAGTTTATGTAGCTGGTGATGCAGTCAGTCAGCCCGTCGAGGTCTTCTCCATGGGGCTCAGTGAGTGCAGCCCAGTCTGTCACCTCAAAGCAGCTCTGTAACACCTCCAGAGACTCATCTGTCCACCTCCTCACAGACCGGGGGGAGGGGGGAAGGCGCTTCACCAGAGGTGTGTAAGATGTCCTGAGGAGCACCAGGATGTGGTCTGAACGGCCAAGTGGGGGCAGGGGGGCCGCCAGGTATGCGCCACGAACATTAGCATAGAGGTGGTCTAATGTTTTTCCCTCCCTGGTGGAGCAGTTCACAAACTGGGAGAAAGTGGGGAGAGTTTTGGCCAAACTGACATGATTGAAGTCCCCGGAGATGGCGATGAAGGCTGTAGGGTGAGCGTTCTGAATCCGGGCTACCGCAGAGTGGATAGAGTCACAGGCGCTGTGGGCGTTGGCTGACGGAGGCACGTAGACAGCAACAAACACAACATGCGAGAACTCCCTCGGTAGATAATAAGGCCGTAGTCCGACAGTACATAGTTCCACATCATGGCTGCAGATCCGTTCCTTGACGGTGATGTGCGATGGATGGCACCAGCGGTGGTTGACGAGCACAGCGACCCCGCCGCCTCTGCTCTTCCCGCAGCTGGCGCGCTCTCTGTCGGCCCGTACAGTGGAGAAGCCCGCGATAGAAACGTAGTCATCAGGCACATCTTCATGCAGCCATGTCTCGGAGAAACACATTAAACTGCACTCCCGATATTCCTTCTGACTCTGGGCTAGCGCTGTCAGTTCGTCCATCTTATTTACGAGGGATCTCACGTTACCCATCACAATAGAGGGGAGACACGGCTTGAATTTAAGTCTCTGTTGTTTTGCTGCTATCCTCTTCCGTCGCAGTTTTTTATTTCCTCTGCAGCCCCTGTGTGTCCTTCTCCTGCAGTCCGCGGGGATGTCAGGTGAGCTCCCGGTGGTTCCTATAGAAGCCGCTCCAGCGTCTCTCAGCGCCATCAGCTGTTCCCGAGTGTAACGAAGCTGCATTGTAACCCCGTGTCAGTCAGAAACAGTCTTAAGGGTCACTCAAAGTCGCCAAAAACACTCCCTCGGCTGACTCTAGTGTTGTTAAGAACTATTTCAAAAAGTGTGCTCAAATAGAAAGGTAAAAAGTGCAAAAAAGCAAGAAAAGCGAAGAAAGGATCAGGAGCTCTGTAACAGGCTGCACACGCGAACTCGCGCATGCGCACATATGTTGTGCTCTGCCTGGAATGTTCCACAGTGTGACATTAAACAGCTCTATTTACATTTATTCAATTACAGTGGTTTTAAAGCTCAGAAAAACAGACATTCTGACTGTGAGTGGAGTCGCCAATCCACAGATCTGACCTGTAACTTGGTCCGGTTTGGTTTCCATGAAGACAGAATGCCATAATAGTTTAATGCCATACTGTGAAACATTCCAGTCAAAGCAATAACATCTCCATGGAGAAAAGCGTTTGACAGACCCTCTACCAGAAAAAATTACACATTGCACCTTTTTTGCAGCTGTTTTTCTAGGTTTTTTGAGCTATAAAACCACCTATAATTGAGTAAATGTAAGGTAGAGCTGTTTAATGTCACACTGTGGAACATTCCAGGCAGAGCAATGATGTATCCACAGAGACAAGCAAAAGGTTAGTGCAGCTTTAAGTCTAAGTAGTCAGAGCCTACATTTAGAGAACGTTGATGACATGAGCTGCAAAGTCTCAATATTAAAAAGTAAAATCTCACCAGAAGATGCTGTAGTTGGAGCAGTCCATACAAACACAGTGCAGGCTTCCTTCCTTCTCCAGTTTCTCTTCGTTGTCATGACTGAAGCTGGAACTGTCCTCGCAGTGTTTCAGAGCGTGTCCGTTCACGTATCTGTCCACATCACATGGACACAGCAAAATTTTTAAGTACATTGGTGTACATTTCTTGCACAATAGTGTAATTACGAAGACTTGCAATGAGCTCCAGTTAAACTCTGAATAACACGGTACATTTATATGGACATTACCCATGTTTACTTAAGAACTTTAATTCTGAACAAAAATTAATTCTGCTTTAAAAACACCATGTAAACACTTTCTAATGAAAATGATTATTGGGTGGGTGGTTTATGCAGATTTTAAAGGCGTATTAATTTATTCCTTGATCATGTAAACGCTTATTCTTCTAAAAAATAATGACGGCTGTTCAGCACATGCTCGTTGGATCGCTCTTCTGACATGGTCCGATTCCACTAGTCCTCGCTTCGGACTTTCATCCACTGCTCTTTGGATGTGAGAGCGGGATGCGGGAATGGGCTGAGGTAGAGCAGCCATTCTTGCATAAAACAGGGGTACATCACCGGTTTTATATAAATCTGCTGTGACAGGGGACACAGGGCTCAAAACTGGGACTGTCCCGGGTAAACAGGGACATCTGGTCACCCTACTCTCCACAGATCTGACCTGTAACTTGGTCTGGTGTGATCTCCGTGAAGATAGAAAGCTTCATTACGATACTGTGACACATTCTAGCCAAAGCAATAACTTAACCAAGAAAGAGAAAAAGTATTCAATGGGCCCTCTACTGGAAAAGTTACACAATGCACCTTTAATCAGTGGATTATTAGAGTAACTGTTGTATTTTTGCAGATAGAGTACATGGAATTTTACAATATTTTTTTCAATCTTTTTAGTTTTTGCACCTTTCTTGGCAAAACTTGCACAAATGATCAGAAAGACGTCAGATTAATCATATTTAACTGTTTACGCGCCATTTCAGTAATCTGATAACTATAGAAATCAGATAATGATCAGATTTCCGCTGTTAAAGTAAATTTAAACGAATATATATTCCCAGCGCTGCAGTTCACAGCCCAAACACTCACCTCCCACAGTGGACGTGCAGACAGGTTAAACATATCCATGAATTCTGATCAGATCTGCACTCTACGGGGTAAAAAGAAACATATTTAGCAGAGAAAGCAGCGGATGAAGCGGAAAAGCGCGCACCGTTCTTTTTAACACAGAGCTCCTCCATGCTCCGGCTCCATGCGCCTCCTCCTCCTCACCTTCGCAGCTCCAAGAGGACGGGGTGCCCTGGGGTAAGCGGGTCGGGTCCGGGCCTGAGCTCACGGTGCAGCTCAGATGAGGACACTCCATCAGTCCCGCTTCACAAACCAAACAAATTGACCCGGGCCAACACAGAATCCACCTGAGCCAAGCTAACCAAACCTAGCAGCGTCGGTGCAGAACGGGCCGCTTTTCCTTTCCAGCTAAGATTTTACAACTAAATTAACGTGACTTTGTGAAAATATTTGTTTGGACAGAATAAGTTAATTTACGTGAAAAACGGATCTTTATTTTAGGAAAGATAACTACAAAGCTTGGCCATAAACAAATGGAAAGAGCTCCAGGAAGTGACGTATGCGTAACCAGCTGCGTGCTGAATATTTTTATTTTTTATTTTTATAAATACAGTTCAACTTTGCAGCGGACATCACATTTCGCACTCAAGTTATCAAAGAAATAATAATAATAATTTACAATTTGGTCAATCTGATGAATATTTTTTATATTTTCTTTATCACGAGTTAAACAATTGTGGACGCATGCGCACTCACTCACTTTTTATTGAGCCAATCTCTTTTTATTGCTCGTAAAGAGGCCCACTACGCCTACAGAACATAACATTACATGATAATAAAAGAACAAACTTTATACTGTTGTTCTTTCTATTAATTTATTTTGGCTATTCAGAAGGAGGCGTTAAAAGTTCTATATTAGGTTATTACTGAGCAATCTTTTTTATATATATATATATAAATAAATTGATTTTAGCTTAGTTTTAGCATTTATTTAACTTCTTAACTTAGTTTTAGTATTACTCCAGTCAATCACTGGCACTAACCAGATCTGTCTCATGGTGTTGGAGCAGCTGGAGGGTATTGATTGATACCTAGAGAAACATAATTTCATCTTGCTTGCACTACAATTGTATGCACAGCAGCATTATGACAATAAAGATTGATTTGATTTGATAGTCAAGTTAGAATATTGTTCCCTCCTCAAAAACAGACCTGGAGTTGTGTTTTGTTCCATTCACACATGTTTGAGTAACTCTTTATTATTAGTCTGTGATGAGGAAACCGAACAGAAAATAGTGTAATATTGACCCTTTAATTGGAGACACGTGTGCGACACCCTTGAAGCTTCATTCTATAATATGATCACTTAAGCTATATTTTAGTTTTGGTTCATTGCTCATCCACTAATGTAAACATCAGTGATTCTAACATTTGCATTACCTGTGTGCCTTTGGGCAAGACACTTCTTCACTTCCTTTGATTGTGTGCCAGTGATTGGTAATGCAGAGAATGCAGTTTGTTAAAACAAGTTCACATCTTTATTGAAACAACATTGTGTTGAACAGTTTACAAAGGTTTTTAACGTTCACTGATACGAAAAAATAAAACAACGAATGAGCTGACAAAAAACCAACTGCTTCAACTCCAAAATAGTGTTAATTACACTTCACTGTTCACAAGGCCTAATTGTGTCTGTAATTTGTTCCATATCACCTTTAAAAAAACAAGTCTTCACGGATTAAAACTTCTAAAGATTCAGAACACATAACAGTCCAGTGTAAACCTGAGCCCATCTGTGTGAGAACCATCTCATGATCTGCAGTCAGCAGGTTTACAGTTTTTCTCAGTCTTTTTGGCACATTTTTGGAAACTTTTCATAAATCTGGCAAAAAAAATGAACTATTCACACAAGACAAAAAATTAAAAAAAATTATACTTTGTGAATAAAACATAAAAAAGTGTTTTAAAAATCAAATCGAAACACAGTAATCAGATTTATAAACTCATCTAAGCATCTAAGCTCCCACACCATTAGACATGTAGTGTGAGGGAGTCAGAGCTGTAGCACCAGCGTCACACTGTTTCTGTTTGAGAAGGACGCACAATATTACAAATATTTTCAAATCTGGGCTTTGAGCCATTGGTTTCTGAACTGTGTCAGACTTGGAGCTCCAAGTCTCTGATTCTTGTGTGTTCAGTTTTGTCCTTTGTGTCTTTGGACTTTGGTTAAAAGTGTGCAGTATTAGTATTAGACAGCGTTAAATCTGCCGTCTCTGTTTAAATTTTAGGTTCTGTAAAAGGTGTTTTGAAGCTTTGATCTGAGAATTAAAGCTTGAAAATGGAGTGTTTGCTCCTTCAGTGGCAAGTTTTGGAATTTGTGCTGAAATTCAGCCTTTCGAGTGGAGGGTCTGCCATATGATGTCTCCATGAAAATGTTATTTCTTTATCTAGAATGTTCCACAGTATAGACTAAACCTCATTATCACGAAGAAGACGCGCAAACTACTTACAATTTAGATCTGTGGAGAGTCGTCCTTATTCACAGAAGAAGGAATTATTATATTTTTGAGCAACAGAATCGGGCGTAATGAATAAATGCTAGATGGAAATGTTTAAAGTCACACCATGGAACATTCAGGGCAAAGCAATAACATCTCCATGAAGACAAGCAGGTGGCGGACCATCCACCATCTTTAAGTGTCAAAGAGATTGAAAAAAACTGTAAATAGAGCACTAGAGTGACCAGGGTGAAATAACCGTTCTCGTGCTCTGTCCCTCCTCTGTCTGCGGTCACATGATCGCGGTCACATGACCCTTCACGACACCTCGGTTGTGGTCTCCTGTAGAGGGACGTCCTGCTGTTTTCTTTTCCCCGCTCCCTTCTTCTTCTCTTCCTTTTTCCTGGATTGAACAAAAACAGGTTGAGATGCTTCGTAAAGACAGGCCTGAGCGCAGATGCTTTGGTGTTACTCACTTTGACTTGACAGTTAAAACGACAATAGTTATGACGATAGCAAAGACGACCAGACCCAGCAACACTCCACAGATGATCGCTGTAAAATAAAAACAATGCGAAGCTAGAATTCACAGTATGCCTACAGTGAAGTGAAATGCTGTGAGCGCTCACCAATGGGAGTGTCCGACTCGATGTCTTCTTCTTCTTCTCTGTCATCTAAAAACACAAACAGCTTTCGTCATTATTGTGATCCACGGAATAAAGGGGAAAACAGCGATATATAACATTTGAATCGCATATCGGCCCACCTGGCATTTCTACTGAACTAAAGGTAAAAGGAGCTGTTCACTTGAAAACTAACCCTTCATGACATCACAAGATGGAACAGAGCATTTTTAGCTTTGGAGATGTAGACAGACTAATAAGAAAGAATTACTCATACGATTACTACTTCTGCAACCCCTGGTATATTTTTGATGAGGTAACAACATTATAACATGACTTAAAGCTCACAAGAGTCAATTTTGTGTTTGACACAGATAATGATTTGTATGAGAACAAATCGATGATTCGATGATTCGATCCATGAGTGTTATTTTCTGCTTTCATATGGCCTTGTTTTTATTTGGGGGCAAATCCACAGCCTCTGTCGACGCGTCATGGGTTCAGTTAAATGGTTTGAGTGCGGGTCGTTCTCCGGTCAGCACTTAGGTTCCTGGTGTAACTGGTGCGGGCACTGGCACCATTCTTACTGGCCTGAAAACAGCTAAAGTGGAACAGAGCTTCTTCTGTGTAAGAGAGGAACTCAGTCTAAATGTGCAGGGTTTGTGCGTTAAACATGAATGAATGAAACAAAACACAACTCCAGGTCTGTTTGTGATGAGAAAACATTACAACAGAGATCAGAATATGTCCTTTAAGATATAATTACTACTATGTGGTTACCCAACTTTACCAAACAGGTGCCTGTCTCACCGTGGATGCCGTGGCAGGTGGTGTTGCACAGGTTCATGTCGGTGAAGCGGTTTCCGTTACCATAGCAGCCGGTGTAGATGAACTTCTTGCAGTGGTCCTTCACGGAGTCGTAGTAATATCGGAGCAGATTGGCAGTGCAGTTTCCTAAAGCCTTTGGGAAGTGACAGGCTTTGGTCCCTGTCCAAGAAACACCATGAAAACACATCAGAGAATATTTACATTTACAGGCAAAAGGAGGAGCAGAGAGGAGCAGAGAGGAGCAGAGAGGAACAGAGAGAGGAGCAGAGAGGAGCAGAGAGAGGAGCAGGGAGGAGCAGAGAGGAGCAGAGAGAGGAGCAGAGAGGGGCAGAGAGAGGAGCAGAGAGGAGCAGAGAGGAGCAGAGAGAGGAGCAGAGAGGAGCAGAGAGAGGAGCAGAGAGAGGAGCAGGGAGGAGCAGAGAGGAGCAGAGAGAGGAGCAGAGAGGAGCAGAGAGAGGAGCAGAGAGGAGCAGAGAGGAGCAGAGAGAGGAGCAGAGAGGAGCAGAGAGAAGCAGAGTGGAGCAGAAAAGAGCAGAGAAAAACAGAGAGAGGAGCAGAGTGGAGCAAAGGAGAGAGGAGCAGAGAGAAAAGCAGAGAGGAGCAGAGAGAGGAGCAGAGCAGAGAAGAGCAGAGAGGAGCAGAGAGGAGCAGAGAGGAGCAGAGAGAGGAGCAGAGCAGAGAAGAGCAGAGAGGAGCAGAGAGGAGCAGAGAGAGGAGCAAAGAGGAGTAGAGAGAGAAGCAGAGAGAGGAGCAGAGAGAGAGGAGCAGAGAGAGGAGCAGAGAAAAGCAGAGAGAGGAGCAGAGAGGAGCAGAGTGGAGCAGAGAGAGGAGCAGAGAGGAGCAGAGAGGAGCAGAGAGAAGCAGAGAGGAGCAGAGAGAGGAGCAGAGCAGAGAGGAGCAGAGAGAGGAGCAGAGAGAAGCAGAGAGAGGAGCAGAGAAGAGCAGAGAGAGGAGCAGAAAGAGGAGTAGAGAGAGGAGCAGAGAGAAGCAGAGAGAGGAGCAGAGAGAGGAGCAGAGAGAAGCAGAAAGAGGAGTAGAGAGAGGAGCAGAGAGAGGAGCAGAAAGAGGAGTAGAGAGAGGAGCAGAGAGAGCAGCAGAGAGGAGCAGAGAGGAGCAGGGAAGAGAAGCAGACAGGGGCAGAGAGAGGAGCAGAGAGAGGAGCAGAGAGGAGCAGAGAGGAGCAGAGAGGAGCGCAGAGAGGAGCAGGGAGGAGCAGAGAGGAGCAGGGAGAGGAGCAGAGGGGAGCAGAGAGGAGCAGAGAGAGGGGCAGAGAGGAGCAGAGAGAGGGGCAGAGAGGAGCAGAGAGGAGCAGAGAGAGGAGCAGAGAGGAGCAGAGAGGAGCAGAGAGAGGAGCAGAGAGGAGCAGAGAGAGGAGCAGAGAGAAGCAGAGAGAGGAGCAGAGAGGAGCAGAGAGAGAAGCAGAGAGAGGAGCAAAGAGGAGTGGAAAAGAGCAGAGAGAGGAGCAGAGTGGAGCAGAGGAGAGAGGAGCAGAGAGGAGCAGAGGGGAGCAGAGGAGAGAGGAGCAGAGAGAGGAGCAGAGAGGAGCAGAGAGAAGCAGAGAGAAGCAGAGAGGAGCAGGGAGAGGAGCAGAGGGGAGCAGAGAGGAGCAGAGAGAGGGGCAGAGAGGAGCAGAGAGAGGAGCAGAGAGGAGCAGAGAGAGGAGCAGAGAGAGGAGTGGAAAAGAGCAGAGAGAGGAGCAGAAAGAGGAGCAGAGAGGAGCAGAAAATAGCAGAGAAAAGCAGAGAGAGGAGCAGAGAGGAGCAGAGTGGAGCAGAGGAGAGAGGAGCAGAAAGAGGAGCAGAGAGGAGCAGAGGGGAGCAGAGGAGAGAGGAGCAGAGAGAGGAGCAGAGAGGAGCAGAGAGAAGCAGAGAGAAGCAGAGAGGAGCAGAGAGAGGAGCAGAGAGGAGCAGAGAGGAGCAGAGAGAGGAGCAGCAAGAAGCAGAGGAGAGAGGAGCAACACATGCGTTGTGTGCTCTACCTTAAGTGGTCACACTTAGAACCCTAACCCCACTCACGACAGCTGTAAAATCATCATAGATTCATATTTTTGTAGGCGTTTATCAATAAAATCCAAAGCCATGTCCCTGCTCTAATCAAAAATAACAAATTTATAAAAAATCATCAGGATTTTAACCCGAAAAATGCCAGTTGTGAAGAAACGGCCTCTAAAATTGAGATATCTTCCAGAAAACAGAAGCCAGGTGAGGTTAGGGAGAAAAAAATCAAACAAACCTGCAGATGGAAGCTTTAAAATGACCTGGTTTGATAATCATTGCATTTATATAGCACCTTTCAAGACACCCAAATCACTTTACAGTTCTTTCTTCATTCACTCCACACTCACTGGTGTAAACTACTATTGTAGCCACAGCTGCCCCCATACATTTATATTTGACTCTTCTGCTGTGTTCTCAAACATGAGGTTCATTTCAGCACCACTCAACCAGCAGTTTCTTTCTGAATGAAAAGAGAGACGGTCCTCTGCTCCATCACGTGTGGGGGGCACTCACGGTCCATGGGGTAGATGTTCTCGGCGTTGGCAGAGCAGTTCCGGATGCACTCAACCTCGCTGGTGAAGCGGTTGAGGTTTCCTCCTTCGCCCGTGTACAGGAAGGGCCGGCACAGGTCCAGCGCCGGGTCATAAAACAGCGCCCAGGCGATTAAGGTGCCCGTGCCCTCGTCTTTGGGCAGACTGCAGAAATCTGAAACAGAAATGATATTATGGGAGTTTTAATGAACATCTTATTACTTTGCACTGAACACTCTTGTCTGCACTTTCACTTCAGCGCCCCCTGCTGTTCTTTTAGTGGAATTACATTAGAATACAGGCCAAATAACTGCTAAAAGAAGTCGACTGGTTGTGAATGTAGTTTCCTCATCAAAAACAGACCTGGAGTTGTGTTTTGTTTCATTCTCACACACAAACCTGCAGATGAGTTCTTCTCTCAAACCGAAAACACTCAACCTTGTGATGTGTCAGTTCAACCTTGTGTCAGTTCAACCTTGTGATGTCATGTGGTAATACAGGAAGTGCTCCACTGTGTTTTTAAACTCCACACACCTTCATAAGAATCTTCTGAATTATTTTAGCCTTGGAATTGCTGATCTTACTAAACAAAAGGTAAAATTTCACTCTGCACATTTCTCTGATCTGTTCAAGATTTTAAAACTTATATGGACAGATAATTTGACTACTTTTGAGTCATTTTCTGGTAGATTTAAGTGTTTATATCTTAAATTTTAATCAAGCTTTTTTGCAGTAAATTAGAAAAACTAACAATTCGTGACATCACAAGGTGGAAAAGAGCATTTTGAGGTTTGACAGACTAATAATAAAGAGTTACTCAAACATGTGTTAATGAAACAAAACACAACTCCAGGTCTGTTTTTGAGGAGGTAACAGCATTAGAACATGGTCTGAAGCTCTTCAGAGTCAGTTTTGTGTAATATGGGACCTTTAAGGCTTAAATGTCATTCATGTATATATGTATTATTTTTAACTTTACAAACATGTCATTTTCAACATGTTTGTAAAACATGGCAAAAGGAGAAATTCAGTTTGTCTGCTGGACAAGTTTATTTGGTTGAATATATTTCGTAGCTCATTCAAGCTTCTTCTTCACTTCTGGTCAGATGCTGGAGGACACAGCCTTAAATCTGCCTGAAGGGAGGAGTTAGATACGATGAAATTCCTCTGACGTACCCTATTTGTTTACAGTTTCTGTTTGAAAGCTTGGACTATTGGCAAATTTGTAAAACATGTAAAATTACAGGAAGGAGAGTCCAAAGTCCAAAAGTTTAGAGTCCAGAAGTTCAGTTTACACAAGAAACACGTTTTTCTGATACTTTTTTCAACAAAATAAAGGTGTTTTCTCATAGTTAATGTCATAGTTATTGTCAAATAATAATTCCTGTGACATTAGGAGTATTTGTCCAGTGTACCTCATGACTGTGAAGTATTAGTCATGTATTTCCCTCACATGACATGATTTCAACCAGAAAGTAAAAAAAATGCCAAATTGGGAAAAAATGTTTAAAATATGCATTAAAAATATAAATAAATATAAGGATCTTAAGTGTTTTAATAAAATAAGCTGTCCAACCTGTCATAGGCACTCTAAAGGTGCATTGTGCAACGTTTTGATTGGGGGATACGTCATTGCTCTTCCTGAAATGTTCCACAGTGTGACATTAAATGGCTCTACTTTACATTTATTCAATCACAGGTTGTTTTATAGCTCAAAAATCCCTATAATATATAATCCCTATCACCTTTCCACAGATCTGACCTGTAACATGGTCTGGTTTGGTCTCCATGTAGATAGAAAGGTTTAATGCCACACTGTGAAACATCCCAGACAAAGCAATGACATTTCCTTGGAAAAAAGCATCTGCAGTTTAAAGTTTTTGTTTATTTTTTTAAATGTTTGTCTTATTTACCCACATCCTGTTTGCAGCGTCCCTCCAAATGTGTGTGCAGATGATAAGAAGCAAAAACGATGATGCCTGGTCTAATGTTTAACCCACACAGCCCCACTCCCTGTTTTTATGGCAGTAATAAAACTATAGTTGAAGGTACATCTTTGTTCTCCCGCCCTTTTACACAGAAGCCCTCACAAAGCTTTAACTTCCCTCATTATTATCTTAAACACCATTGCAAAGAAAATCACTATTTCTACCTCTCCGGTCTCTTCTTAACAAAGTTTACACAACACATGCAAAAAACTGACCGAAAACTCCAATGAAGAAAATTAAGGAGGAAGGAAACTGAGAAAAACAAATGTCCGGTGTGTTATTAGACCTGGCAGAGCTGGAAATATGACACAATAAAAGCATATTCTAATGCTTGTAAAACATCCAAAATTGTTTTATAGCAATAAAAGTCATGCGCAGGTGCTTTCTGAATGAAACACCTCATATTATAGTTGGTTTTCAGATTAAAGAACATATACTCTTTAACAGGGGAGGCAAGAAACAGATTTTCCTATTGATTTCATAGTATTTTACCATGGAAAATTCAGAAATTAAATGGGGGACTCTCATAATTTCTTTTAGTGACTAGAACTAAGTACAAAACTCACCATATTACATTTCCAAACCTGCTTTTTTTAACAATTTTAATAATCACTGCCCCATTTGTATTAAAAAACATGGATCTATAGAAAGTTGTGACACAAGGGTTAACGAAGATGTTTTTTTTTTTACCTGGAACCATAAATCCAGAGTGAACCAGCGTCAGAGCGACCCCCAAAAACAGCAGCAGCTTCATGGTAGAAGTAAAGGTGAGGTTCTCTGTCCAGGTCGGAAAGAAAGAGGACACAGAAAAGGAGGCACACAGATGAACTTTGCACCCTCTCCACGGAGGGCGCTGTAATCGAAACCAACCGCTGCACTCGGCGTTTATGGCACCTACGACCACAGAGAGATAAGAGGGAAGTCTCTGACATAAAGGCAATGGCCACTTCTTCTTCTGCATAGGGAACTCGAGGGACCAGATTTTCAAAATTAAAAACTGGGACATACCCAGGTTGGGATGTTGGTATAAATAAAATAGTGAAAAGAGTGTGAAGTGTTGTCCATTCTTGACTCGTGTGGGTGAGTGGATAATCTGAGACAAAATACAGAAGCGCTTCTTCTGGATTTTGGTTAAACAAATGCAATTTATGCTCCTCTGGTCTGGACCTAGAGCTGTTATAGTCCTAATTTTAGTTCTACTTTAGTCCTGCTTTAGACCTGATCTAGGCCCTGGTTTAGTCGTAGTTTAGAACTAGTTTAGACCTAAATTTAGAACTGATATAGTCCTAATTTTAGCTCTAGTTTAGTCCTGGTTTAGACCTGGTTTAGACCTGAAATAGACCTGGTTTGCTCCTGGTTTATCCCTAGTTTAGACCTGGTTTAGACTTGATTTACACCCGGTTTAGATCTGGTTTAGAACTGATATAGTCATAATTTTAGCTCTAGTTTAGTCCTAGTTTAGTCCTGGTTTAGAACTGGTTTAGTCCTAGTTTATCTCTAGTTTAGACCTGGTTTAGACTTGATTTACACCTGGTGTAGACCTGATATAGTCTTAGTTTAGACCTGGTTTAGACCTGTTTGGATCTGGTTTGCAACGGAAATAGACTTGATATTGTCCTGTTTAGAGCAGATTGGTCAAAAGTAGGGACTCCTGGGACATCCTGAAAGCTCAAACTGCTCTGTTCCACCTTGTGATGTCATAAAGTGGTAGTTTTCAAGTGAACAGCTCCTTTTATGTGTTTAGTTCAGCAAAGATCGGCAATTCCAGGTCTGAAATGATCCAAATGATTCTAGTGAAGTGTGTGGAGTTTAAAAACACAGTGGAGGCAAGGCAAGTTTATTTGTATAGCACAATTCGTACACAAAGTAATTCAAAATGCTTTACAGAATAAAGGGAGCACTTCCTGTATCATCACATGACATCACAAGGTGGAGCAGAGTGTTTTCAGTCTGAGAGAAGAAATCCGAAGCCTAAATGTGCAGGTTTGTGTGTTAAACGTGTGTGAATGAGACAAAACACAACTCCAGGTCTGTTTGTGACAAGGAAACTACATTAGAACATCAGAAAATAGTGTAAAATTGGCCATTTAAAACCAGACAACTTCTAAATTTTGACAACTTGGCAGGTTTTAAATATTTTAAGCAGTTATTAAGCCTCTATTCTGATGCAATTCTGCTAAAAGAACAGCAGGGAGCGCTACAGTGAAAGCGCAGAGATGAGAGTTCAGGATGCAAAGTTACGCTGATATTCCAGTTTCCATTAGACTGCGTTTTTCCACTAACCCCATTTAACAGAAGTTCAAATCCATATTTTTGTGATTTTGAGGGTATTTCTGGCCTCCTCTTTAAGCTCACACCACATCAGTCCCGTCACAGCGGTCACTCTCTTCAACTTTTCTTTCTTTTGTGCTTGGAATTGGACTAAAACTTTATATAGAGCTATTTTCAGGCCTTCATAGATCTTTGGGCCTTCACCACGGCTCTGGTCAGTGACGGGAAGAGTACTTTGAAAATGTATTTAGGAGCAGAATAGGCTACAGAAAACCCAAATTCAGATGTTTTTTGTAACGTATTACTTAACACTTAACACTTTTCTACACATTTCTAGGGTGACCAGACGTCCCTATTTCCCCGGGACAGCCCCAGTTTTGACCCCTGTGTCCCCTGTCACAGCAGATTTATGCAAAACCACTGATTTGTCCCAGTTTTATATAAGAAATGTCCCCAAAAAATGACCAATCTGACCCCTGCACCAAAAATACACCAAAAGCTGCTTAAAAACGACCAAAACACGAAGAAAATGTGACTATACTGACTCACATCGTCACGAATAGGCCGAGTACAGAACAATTTTCTTTAATTACGCACGCGTTTCACAGTTTTATTCTTACACCACCACAAACCTAACTTTAAGTCTAATTAGAGATGGAACATTTGCATACACACATTGCAAGAGCTGTTTTAATTATTTCTTGCTTGTGGTGAGCAGATTTTCAGAATAAAAAAACTGTGACATCCCAGGTTTCTGTTGGTAATAATAAAATTGTGAAACGAGTGCGTAATGAAGGAAAAGGAGTCACTATAGTCACATTTTCTTTGCGTTTTTGTCATTTTTAAACAGACACCTGGGACATTTCTTGTATAAAACTGGGACAAATCAGTGGTTTTGGATCAATCTAATGGAACAGGGGACACAGGGCTCAAAACTGGGACTGTTCCGGGGAAATAGGGACGTCAGAGCCAAAATAGCGTGATCAGGTATCGCCGTGTTCCTTTTCATTTAGAAAAGTGAACGTACCAGAATAAAGTTCCTCAAAATTGTGAGTAGGTCTCTGCAGTTTCCATAAATGCCTTCATTCAGCCTACTTCCCATCATTGCCTCTGATAATGTAAGCTGCCCGTGTGTGTCAGATGCCCTCCCGCCCTGGCACGGGGGTGGGTGAAATGCGGTCACTCACTGGTCACTGCCCTTCGCTGCCCTCCGCTGCCCGCACGTTTTCCCTGCTGTTTTTTTTTTTTTTTTTTTTTACGTCATTCCGAAGCACCGAGGCTGACTCATGGTTATAAAAGCGGCTCCGGGGCTCCCGTGCGCACACCGGGGCTCTCGGGACTCCTCAGGCCGGAGACATGCAACTGCTTTGGGCTTTCACATCCCTGCTGCTCTTGCGCGCCGCCTCCCTGCTGCACGGTAACGCTCTGCTCACGAAATCTGTCAAAGGCTTTTAATCAGGGCTCAAACTGTGTCAATTTAAACGTTTTTCAATAAAATGAAGGTGATAATATTTGATGTTTTGTGTTTCAGCTGCAAAATGGACCTACTCTGGTGAGTCAACGTTTTGCAACTTTTCATCCACAACTTTGTCTCAAACTAAACTAATCAAGGGTGACCAGATTTTCAAAGTAAAAAAAAGGGACACCCTGGTTTTGTGGTGCTTGGTAATTGGCTAATAAAACTGGGAAACGAGTGCATAATTAAGGAAAATTGTTCTGTACTCACCCATTCATGGCTAACATATGTGCCAGTCACATTTTCTTTGTTTTGGTCATTTTTAAGCAGCTTTTCTATATTTTACTGAAACAAGTGACAGTTTATGCCTCTCTTTACTGCCTCGCTTACTTTCAGATTGGTTCAAAGTA
This sequence comes from Odontamblyopus lacepedii, assembly GCA_034769755.1. NCBI lineage: Eukaryota > Metazoa > Chordata > Actinopteri > Gobiiformes > Gobiidae > Odontamblyopus > Odontamblyopus lacepedii. The sequence continues at coordinate 10,826,202 of CM068348.1, read as the reverse complement.
GAGACACCTGGGACATTTCTTGTTTAAAACTGGGACAAATCAATGGTTTTGGATAAATCTGCAGGGACAGGGGACACAGACACACATTACAAACATAAGGATGTAAGGATATGTACATGAACATATTCGGGATAATTTCTAATAGGCTAAACATGCAACTATTGCAGGTTTAAAGGCAAAGTGTATGTTTAGTTATGTTCCTTTATATTTTAGTGGTGTCCAAAAGGCATTTGTCTTATCAGGGAACATACATGTGTAAGGTTCACTGATTCAAGTTTATTACAGGATCATCTGGAACAGCCTAAACCTACTGAATAAAACTTGAGCTGAGATGAACTTTCACAAAGTCAACCACAATTTATCACATGTTTCAGTGAATAAGGCCGATACAAAATGTGTCTTAGTTGGTTTTAAAGATGTGAAATTCTGCATGGCAAACAAACAAACCAAAAATATATATTATTAAATATTAAGTTATTAAATATTTTATTAAAATACTGTGATGCCGTCATATCTATCTATCTATCTATCTATCTATCTATCTATCTATCTATCTATCTATCTATCTATCTATCTATCTATCTATCTATCTATCTATCTGTCTATCTGTCTGTCTGTCTGTCTGTCTGTCTGTCTGTCTGTCTGTCTGTCCGTCCGTCCGTCCATCTGTCTGTCTATCTTTCTGTCTGTCTGTCTTTCTGTCTGTCTTTCTAAGTCCATCACTAAAGCCTGTTTGTGTGTAGGTCCAGAGGGGGAGCAGCAGTGGTCCAGACTCTTCCCGTTCTGTGGGGGGGTTTTCCAGTCTCCCATCCACATCAGCTCAGACCTGCTCCGGTTTGACCCCACGCTCGGCCCCATCCAGGTGCAGAACTACCACCTGACCCCCACCGAGCAGCTCACCCTGGGCAACAACGGCCACTCAGGTGGGGGCACTCATTTTCTAAATATTCTTACAATACAGCTCTGACATTACAGTAAAATAACCCACAAAAGTGTAAATGCATGTCCTTATTTGGAAGTTTACAATGGAAGGACTTTTTGCAACAGATTTTTATTTAAAACAATATGTAATATTGTTTAGCAATATTCAGATTTTGAATATCTTCTAGAGATCATGTTTTTCATGGCCGATACCAGTGGTGATGATTTAAAATCCAGAGCAGCTGATTTTTATTATTTTCCCCAAATTATGCAGTTTACTTTTACTACAAGCTCATCAGGCCCATTTTAACCACAAAACTTTGAAGGTGGTGTTTTCATGTTTTATGTACTAAAGTGTTCAAATAAAGCTCGGTGTGTCTTAGGCACCAGATCGGTTTGTGCTGGAGATTTAAGGCTAATAGCCCATACGCTCAAAAGTGCAAATATCGGCCCGATATATCGGCCAACTATCTCTGATATCTTCACAATATTTGATTTAATTTAGTCCCATTTTCTTTAAAATGTGACTAAAAGTACCATTGCCATAGTTTTTCTGCATGTGTAGTATAATCTGTTAATAAGCACAGGTCTGTTTCTGGAGTGCAAACTCCCTGAGGACCTGTCATTACACCAGTATATACCAGTATTATACCAGTATTATACCAGTATTATACCAGTAAACCTAGAATACACTCCTCAGGCACAGGACACAGGCTTTTATTGTGACAGAGCCGCTACAAATCAGAGCTCACACGGACTTTAGAAAAGCCCGACTTAAATATGAAGGACGCTTTTTTCACTTGAGATCTAAATTATGGGTGGACCAGCAGAAAAAGACTCTGGATCATCCTGCAGTTTATCAGAGCAGCTGGTATCTGTTTACCAAAGCAGTTATCCCCAAACACTCCCTTATTACAGCCCTGTCCTGACCAGAGCTCAGAGCTCCACTGGTCCGAGTTAACCACAGAAACATTAGTCGACACTTTTTAAACTCACAGTCGTCTATGGGCAGCAGAGTGACGTGTGCATAATAGTGATAATAGATAGGACGGTAGTGACTGTAGACACTTATGGAGCAGACTGGTGCTTATGGGAGCCTGTGGACGTCAGCTCTGCACACGCTGACTCAGGATCTGCAGTTTGTCACTTATGTCACTGCTGTCCAGTCATTTGTGTAACTTTCCTGACACAGAGTCCACCTGCTGTCTGCATGTGTGGTTATTGCTTTGTCTAGAATGTTCCACAGTGTTGGAGCTGAGTGTCACACTGTGTTCCAGGAACACTGCTTATTGCTCACCATCGTAAATGTATTTGATTGTTTTTCACCAGTAGAGGGCACATGTGAGACCCAGAGTCACCTGGGCCCTTCTCCCCTTTGCATAAACTCTCAGATCTGCTCGTTCACATACAGGAGAGCGTCTGGGGGAGGGGGTGATAAGGCCCTGCACCATGAGCGGGTGTGTGACCCTTAAACAGGTGTAACACCTGAGAACGCCCCCCGTGAAACGCACACCAAACAATTTAGTTCCACATTTATTTAGAAGTGTAAACATCATAATTTCCCTCATTGATTGATCAGAATTTTAGATTTTATTTTGCCATTTTGAAAACAAATGCACTTTCAATCTAAATTTTCTGAACTTAAACTATACAGACTTAAAACTCTGTGTTATTATTGGTGTGTATTGGCCTGAACTGTTTTTTCTCCACAGTCCAAATCTCTCTTCCTTCTCGGATGTACATCTCCAGCCTGCCTCACCGCTACACGGCCGCTCAGCTCCACTTCCACTGGGGCTCTGCCGCTCGACCACTGGGATCTGAGCACATGGTCAATAATAAACAGTACGCAGGAGAGGTGAGAAACTCAAATATATAAACCCTGGACTGAGGCCTGGTCTAGACTTTAGAGATGTTCCCTGAGTGAGACAGTACAACATTCTCCTGGTACAAACACAGTGCTTATGTGTGTTTATCGCTGTTGGTTTATCAGCTGTTTTCAAAAAGACCAGGATTTTTTTCAGCTGTACACACTCCAGAACATACTCCATACAATACTTTATGAAGTTATGTGTCTGTTCACCAGTGAATCTCTCTAAAAGTTCAGATGGGTGTGACTGGCAGATGAATTAGCCAATCAGTGACACGCACGGCCCATCTAATCATATACTGTTCATATAAATGGACCTTGTTCACCTGCAAGATGGCACGTTCCAAACAGGAAGTGAGCATGGGCGCTCTTCCGGCTCCTTCTCCTGATTTTGGTCTTAAAATGTTCGTATTAACCTGCTCTACATGATCCTGGTGTTTTTATTTCACTATTTTGTCCCTAAATCAGGACACGACATCAATAGCAGATAAAACAACAAAAGGTTTGATTGACGGCAATGCTAAGCACTAAGGGGGTGTAACCTTCAACAGCCTCGCTCTGTATTAGCTCTTTGGGTGCTATGATACGCGTGGTCAGAATTCCAAATATGGAATTCAGCTTCACATTCGCTGCAGCCTCAATGAGCTTCATTTGACTGGTGCTGAACGCTGTGGACAATGTCACACTCCCTTAGTTCACTTCTTTACACACTTGATGGTTACGGTTCAAACTTAAAGCTGCATTGCATAACTTTTCTGGTGGAGGGGCGGTCAAATGCTTTTCTCCAGTATGGCATTAAACATTTCTATCTTCACGGAGACCAAACCAGACCAATTTTTCTAGGTATTTTTAGCTAAATGTAAAGTAGAGCTGTTTAATGTCATACTGTGGAACTTATGTATCCATTACATAAGGCACTTTAAAGATCCATCCATCTATCTTCTCCCGCTTAATCCGGCTGGGTGGCGGGGGCAGCTTGCTGCCCAATCCTCATAGCACCTGACCCCCCATATGAACCCCTCTGCGGGTGGGACTTTAACACACTTTAAAGATATTTTTATAATTTTTTCTAAAACCATGAGCTTAATTTTGCAGCTTTGTGAGACACACTGAAAAGTAATTGGGTCGAATCTGTGTCTCTTCATTTGCGTGACCAAACCAAATAGAGCAAACAGACTCTTGGACTCGCTTCAGAGACCTGCTCACGCCCTTCATTCTTCAGCCAAACACTTCCACAGAACAACACTGCAGATAGTGACACGCTGAAAACACCAAACAACTGTAATATGAGCCAATAAAACCGAGTGTGATATTACAGGACCAAAATAGAAGATGTTTGTATTGTGTATCAGAGGAGTTTATCTAAAAATGGCGATTCCTTTGTTGGGGCCCGCGTGCCTCACTGTCTCCGGGCTGTGGTTTGGGGATTAAAAGAGGATACCATTATACACTGGGCTCCACCACCTCTCAGAGGAGTGGCTGTCTGCTGCCTCTGCCCCGTAAGCACTTTCACACACCAGTTTGAGTTACAAAATAACTGTTATTAAGCACTCTTGAATCTGAATTCTTTCTATTGCAATCATAATGATTCACACTAAGATCTATTCAAGACATTTCGAAAGGAAAAAATTACATCTCTACAACTCTTACATCAATGCTCCTATATAAATAGACCATAAACTCTTTAGTTTAAAAGTAATAAAAAATTGCACAAAAGTCATAAAAATAGCACAAATCTAAGATATATCTAAGGTACTTTTAAAGACTTGAAATGACTTGAAGCCCAAACTAGACACTAGACTTGGATTTATGGACCAGGGACTCAATACTCGACTTGGACTTGTATTTGACTTGGGACTAGACTCGGACTTGAGCCTAAAGACTTGAGACTTACTTGAGACTTGCAAAACAATGACTTGGTCCCAATTCTGGTATGAACAGAGGTGGGAAAAGTACTGAAAAATTGTAATTAAATAAAAGTATCTTTACTTAATTCATACTCAAGTAAAAGTAAAAGTAACCATCTAAAAATCTACTCAAATAAAAGTAAAAAAAAATACTTAAAATGTAATTTGAGTAAAACTTAATGGCGGCACGGTGGCTGAGTGGCAACATTCAGGCCTCACAGCAAGAAGGTTGCGGGTTCGATCCCCGGGTCACCCGGGCCTTTCTGTGTGGAGTTTGCATGTTCCTCCCCGTGTCTGGATGGGTTTCCTCCGGGTGCTCCGGTTTCCCCCATCAACCCAAAACATGCCCGCACCCCTATGAACTAACATCACTAACACCATGATGTCCACCCTCCTGTGGGCTCACCACCTGCAGAGGGGTTCATAGGGGGGGTCAGGTGCTATGAGGATTGGGCAGCAAGGATGGAGTAAAACTTACTGAGTTACTTTCAATGATTTGGTGTAAAAAAGGAGGAGTCATAAATCTAATGCAGCACAAGTTGTTTTAATCGACTTTCAGGTGATACATGCAAACTTTGTTCAGTCCAAACTTTGTACATTTTAAAGAATCCTCCTTTTTATACAACTTTATAGAACTTAGAAATTTAACTGCAGAACAAAATTAACAAATTAAGCAAATGAATGATTTAACAAATTCAGAATTATATGGTCCCACTCACAACACTACAATGAAAAAGAAACAAAATTAAATCAAAGTATGCAAAATGAAAATGTTGCACACACTGGACACTCCGGCTGTAAAGCTCTTGTTCAGTTTGAGCAGGAGTTGATTTTCAAAGTTTGTAGCTCTAATCCGTGTGCTCTTCACTTCAGTTCTGCACAATGGCTGTACATCCTATAATGAAAATGCCACATGTACAGGCTTGTGCTATTTCCTTTCATTTCTGGCAGATAATTTTTTCCGCATTTCATTTTTTATTCTCTATCTGATTTTACTCAGTAATGAGGGTGGATCCTAATGTAATGAAGTAAAATACTTGTGTCACAATGTACTTGTGGAAAACTAAAATTACCTATTTAAAAAAATTACAAACTACTCAATTACAGGAATGTGAGTAAATGTAAATTGTCACTTTCCACCCTTGGGTATGAATTAAAAACAATGAACAGGTGAATTAATTTACATCAAGTTACAAATCTTAAAGCTGCACTGTGTAACTTTTCTGGTGGAGGGTCCGTCAAATGCTTGTCTCCTTGGAGATGTTATTGCTTTGTCTGGAATGTTCGACAGTATGGCAAACCTTTCTATCACCATGGAGACCAAACCAGACCAAGTTCCAGGTCAGATCTGTGGAAAGGCGACCCTGCTCACAGTCCGAAAGTGTTTTTCGAGGTATTTTTACTCTATAAAACCACCTGTGATTGAATTAATTTAAAGTAGAGCAGTTTAATGTCTCCATGGAAACAAGCAGGTGACGGACCCACAACCGAAAAGTTACAGAGTGCAACTTTAGATATAATGATCTTAACTGTGCTTTAGTAAAATATAAAGCCTTTTCCTTTCTTTTCGTACTTATTTTCCTCAGAATTTTTAATCATTTTGCTGACATATTGTACCAATTGTCGATAAGTTAGGACCCAGATGGAGCTTGTCTCTGAGCAGCCGTGACCTTCTTCTCGGTTTCGTTTCCTTTCTCCGGGATGCCGTCGATGAAAACATTCTTTCTCCTTGCCTGAACGTTGAGAGCGTCTGTTTTGGCATCAGTGAGAACCGTTGACTCGGTGCGTTTATAAATGTCCGCTTCATTACACTTTCGCTCCGTTGACGCTGCTGTGCTGGGAGATTTTAGCTCGTTAACGTGTTTTTGTGTAAACTGTAAGATGAATTTAGGTTATTTTAATCCCATAAACAAGCTGTCCATCACTGCGTTTGTGCTATCAGTCATTGTAGAACGCTTTATTTTGGTGATGAAGCATTTCCTTAGAGGAGCTCATGGGTAACTTTTCCCAGATCAGGGCCGTAGAGGATGTGTTTCATTTTGCTAATTGTGCGGAGGCGGTGAAAACAAGATTGGGTGACTTTGTTTTGAGAAGGTGGAAGTTGAGGTGAGAGTCAAAAATTATGCTGGAGGTGAGAACTGTGTAGAATTCTTTTTAGTCTCAGTGGGATCCTATATTTTACACAGAGTTAAAGGGCCCATATTACACTCTTTTCTGATGTTATAATGTTTCTTCATCACAAATGTACCTGGAGTTTTGTTTCATTCACACATGTTTAACACACAAATCTTGAATATTTAGGAGTTCTTCTCTCAGACTGAAAACATTTGGATGATTTCAGATCTTGAGTTTTTAATCTCTACTTGAAGTTGAACTTGAAAACTACTGCTTTATGACCTCACAAGGTGGAACAGAGCATTTTAAGCTTTGGAGATGTAGACAGACTAAGAGAGTTACTCAAACATGTGTGAATGAAATAAAACAGGATTGGGTGGCTTTTTTGATGTGAAGATGAGGTGAGAGGGCAGAGACTAGTGTTGTAGTACCGGTCATGGTCTTGGTCTTGCGTCGGACTTGACCGTGCTTAGACTTGGTCTTCTCTCGGCCTTGAAGGCGCTTGGACTCGGTCTGAACATAAACTCAAAGTCTGACAATCTACAATCGTTTTTAACAGTTTGCTTGGCTTATTTTAAAGTTAAATTAACATTTAACAGATAAAATGGAGATAGGTTTATAAAAAAAAAGATATATGAGCCAAAATAACAAATAAATGTAAAAAAAAATTACAAACATGGTCTTAATTTCATCTCGATGCACTGTGGTCTCGGTCTTGGCCTTTTAAAGTCTTGGTCTTGTCTCGGTCTCGACCCTCAGAGGTCTTGGTCTTGTCTCGGGACCCTTGTCTCGGTCTGGTCTTGGTCTCGATTAGTCCGGTCTTGACTACAACACTTGCAGAGTCTGTCGCTGATATGGGAGGTCATGACATCACAAAGTGGAACAGAGTTTTTTTTAGCTTTGGAGATGAAGACAGACAAATTATAAACGATTATTGCATCAAGTTTTATAACATGGATTAAAGCTCATAGATATCTATTGTGCATCATATAGAACCTTTAAACGTGTAATTGCACAAAGCCGTGTCTTCACATGGACTTCAGGACTCTGAGTTCCTGGTGCAGATGCAGGAGCCACATCAGAGTCTCTGTGGTGGGACCGGCCTCTCTCCAGAGACACGTCAAACTCAGGGCTCTTCTACAGTGTCCCTCGAGGGTCAAACCACAGCTCCTGATGATAGGTTTTTTTCTGGTGCTTCTGGATGATGGGAAATCTCCTCCTGAGTTTTCTATGGATGATTTCATCTGTCAGAGTCACGTCAGGTCAAACCGCTGCCAAAAGTTTCTTTTGCATTTGTCAATCACGAAATTCAGACGATATTTTAATGAAGCATCAGGAATGTGCTGAACGGAGCCCGTCCATGTCTGAGGTTCAATTCTCGCACGAAACGTAAACAGATCCTGAAATTAACCCGAAAAGTGCAGAAATGTCAGTTATTTCAGCTCTTTTTCTTGTCTTTTTGATTTCTGTTGTTTGTAGACAATATATTTGATATTCTACTTTTGCGTCATCAGAACAACAATTGTAATATTATCCATTTTTCAATATATCACCACTAAAGTTGGGCCGAATAGCCAACAACTGTTACAAAGTACAGTTATTTCAAAGTAATAAACTGATGCTGAAGTATGAAGTAGTGGTGTAAGAATTTACTCAAATAGGAGTGTATTGGGAAAACTATTAGTCAAGCAGTAACTAAGACTGAAATGTGACATCTGGTTTATAATTTGAAGTTTGAATCAAATCTGAAGAAGCAGTGGAGGAAACACTGTCTTCCACCCTCTGCAGAGTTGTGTTTCTGACTCTTTCTTTGTCCCGCACAGATGCATGTGGTCCACTTTAACTCAGAGAAGTATCCCAACATGTCTGTGGCGGTGGATAAATCGGATGGACTCGCCGTACTCGGGGTTTTTATCGAGGTGAGAAACAGCAGCACAACACATGTCACATGTATCTTTATACAGTTCATGAACCTATAACAGAGGTGGGCAAACTTTTTGGCTCGAGGGCCACAAAGGTTCTAAAATTTGATGGAAGGGCCGGACCAGGAGCAGATGGACAGAGGGTTCTGGTCTGACTACATCAGCCCAGCAAATAAAACGAAAATAACAGGATCCAACGATTTACATGTGGCATATTCAGACGTCTCAATTCAACTTGTGCACCATATTTAGGGCCAATGATTTTCCACTTCAAAAATTAACATTTTCAGTTTCAGAAGTTTTGAATTCTGTTTCATTGTGACACATTTGATAATTCTGTTGACAGTGTTGGGAAGGTTACTTTAAACTGTATTCCCTACAGATTACAGATTACAGACCCCAAAATGTAGTTTGTAACGTAATCCATTACATTACTTAAATAAGTAACTGGATTACTTGATATTGTCATGTTTTTTTAAAACTACATGAATGTAGCAACCACCTCCTGCAAATTCTTGTTTGGTTTTAGACCTGGTTTAGACCTGGTTTTAGTCCTGGTTTAGACCTGGTTTAGACCTGCTTTAGACCTGTCTTAGTCCTGGTGTTAGTTCTGGTTTAGAGGCGCACAGGAGGAAGCGCGGTCCACGCAGCGAACGCGACAAGACACGATCCACGCGCTGTGTCCACGGCGTACAAGAGGAGGTGCGGTGTGCACGGCACACTAGATATATACTTGGCCGCAGTGCTTTATGGGAAGGTTTTCAGACCATGAGTGAGGAAGACGTGTTCAACATATAGTTTTACCCCTAGGAACTGTGCCACAGTTCCATGTGGATAATTTGGTTTTATTTATCAATGTATCTAGTGTGCGCCATCTATTGGGAAACGCCAGAATTGCAGGGAAAATGAAACAAATAACTTTTATTACAGTTCATTCATGTTTGGCGGGCCAGATTAAAAAGGTTAACGGGCCGTAGTTTGCCCGCCCCTGACCTATAATATCAACAAAAAGTTATATCATGATATTTCTGTGGATGATTTTTAACAGTGCATCAGAACTGTACTAAAATGTGGCTCTAAATGTGGCTGAGGCTCAAATATAACAACACAGAGATCGACTCATATGTTTAGAATCCAGAGAAACTGATGTAGAGTTTTAATGTGTCTTTTACTTGTGTTTATTTTCTGTGGCTTGTGTTTTAATGTTTTAATTTGTCTGCTTTCTGTGCACCCTTTTTCCAATGTATTTTTTATACTTTAAATAGTAAATAAACTAAACTGAACTGATAAACTACCAATATTTATAGGCAGATTTAGTTTTTCCCCAATTTTTTTCATTTCAATTCACTATAAATTCACCCTCATGTACAAGCCATTCTCTGCATCACTAATAACGACTGAAAACACCATCTGCATCACAGTCTCCAAAGACTTAGACTCTTTGTACCCGGGGGTTTGGAAACTTACTATAAGCTATAATGTTCTGATCTTGGCTCATGTTTCTTTCACAGATCGGTGAATTCAGTCTGGCTTTTGATCAGTTCCTGAAATTCCTGAATGGCGTTAAATACAGAGGTAAGAGTTGGTCACATGTTCTCTGCCCACTCCGCTCTGGCTCCAAACATGTTGCACAAAAACTGGAAATGAACTGAGCTAAATCCAGGCTGAACGCATTAGAGACGGCTTCAATAATGAGCTGTTTCCCCTAATCTTTGTCCTTATGTTTTATTTTTGTTTGTTTGTATTATGTAAGGTTAACTACTGAACTTTGGTACCTCTTGGGCACGTCTGTCGAGAATTCTTTTTAATCTCAGTAGGATTCTACAGGTTAAATAGACCATCTTACTTTTACATGTGTTTTCTGTTCTTAAGGTCAGAAAGTGCAAGTCCCTGGTTTCAACATCAGAGATCTGTTACCTTCTCGTCTGGATGAGTATTATCGCTATGATGGCTCCCTGACCACGCCCCCCTGTTACCCCAGTGTGCTCTGGACTCTATTCAGAAATCCTGTCACTATATCTCGCTCTCAGGTGGGTGGACAATTCAATAATGCTACAGATATTGTTCAGTAAAGGTCCTATATCATGCAAAATCGATAATAGTCCTCAAAAAATACCTGGAGCTGTGTTTTGTTTCATTCACACATGTTAGAGTGACTCTTTATTAGTAGTCTGTCTAAAATAACAGCTCCTTTTACATTTAGTTCAGTAGAGATTGGCAATTTCAAAATCTGAAATCATCCAAATGATTCTATGAAGGTGTATGGAGTCTAAAGACATGGAAGAAGAACTAGAAGAAGCCTAAATGTGCTGGGTTTGTGTGTTAAACATGTGTGAATGAAACAAAACACAACTCCAGGTCTGTTTGCGAGAAGGAAGCTACATGAGAACATAAATCAGAGAACAGTGTAATCTGACCCCTGTGTTTTTGTGTTTTTGCTCCAGTTCAAGTCTTTGGCCACGGCCCTCTTCTCGTCACATCTTCAGGACTCGATCCCAGAGCCTCTGAACGGAAACCTCAGGAGACCACAGGAGGCCAACAGTCGTGTGGTGCTGGCGTCTTTTAAAGAAGGTGAGTCTGACCACGCCTCAGGTCAAACCGTGACCCCTGCTCTGGTTAAAATAGTCAAATCACCAGTTTGGAGCGCTCCTCTCCTGCATGGCTCTTACGCTCACCTGCCTGTGGTGGAGCTCTGTGGAAGACTGTGCTTCTCATTAACCTTCACTTAAGTATGGCCTCTCGGACATACTGATTATGTTCTCCTCGGCTGTCTGCACCTCTGCACCACAGGGCTGTGAAGCATGTTTCACTGTTTGGCTCTGAGCATCACTTTGGCTTTCCTCCTGGCACCTTTCTCTGGAACCACTTCATGAGATCACCTCTCCTTTGGGTGCCTCTGAAGTCTGTGGATTCTGTGATCCGTCTGTGGATTCTGTGATCCGTCTGTGGAGCACGTCACACCTGAAGCCTGTTTAAACTCTGTGTCTGACAGGCAGAGGACTGGGGGCTCCGACTGTCACCCCTCGCTTCATGAGGAATCGTCTGGTCCATCAACTACTGGTGGGGGACCTAGCTGACCTAGCAGACGAAGGCCTGTACCAGCTCCTGCCCAGCATTGCTAAGCTGTCTGCTGCCAGCAAGAAAGAGCAGCGGGCACAGAGAGGGCATAAAGCCAAAAAGAACATGATGACTTCTCCTCAGAGGAAGAGCTTCTCTGTGGGACCTGACCAGAAGGCCTTGTGCTTTGTGTCTGTGGAGCAGCAGGTGGCGCGTCAGCTGCACCAGGCTCATGCAGATCATCTCCTCGTCCAAACTCTGGAAGATGAAGTGTTCCCAGAGCTGAACCTCAGGAGTTACCTTGACTGTAGGTCTGACTTGGCTCTGCCAACCATCAGACACATCCTGAGCTCTCGACCCACAGACGAGGCCTTGGAGCTGGACCAGTCTCTGACCAAAGCCCTCTCTGGTCCGAGGAAGACCCCCACTGCCCCCAAGAAGAAGAAACCTGTGACCCACAGCAGCAAACACGCTCCTGAGAGCACACCCAGGAAACCCCACGGCCACGGGCACTCTCACCCCTGGCTCCTGCCCATGGAGTGGGAGGACTGAGCAGATGAAGACAGAACATTCAGTTTCAACCAAAGACATTTTATATTTAGTCCAAAGCTGCTTCATTTTCTGCTCAGGAAGATGTCATTATATAACTAAGTCTAAATAATCTGAGTCTGACTCATCTGAGTGCACATAATGTCCTGCTGCTGCAAACAGAACTGACCCGAAGGAGCAGACACATGTATCTGTCCCAGTGTGAGGTTATGGGCACAGGTACAGTCTGTGCCAGTGTGAGGTTATGGGGCACAGGTACAGTCTGTGCCAGTGTGAGGTTATGGGCACAGGTACAGTCTGTGCCAGTGTGAGGTTATGGGGCACAGGTACAGTCTGTGCCAGTGTGAGGCTATGGGCACAGGTACAGTCTGTGCCAGTGTGAGGTTATGGGCACAGGTACAGTCTGTGCCAGTGTGAGGTTATGGGCACAGGTACAGTCTGTGCCAGTGTGAGGTTATGGGGCACAGGTACAGTCTGTGCCAGTGTGAGGTTATGGGCACAGGTACAGTCTGTGCCAGTGTGAGGTTATGGGCACAGGTACAGTCTGTGCCAGTGTGAGGTTATGGGGCACAGGTACAGTCTGTGCCAGTGTGAGGTTATGGGCACAGGTACAGTCTGTGCCAGTGTGAGGTTATGGGGCACAGGTACAGTCTGTGCCAGTGTGAGGTTATGGGGCACAGGTACAGTCTGTGCCAGTGTGAGGTTATCCTGGAGCTCTGCATAATTACACAGATCTGACTGTACTTTTCCACAGCTTATGAAATTTACAAAGCGTATACGCCTCATACAGCCAAATAAAACTCTTTCTGCTCCACTTTGAGATCTCTTCATTTTAGACTTTTGTAGAAACAGGAGCAGAAGGAGGAGACGTGTTTCTGTGGTGACAGGTCTGAGTCACAGTCTGAAAACTGTAATAATCATGTTTTAATCTCCCTTCTCTGCCTCAGAGCGCACGTTCTGGACTGAACCAGGTGCGTGACTGAAATCATTATTTTACATCAAAATCTCCTCCTCCCAGAATCACTTAAGTCTGATTACTTACAATTACTTAAGGTAGTTTTCCCGTAATGTTGGGAAAATATGTGCTAACATGACAAGAACAAAGTCATTTGAAGGATCCGTTTGTAATTCTGTCATGGAAACAGGTTAAAATGTCTTTGTGTTGAAACCTCTACCTACTAATTTTTGAATATCTTTCTTATTTTAACTTGGCTTTTGTAATTGTATATTTAAAAATTTGATCTGAAATAAATTAAGACTCAATGAATGAATGAATGAATGAATGAATCAATCAATAGTAACCAATCAATAATAGGAAACCAATCACATTTCAAATCGACTAACTCTCTCTTGTCTCAGTGACTTTTTAAAGTCTATTATGTTATAATGTTGTTTCCTTGTCGAAAACAAACCCTGCAGATTTCAAGTGAGATCTTCTCTCAAACAGAAAACACTCTGTTCCACCTTGTGATGTCATGAAGTAACACAGGAAGTGCTCCACTGTGTTTTTAAACTCCACACACCTTCACTAGAATCATTTGGGTGATTTTAGAACTGGAATTGCAGATCTCTACTGAACTAAAGGGAAAAAGACTTGAAAACTTGAACTTGAAAACTACCTCTTCATGACATCACAAGGTGGAACAGAGTGTTGTGAGCTTTGGAGATGTCGACAAACTAATAATAAAGAGTTACTCAAACATGTGTGAATGAAACAAAACACAACTCCAGGGCTGTTTTTGAGGAGGAAACAACATTAGAACATGATTTAAAACTGCATTGTGTAACTTTTCTGGTGAAGGATCAAATATGGTGGATTTTTCATTGTAAATGTTATTACTTTGCCTGGAATATTCCACAGTGTGGCATTAAATCTTTCTATCTTCATGGAGACCAAAGCAGACCAAGTTACAGGTCAGATCTGTGGAGAGGTGACCTCGCTCACAGTCAGAATGCCTGTTTTTTTTTTAGGTATTTTTGACCTCTAAAACCACCTGTAATTGAATAAATGTAACATAGAGCTGTTTAATGTCACACTGAGGAGCATTACAGGCAGAGCAATGGCATCTCCATAGAAACAAGCAGGAAAGTTACACAATGCTCCTTTAAAACTCACAATTTTGCATAATATCAGTGATTTTTGCCCGTTTCAGGCCTGTATGTCCCTGTGCTGGTGGGCTCTGCTCTGGGACTCGCTCTCATTGTTTTGTGCGTGTGCCTTGTAAAGAGAAAACGGTAAGACTCTCATCAGCTAAGAATACACCCTTTGAATCTTTTTATAGCTTTTTAGACAGTAAATATAGATAATTATTTATGTAATCATCATATTTCCATCTGCCATAACCTGAAACGAACCCCACATCAGACATCAGCTGAAAATATGGTTTCTTTTTAGTCACATTCTTTGCGTGAATCTTGGAGCTCTGTGTAACTGTGGTTTTCTATAAAGACCAGAGCTTTTCTGGGTGCTGCTCAGTGCACGATGAGTAAGTGCATTTTCTGGGAATTATACAAGTAAAAGTGAAGCGTACAGTTTTAGAGAGTTTGGAAAGCGTATAACTCAAAAGTGTGGGTGTGGAGGATTTTACTAAACATAGTGACAAACACGGAACAGGGCACCACAACAGGCTAATTAAACAGTATCCCTTAGAAACTGACAGCTTGCTGTGTGACTCAGAACATGTTTGCTGGTTCAGTTCCAGCTCCCTCATTGTATCTTGGATGTTCGCTCTTTTCTGATCTCTGTTCTAATGTCGTTTCCACATCACAAACAGACCTGTGAGTTGTGTTTTGTTTCATTCACACATGTTTAACACACAAACCCTGAACATTTAGGCTGAGTTCTTCTCTCAAACTGATACAGGAAGTGCTCCACTGCATTTTTAAACTCTACACAACTTCACTAGAATCATTTGGATTATTTCAGCCCTGGAATTGCTGATCTCTACTGAACTAAAGGTAAAAGGACCTGTGTTTTCAGTTTAACAAGTTAAACATGTGTGAATGAAACAAAACACAACTCCAGGTCTGTTTGTGATGAGGAAACTACATTAGGACAGATCAGAAAATAATGTCCTTGTGTGCATTGATTTATGACATGTGTATAAAACAAAACATTTGATTTTTGTATTTATTTATTTGTAGATCTCGTGCCAAACTGTCCAAGAAGAAAAGCCTGGACTACATCGGTGGAAAGAGATCTAAGTCTGACACCACAGTGTAGCCTCCACATCATAGACTGTTTATCTAAATGGGCACACTAACCTGCTAGCTGTTGTGTTCCAAATAGGAAGTGAACATAGGCACACTTCCGATTTCATCTTGTCTGGCTCCAATTCCTTTTGCATTGAAAAACATCAGCCCTGTCTCTGGAACTGCTGCTGTCAGACTCTTTATTTTGGTCTTCAAATGTGTGAATTAACCTGCTCTACATGATCCTGGGTTTTTTATTTTGCTATATTCTCCATAAATCAATTTCTATTCCCAATGTTAGGGTGACCAGATGTCTTTATTGACTTGGGACAGCCCCAGTTTTGTGCCCTGTGTCCCCTGTCCCAACAGATTTATCCAAAACTACTGATTTGTCCTAGTTTTAAACCCAAGCATCCCAATTTTTGACCAATCTGATCCCTGCCAACAGTAAAGAGAGGCATAAATTGTTACTTGTTTCGGCAAAATGACAGAAACGCAAAGAAAATGTGACTATACTGACTCACATGGTTATGGATGGGCTGAGTACAGAACAATTTTCCTAATTATGCACTAGTTTCACTTGTTTTATTATTGTCAATCACCACAAACTGGGGATGTCCCAGTTTTTATTGTGAAAATCTGGTCACCAATGTGGAACTCCAAACTCATTCCTATAACTGCAGCCTCGATGAGCTTCATTTGACTGGAGCTGAACGCTGTGGGTGACTTTATACAGTGTGTTGTCCATGTAGAAGAAACACTACACACAGAGGCCTTCATAAACACAGCGCACAGGCTCCACTGGTGACGCTGTCCTTTGTTCTCAGCAGTTACAGACAAACCTCCCTGTGTTTAAAGAGCAGAGCCGAGTGAAGGGGACAAAACTTTTACTCTCGTAGTAACGATAAAATTACCAAGGGGCAAAAAAAACTGCTCTATTTGACCTTCTGAGTCTTACCAGATCTAAACCAGGTCTATAACTGGACTATTGGTCTAACCAGGACTAAATCAGACCTATAAAATGGTATAAAATAGGGCACATTGACTAGAGTAGTTCCTATGAGAATATGGACAAAATGGACTTTAATAAATGAAGCTCACAACAAAGCAGGATAATCCCAATAAAGAGTATTTAAATAGACAGGATCATTAAAGGCCTGAGCTACAACCAATAAAAAAACAAAAGAAGCAAAAATAATTAGCCAGAGAAGCAACTTTTTCAACCCTCTACAGCTCAAATTGGATCATATTACAACCCAATCAAATCAAACAGAAATCTCTCCTATATTGCCGAAAAAGTGGTGGTGCAAGAATCTGCTGTCAATTAACTGTCTGGATGTGGCATCTGTTTTATAAAGTTAATGTAATTGGAAGAACAAAGCATTTAATATTGCACGAATTCTGGTATTTTCAAAGGACAGACCACAAAAAACAAGACAAATAAAATTAAATGTAAAGGACTGGTACAAAAAACACAGATGTTCAAATCATTTAATATCGTCCACACAGAGCTTCTGTCACTTTTACATTTTCACTGGGAAGAGCATCTTCAATATACTCAAGTAAGAGTAGCCTACTCTTACAGTGTGAAATGTATTTTTGAAGAATTACTTTATTGATCCACAAGGGAAATGACTTGGACACAGGAGCTCACATGTCACAATATAATAGAATAACAGAGTAAAGAGTAGAGTAAAAACATAAATGGTAATAATCAATTCTAAATAAGTAACAAAAATAGCAAGTGACTGGTGTCAAATAAGGCATAATTATTACTTTACTTTCTTTATTCAGTCTGTGGTCAAAACTTACAAAAACAAGTGCTCATCAGAATCCCATAAACTTTTGTAATGTCTGTACAAGTCCAAATAAAACAGAAAATAAGTAATAAAAATATCTAGTAATGTAATAAGAGCCTGATCACTGCTACAAGTTACTGAAGAGTAAATGTACTTAAGTAAATCTATGAGCACTATCCACCTTCAGACATTACAAAAATGTATGATTTTCTGATGAGCAGCTTTTGTACATTTTGCCCACAGACTGTATAAAACAAAGTGGACTGAGTGAGCATGACGTCACCCATGGCGTTCAGCTCCAGTCAAACAAAGCTCATCAAGGCTGCAGTTATAGCAGTGAATTTGGAGCCGAGTTTCATATTTGGAAAGCAACCATAGAGCCAATCCAGAACGAGAGTTGATGTTAACGTCCCTTCTCGTCCAGCAGGGAGCAGACACATCAATCAAACCTGTTGCTTATGATAACCTGAGCGACCTCTGGGAAAGAAGGCGCCTGATTGGTCTCTTATAGGCTCTATTCCCGCTTACATCACAGACCAGGAAGACGTTTGGAAACCTGCGATGAAACTTCCAGTGTTGTTGTCGCGACATTGGGCTCGAGTGACTGTGATCAGAACCACTGAAGTAAATGTGATGGTAAAATGAAGCCTGCAGACGTATGTGCTGTTTGGAATCATCTAGAATTTGGCGCTCTCATCTCTTCTAATCGCATGTTCCCAGTGCGAGTACCCAGAGAGAGTCGTGCGTCAGTGGGGAAATGATGAAAATTGAGGTCTGGTTGGAATTGTGGATGAGCCGGACATAACGGAACGCTACAATGACACGGAGATGAAGAAACCTGGGACATTTTCTTATTTATCCTACATTTTGTCAAACTTACTACCTCCGAAATTTGTCATCTCATGTTTCCAAATGTCTTCCTGGTTTGTGACGTAAGCATGAATAGTGCCTATTAATGTTCTTATCTTGTTTCATGGACAAAATAGAGAAATAAAAACACCAGAATCATGTAGAGCAGGTTAATACGAACATTTTAAGACCAAAATGAGGAGCCTGACAGCAGCAGTTACAGAGAGAGGAGTGACGTTTTCTCAACACAAAGTAAATTGTTGCCAGAGTCAATGGAGCCAAATTGCACCCATGCTCACTTCCTGTTTGGAACAGGGCGACTGGCAGGTTAGCTCGGTCCATGTATGCACAGCCGGCCCAAGGCATAGGCGAACTAAGCGGCCTCTTAGGGCCCCAAGCACCACCAGGCACCACTAGGGGGCCCCCAAGAGCAGATGGAATGCCCAGTTGCGAAAATATTTTTAATAAAAAAACCCCGCAATATCAATGACATGATATAGCAGAAACAAATGACACATGAAATAAACAAGACATGAAAAAACAAGACATGAAAAAACAAGACATGAAATAACGTTTTGTATCATTTTTATAGTTGGTAGGTTGGTTAGTAGATTAACTAATCCTTGCTGCTACTGCTCCTGCGCAACCAGACGCACGTGACAGGAGTTATTCACTTCAGAAGATAGGTCGGAGATGGAAAGCCATGTCTCAAAAAAGAAATTATCTGTCTGGAGCAGAGAAGAGGAAGAGGAAGAGACAAGAGGAGGAAAAAAACAGCAAGAAACGGGTAAATTTAAATGTTCAATTTTACAATTTTTATGTTCTGGTTAGGTTGGCTGGATCAGCTAACAGAATGGCTGTCATAGTAGCTAACGTTATGCTACCAAACACAAAATGTAGCCTTGGATATAATATTTAACGGCATAGAGCCGTGGCTTTACCTACAAACACCAGCCTAAATGTCATGACCGATATTAGCTCAAGACAAGTGGACAAAGTCATACCCATTTATTAAGATGGGCGCAGTAGTGTGTTAACTAAGGGGAGTCCACGTTAGCGCATAACTGACGGTGAGCTGTGGTTAGCGCCTAGAATGCCATTTAAGCTTCAATTCGGGCTACAAGTTTGTTTGTATTGTAGGGATGTAGTTGCTGGCCTCGACATGGTTTAATCTATATTCACATCTCAAAGCGCCTTGTTCTTGATAATGGCTGTCAGATCGTTAGTGTGAGTTTAACAATCTGTCAATAGCTGTTATTAGTATTATCAGGTAGGGCGGGAATTTAGTTCCGTCTGCAAGACATGTAAATGACTGTCCATGACCCTGCTTTTTGTGTTTACCGTCGAGAGTGCAAGGGCTGATTTGTCACCTTGTTTAGCCACAGTAACTAATTTTGGCAGATCAAAAAACACAGAGGTTTGATTAGGTTTGCCAATTTGGTCGAGGGGTTAGGAGTGCATTTTTCTTTAATTTGATGACATGGCGCTGAAAAGTCAGGAGCTTATCCTCGAAGTCTGCGGCAGGCGCTGGGCCAGGCTACTGCCTAGTGACAAGTACTAAGTAGTACAAGATTTGTGTATGTTAGTGCAAAATAATTTGGTTCACTTTTTTACATATAAAGTGTCTTGTCTACTGATTTGGTTTTTTTACTTACAAATATGCTACAGATCACTCTGAATAATTTACATTGCAATAGCCACAACTTGCAGTATAATGTAAACCAACTAAAAACGCAGATTATGATGGGTGGCTAGACTAACTGTATAGCCTAGGAAATAATAAGGCAGCTAGCAGTGTAGTTTCGGTGTTGTGGAGGGCCCCCAAATCGTATTCTGCTTAGGGCCCCTTAAAGGCTTGGGCCGGCCCTGCATGTATGTATACAGTCTGTGGTTTTGATCCAGTGCAGCACTCCAGTACTGCTATTTTGATGTAAATTTATGATTATTTTGATAAAGGTTTTGTCTGGAAAATCTACGTTGTGCAGTGGTTCTTAAACTTGACCAGGAACCACAAAGAAAATACGGTGCTGTGAGTCATTCAAAGAAATTTCCTTTTTCTGAGGTTTTAAATTGCACCACAACATAATCCAATGTCAGAAAGTGGTGGAAGAAGTACTCAGCTGTGTTAGTTAAGTGAAAGTGCAGATACTGGGGCAAAAAAATACTCAAGTAGTAGATTTTTTCATATGATAAAGTAAAAAAATGTACATATTTTGTAAAAGTAAAAAGTTTCCTCTTAAGAATGTACTTCAGTAAAGTACAGTACTACTTTTACTTCGTTGCGTTCCCTACTGGAGTCAGGACCTAAATCTCACACCTGTCTCACGTCAAAATTTTTTATTTTAGTTGTAATAGTAGAAGATGTAAAAAGTAAAAAGTAAATAGTGTTTCACCAGAAAGTCTGAAGACCAAGAAAAATGGACTTGAGGAACGCGTTGTTAGGACACTCCTGAGATCTATAAAATTATATAAAATAGGACACTTTGACTTCAGAAGTTCTTATGAGAATATGGACGAAATGGACTTTAAATGGTGCTGTAGCCACAGTCGTGTCCACAGCCGCACAGTCTGAGCTCCTCTGTTGTCGTGTGATGGTCAAGTTCACCACGTCACCCACTGGCACTGCAGAGAGACCATTAGAGCTCAGACTGGACCGTGACTTCATGTCCTTCTGACGTCCAAACATGGGACAGTACAAAAACATTAAACAGGGTTCCCACGGTCATGGAAATCCTGGAAAAGTCATGAAAGTCGATGAAAGTTTTTGAAAAGTTGTGTGTCTTTCATGCAACTACAGTGTTCTATTAAGTTCTCATTAGACTATTATGATTATTTCTGAACGTCTGCGCAGTCGCTCCAGCAGGACAAACACAATAAGGTGTTTAGCTTAAAAGAGACACAATAAATGCTGGATTTTGAACCTTAAAAACTATAAACCAAACCATAAGGTGAGTGGAAAGTCTGAGAAATTCTACACATGTAGGAAAATTCACTTTAGGTCATGGAAAAGTCACGGAAAAGTTTTGAATTATTTTCCAGTGAAAAAGAGTGGGAACCCCGATTCAAGCAGGAAAACCCCAATGAACAATTTTTAAAAAGACAGTCACATTCAAAGGCCTGAGCTGCAACCACAATAAGCAATAATTAGCCACTTTTTCAACCTTCCACAGAAAAATCTCACAGAAATCTCTCCTGTATTGCAAAAAATACACCCATGATAAATATTTAGCTCCAAAATACATTGTGCCCGGTTTTGTATACTGAACGATAAGTCAGTGTAGTGATTATCGTGACAGGTCTACTCTATAATGAGTCACAGAAGGCCAAAACAAAAATTATTTTGATAAAATGTTTGCCTGGAGAATGACGTTGTGCAGTGGTTCTCAAACTTGTCCAAGATGCGCCAAGGAAATATTTGACCTTCTGAGTCCTACCAGATCTAAACTAGGTCTATATCTGGACTATATAACCCTAGGCTAGTGGTCAATATCATGAGTCAAAAAAACACAACTTAATTTCTGTCGGAGGGTCCATCAAATGCTTTTCTCCATGAAGATGTTATTGCTTTGTTTGGAATGTTTCACAATATGACATTAAACCTTTCTATCTTCATGGAGACCAAACCAGACCAGACAAATTTCTGCAAATTTCTCTGATCTGGCCAAGGTTTTAAAACTTCTCTCAGGTTATTCTTCTTGTTTTCAGATTTATTATCTTATTACTAGTTCTGAGACACTTCATTCTAGTCTAGAGGTCGTTTATTTTAAAAGAACTTGTCAAATAAAGTTATCTTGTTGCATGGACAGATCATTTCACTACTTTTAAGTTTTTATGACAGATTTAAGTGTTTATATCTTAAACTTTGGCCAAGCTTTTCTGCAGTGTGACAGGTCATATCTGTGGAGAGGCGACCCCACTGATACATCCATAGAAAGAAGCAGGTGACTGCCCCCCAACCAAAACATTACATAATGCACCTTCAAGTTATAATATTAGACGATTAGTGCTTGCCAAGATAATATGGGTCAATTCACCAGAAATCTTTAATCTTTAATAGGAACCTCCCACAGACCAAGAGCCTACATAAAATGATGACCTTGGTTTGCTCAGAAATCTAAATTGTTAATCATTACAACTACCCGGTGTGTGGCTTGATTCGTCATTTAACTTTGACATTAGCAGTCTGCTCACTAAAGCCAAACTACGAATAGGCAGTTTCACATACCCTGCAAAAGAGCTTTTGGTTAAAACTACTCTGCACTTTACTCTCTGGTGAAGTGGCCTCTCTCCACACCCGCACACAAACCCACTGGTTATCGTTCATTTACAAATGCTGAATTGGTTAAACTCAGTCCTGCCTCAGCTCACTCCTGCACATCCACAGTTCCAGCCGCACACTGCCCTCCAAAAGACACATGACCCTGGACGTTCCTAAACCCTGCACAGCTTTAGGCCGCTCCTCACTTCAGTTTCTGCAACAAGTGACTGGAATCACCTTCAACAGACGTTAAAGCTTAGTTTGTTTTACCTCTGTCGACTTTAAAAACCTCCTTCCAGAGTATTTTACAGGATCATTGCACATGCTTTTTTTGTGCGTCATTGCAAATGAGAAGGTGTTCTCAATTGATGTACCTGGTAAAATATTGAACATGCTTTAACACTTTTATATCTTTAACCTGCAAATGTTTGACACTTTCATGTTATGGCTGATGTGTGAGTGTGTTCTGCTTGTGCCTCTGTTTTATCCTGCCTCTTGGCCAGGTTGTCAATGCAAATTTGACTTATCTGGCAAAATATTGAATAAATAAAAAATAAGGAAATATGACGATTGAGAGCCACATAGTTTGGACACCTCTGAGATCTATAAAATGTAATAAAATAGGACAACGAATGAGAACAAAAATATAGACAAAATGGACTTTAAATGATGTAACCGCAGTCGTGTCCACAGCCGCACAGTCTGAGCTCCTCTGACGTCGTGTGATGGTGAGAGAGTTCACCACGTCACCCACTGGCACTGCAGAGAGACTGTTAGAGCTCAGACTGGACCGTAGCTTTACGTCCTTCTGGTGTCCACAGTCCAAACACGGGAGCTTCCAGACTCACTGACCAGGCCACAGTCTCCGTTCCGGCCTGTACTTAGCTCTGTGGAAGTGTTCATCAAAGAGAGCCTGCTTCCTCCACAAACAGTGATGCATCCTGGGAGAGAGAGGCGGAGAAGCAGGGCATTGTGCTGCCGGAGGCCGACGTGGGCAGAGCGGTGATCACAAGACCTCCTGTGACTGGACTCAGAAGCACACTGTGTTTTATGTAGGGCATTATATGAAATACACGGGGCGCTGGTGTAATGGATATTGTTAAAAGGTCCATTACGCCATTTTCTGTAAAATGATCTGTCTGTGCAGCAAGACCATTTCACTACTTTTAAGTCATGTTCTGATAGATTTAGTTTAGTTATATCTTAAGCTTTTTTTGCAGTGAAATTAACAATCTCTAATGAACTAAAGGTAAAAGGAGCTGCTCACTTCAAAAATACACCTTCACAAGTTGGAACAGAGCATTTTTGAGCTTTGGAGATGTTTTTGTTTTGCAGTACTTTATTATCTCTATAGGGAAATTGCATTTCATCCGTCCTTTCAGGAGCAGTGGGCAGCACATGGGGCGCACGGGGACCCAGCACCATGATCTTGTCAGGTCTCTTGGTCAGGATCTCAGATGGAGGATGTTTCTGCAGTTAAAATTGAGAAAGGCTTGAACCTGAAACCTTCTTGCTGTGAAGCGTGAGTGTAGCCACTAGAGGTGTGCAAAAACACTGAAATCTCAATATCGTATCGTTTAATGCTTTGTTGTCAAAGACTGAGTTGCGAACCTCAGGTGGGTGGCAAGAGATTTTTTTTTGGGGTCGCCTTTTCACGATCTACATGGTCTGTAATCTACAGTTCTGACACATTTGGTGAGTCAAAGAATCCTGTCTGCCCTGAACGAGTCTCTGCAGCTGAAGATGAGAAAGGCTTGTTTGGTTGTCCAGAAAGAACGGTGATAGTTCAGACAGACATGATCACTGAGTCAACAATAAAAGATTCTCATTAATGTTCAATAGTGGTCAAATTTTGTGATTTACGAATGTTTTGGGTTGTGAAGGTTTGAGACTTTTAAAATATGGGTCCCCAAGAAAAAAAGTTTGGGAAATTCTGCTGTATTGATAGCTCACTAAGAGTATTTTTGGTATATTTTACTAAATTATTTTGTTGCAGCTACAGTTTTGTTTTCTGTCCAGAGGAAGGAAACTCTTACATGACACATTTGACATTTTCACTGTTCTGATGAATACAATATTTGTGTTTCAAATGAACTTTGCACAAGAAGTGGTTCAACACTTAAGACTTTTAGTATCACAGGCATGATTTGGCCATTATTTTTAATGTATATATCGTATTGGCAACTTCTCGGTATTATTACCCAGCCCTACTTGCCACTCAGCCTCCAGATATAGACAGATTAATAATAAAGAGTTAATCAAACATGTGTGAATGAAACAAACACAACTCCAGGTCTGTTTGTGAGGAGGTAAAAACTTAAAGCTCACAAGAGTCCATTTTGTGTAATATTTTAATATATATTTTAATATTGGTTTAACATTTGTGAATTCACCTTTAGATAGTTTCTACAATGTGATCAATGAGAAAACCTGTCTCTTGCTCCTCATCTGAGTAGGACATAATCTGAAAACCACTGTACTGGTTCTATACGCTGTTGCCATGGTGAAATGTGAATGTTAAAGGGGCTGTCTGTAACTTTTCTAGCTTCTCTTATGAAAATGTGATTGCATTGGCTGGAATGTTCTGGTATAAACATATGTATCTTGCATGTTTTCATTCAGTTTTATTTAATCCCGTGAAACCTTTTAGGTAAAACAAGTACATATCCGTGAAGAAAAGCTCTCTTATATACACTTATAAAAAGCCCCTTTTTGAAATAAATAAATAAATGTTAATTATTTTTGAACAGTGCTACTAAATAAAAAGGCGTTTTCCTCCATAAACATTTGTGCAAGCTTCTTTTTCACCTGCCGCCTGAGCCAGGGTCCAAGGGTTATATCCGTCAGGTGCAATAAATATTAAATGTATACACAGACCAAGATATGAGGAAATACATTATTAGTACAAAATTGACTCCCCCTAGTGGCTAATACGCACAGAGCTAGAGTGGCTGAGGAGGCTGGTGGTTCTGCTGTTGGGGGAACAGAAGAGAAATGTACCTCAGACAAAAGGGAGGAAGAAAAAAGAGTGAATTTAGAGGATTAACTTGAGAGGAGTGGGTTTAGTAAAGGTGCACAGTGACCTCTACTGTGACAATATTCTGCCTCATTTACTGTGAAATCATCCAAATAAAGGTACGTGTAGGTATAAAGAAAAAGTTCTGGACAAATCTGATGTATAACATTCAACATATAACAATAAAAACACCCTTTTAATTCAATGACTTGTAATATAAATATGTTTAGGGTGACTAGATTTTCAAAATTAAAAACTGCGACACTCAGGTTGGGATGTTAGTATAAATAAAATTGGCAAAAGAAAGCATAACATTGTCCATTTTTGACTCACTTGTGGGTCAGTATAGACTTTTCTTGGTTTTTTTTTTTTGCCTTCTAGTCATTTCCAAGCACAGTTTTCTGTATTTTACCTAAAAAAAATGACAATATATCTTTATATCTCCCTCTTTATTGTTGGTGGGCGTCATTTTGGTCAAAAACAGGGACAAGTGGGACATTTCTTGTATAAAACTGGGACAAATCACAGGTTTTGTATAAATCTGCAGGGCCAGGGGACACAGGGCTCAAAACTGGGACTGACCCGGGTAAAGAGGGATGCCTGGTCACCCTGAATATATAACAATGGATAGTAATGAGATTATACACAGACTAATTGTTTGCTGTGACATTAGATCTCTGAAGAACAACCCTGTCTAGAAACCAACCTCACGCCCATCTCTTTCCAATAAAAGTAAAATAATTATTGAGTGCAAATATTCCAACTGACAATAATTTCTCACTCACTTTAATACCAGCTATTGTTTATGGTAATTAACTGTGACGTGCCCTATGTGCCTTATGAATACTTCCTTTACCAAGTCCCACTGTGTAGGTTGTGAAACTCCTGGTTAATTGTTTGTACACTTTAGGCCATCCCTTCCCAATATCAGTCACTGTTGTTTCCCAAAAAATAAGTTTCAGTTTCTTTTTTTAGTTTTGCTTCACTCTATTTTATTTACTTTTCTTTAATCTTTGTTATGAATTTGAATATTTGTTTATATTGTATACATGTATTATAAAAAAAAAAAAAACGCTGGAAGAACCCATAAATTTTTTTTTGTTAATAGTTTTAGTTTTAGTTTTATTTAGAGTTAATAATCAAACCATACAGGCTTACATAATCATATCATATCATAATCATCAACATAATCAACGTGTCACAGTTGAGCAGTTAAAAACAAAAGATAAATAAATAAAAATTAAATAAATTACAGTATAAAACTATACATAACGTTAGAAGCAATATAAATACTGATAATTGACAAAAGTAGTGCAACCTTATTATTATAAAGTTGCTTTTTTTGACGGAAATGTGAGCTTTTATTTTGTAGTATTAAAACTGGGAACAGGATGTTTTAATTTCTGCGATTGGTTCTTCAGTTGTTGTTTTTTTTTTTTTATTCAACAGTTGTGCAGTGTTTAATACAGTACAAATTTAGATTAAAAAAACAAAAAAGTTTAAAGTGCCTTCTTGGATTCGAGTAACTTGAATCTCCGCAGTAACATCGCCCTCTAGCGTGTGTTTCCGCGCAGTGCAGGTCTGTGCACTTCCGGGTTCTGCACGGATCAGCTGACGCTTTCAGGGGTTTGTGTTGCAGGTTTTGAATGAAGAGACATGAGTTTGGGGAAATACCACGGGCCTGTGCTGAAGAACAGACGCACACTCCTGGAGAGAGCAGAAAAGTTCATCTCCAACATTTATTTTACCGACTGCAACCTGCGAGGACGGTAAGATCCCGGGGACAAAAGACTTTAAGATCAGCGACCACAAACAATCACTCTATCTGTCCACGTGTACTCTGTGTGCAATTAAAAAAAATCGGATAAATCACATTGAAAATAAGAAACTGGGACATCCCTGGTTTGGGGTGGATGGTAATAATAAAATTGTAAAACGAGTGCGCAATTAAGGGAAATTTTCTGCACTCGTAGGGTGACCAAACGTCCCTTTTTACCCTGGACAGTCCCAGTTTTGAGCCCTGTGCCCCCTGTCCCAGCAGATTTACCCAAAACCAGTGATTTGTCCCAGTTTTATGCAAGAAATGTCCCAGGTGTCCCTATTTTTGACCAATTTGATCTAAACCAGGACTAAACTAAGAGTAAACCAGGACTACACCAGGTCTAAACCAGGACTAAAACAGGACTATCACCATTTTTTGACTAATCTAATCCCTGCCAATAGTAAAGAGGAGCATAAATTGTCATTTGAATGATCATAAAGCAATAAATAAATCAATTTAAAAAAATTCAGCATCAGAAGTCCCTCAGATTATGACATGAGAATGCACAATCTTACACGCTCTTTTCACTATTTTATTTATACCAAACATCCCAACCCAGGTCACCCTACACTAAAGTCAGGATAGTCGCATTTTCTTTGTGTTTTGGTCATTTTTAAGCAGCTTTTCTGTATTTTACCAAAACAAATGACAATTTATCCCTATATATTTAAGTTTTTACTGTTGGCAAGTACCAGATTGGTCAAAAAATAGGGACACCTGGGACATTTCTAATATAAAAACAGATGAATAATGCATTTCTCTGCTTTGCATCAGGAGGACTGAACTTAAAAGTGCTTTTAAAGGTCCAACTTTTCTTTGGTGGGACCCTCCACTCTCCAGAAAAGTTACACAATCCCTCTTTAACACTAGGGCCAGCAGAAAGAGAGGGCATTTCTGAACATCTAACCTCCAAAATGGCACCAAATCTGATAGTATCCTCATTTTTCTGTTATGTTTGATATAATTTTAGATCTTAAATATAAAACTGAGATTTAATTGTTGTAATAAAATCTGTAGTTTTACATTTTTGGCTAAAACGTTTGTGTTTTTCTCTGTTGTTGTAGTCTCTATGGGGAATCGTGCCCAGTGGAGTTGGAGTCCTTCTTATCTCCAAAGCGCATCCCTTTCTCAGAGGCCTGCAAGCAGAACTTTGCTCCTTATAAAGTCGGAGAGACCTTTGGACCAACGTGAGTGCAGCCAATGCTAACTGAAGGCACTCCTCTCTCAGAGGCTCAATTAGACTTTAATCTAAGATTTATTCAAACACAAACTGACCATAAAGAAGTGATTTAGCTGGAACTACGACAGATGCTCTGGTTTGTGCTTTATTTTCAGTTAGTTACTCTTACCTTTTTGTTAAAAATTATAGAAAATAATTTGTTTCATCCGATTTTTTGTTTTAAATGCCCTTGTATTTCTCACTTGGAATTTTTAAATTGTTTTTCTTTGTTGCTGAAATTTTAAGCACACATTTTCAAATATTTGCATGAATTTTGACAGCTGAATTTGAGGGCTTAAAAATATCTCTGCTGAGTATTAAAAAGGTGAAATTTATAAAGTTTTATTTGGAATTTGAAACGTATTGAAAAATATACACTACACAAAATAATTCAAACACGAATTTCAGAGTTGGAATATTCCAAGTGAGAAATTTTTTATTAATATTATACTTAATATTCAGTATTTAAAATTCAAAATCTGATGGATCAAATTATCTTCCATAAAAAATCAAACTCCTAAACAGGACCATGAACACTCGGACTGATCACAGGCTCCTGGAAATGTGCTCTTTAATTCCATTTTGTATTTTTTGTTGATCTTAAAACTTTTTCACTTGTACGCTCATGTGTACATCATGTCTCCATGGTAACTGCTGAACATGCCGCCTATAGAGATGCATATAGAACACCCACAAATAAATTCCCTCTGATAAACTGCTGTAAATCATGTCTTTTTATTGTACGTTCTGCTTTGTGTTGAGGTGGTACACGTGCTGGTTTAAAGTCAGCCTGAACATCCCCCCCTCCTGGAGAAGTAAAGAAGTGCACCTGCTGTGGGAGAGCGACGGAGAGGGGATGGTGTGGAGGGACGGACGGCCCGTGCAGGTAACATCACCACATCGTCACCGATTGGGCGACTCTGAAAAGAACAAATTTACGTACAATTCAATGGTCCCATATTAGACTATTCTCTGATTTATGTTTCCTCATCACAAACAGACCTGGAGCTGTGTTTTGTTTTGTTTCCTTCGCACTTTTAACACACAAACCCTGCAGGTTTAGGCTGAGTTCTTCTCTCACACTGAAACCACTCTGCTCCACTGTGTTTTTAAACTCCACACAACTTCACTAGAATCATTTGGATCATTTCTGTCCTGTCTCTACTGAACTAAAGGTAAAAGGAGCTGTTCACTTAAAAAATACCACTTTCTTTGTTGGCCTTCCTTTAACTGGTTTAATTTTTGTCTTTATTTCTTTTTATTGTATTTATTTATTATAATTAATTGAATCGTTTGCATCATTGTTTTTGTGCCTTCTGGGTGCTATTTTTTATGCTTTTTGTGTTGTTCTTTGCGGCTTGTACAGCATTTTATAAACCTTGTTTTTAAAAGTGCTTTATAAATAAAAATGTATATATTTTGTTATATTATTCATGACATCACAAGGTGGAACAGAGCGTTTTGAGCTTTGGAGATGCAGACAGACTAATAATAAAGTTACTCAAACATGTGTGAATGAAACAAAACACAAATCCAGGTCTGTTTTTGAGGAGGGAACATTAGAACAAAACTCCAAGAGACGGCAGTAGCTCAGTTGTTGGAGCATTTGTCCACAGAGCCTCAGGTTGGTGATGTGATTCCAGCTCCTGCAGATGAATGCTGTCATTGTGTCCTTGAGCAAGACACTTAACTCACTTCGCCCCCAGTGTCTGCGTACACTGGTGTGTGAATGTGTGTGTGAATGAGTGTGTGAAGGGGTGAGTGGTTCCTTGTTGTAAAGCGCTTTGAGCCTGGAAGGGGGGAAAGTGCTGTATAAAAATGTGACTACCATTTACAAAGAGTCAGTTTTGTGTAATACAGGAATTTTTAAAGAATCTTGTTTTATTGACTCCTGATGATAATGTTCTCCCTTTATTACCGTCCATCTTTCAGAACTCAAAAACTCAACAAAGTATAACTTCCTTTTGCTCACGTTAGAGCTGTTGACAAAACCACTGTAAAATAGCATTAGCATGTAATATACAGAGTGTCCCAAAAAAAATTACATAATTTTAAAAGCAGTTATCTTGAAAACTACTAAGTCTAGCTCAGTGAAATGGAACAGTTCAGGTGCTGAACATCTTAAGTTTATTATGGGACTTTGTTTGCCAATTGGTGACGTTTTTTCCCCCTAATTTTGCACTGAAGGCTGCACAGTCTTGGGTGAGTGTGTGAACAGATTACAAGACACAAAATGACTTCACTTTGGGAGTGAACAGCTCAACCTGCAAACAAAACAAACATAAAACATCAAATATAAAATCTTGATCTATATACATTCTCTGAAAATTGGAGGTTATTTCAACAAGAATTGACAAAATGATTGGCCTGTGAAATGATGTTACATTTTTAGGACCCCCTGTATATTTGGTTAAAGATACTTTCACTCAGAACTGTGTGATTAGATCTGTGATTCTTGCAGGGCTTAACAAAAGAAGGTGAGAAGACGAGTTATGTCCTCTCGGGGGCGCTGCAGGACGACGAGCCGCACAGGTGAGTTCATGTGTCTCAGGACTGTAATGTTTGTTTCTTCTGTCCTGTATTTACACCATGTCCCTGCGTTCTCCTGAAGCCTGCTGCTGTTCGTTGAAGTGGCCTGTAACGGGCTGTTTGGGGCGGGCCAGGGCTCCATGATCGCGGCTCCGGACCCGAACAGGACGTTTTCGGTTCAGAAAGCCGAGCTGGTCGTTTTCCACCGCGACGTTCAGGAGCTGCTCACGGACTTTGAGATGATGGTGGATATTGTGAAGGTACAGGCAGCATTATCAACCCCTAAAAATCACACTATCGATATAAACATCATTGGTGAGTGATCAGATCCACCGGCCCACAGGCTGGAGGTGCAATTCCTGCTCCCACAGATGAATACTGTTGTTGTGTCTTTGGGGAAAGACACTTAACCTGCCTTGCCCCCAGTGTTTGTGTGTGAATGAGTGAGTTTTTCCTTGATGTAAAGCGCTCTGAGTGCCTTTGAGGTGGAAAAGCACTGTTTAAAAATGTGTGTAACTTGTATTAAACAAGTACACAGTCCTACAGGTCGTTCAGGTCGAATCAGATTTTTTGTCCAAGTGTGACCACCATCTGATGTTTTAAAAAGAAAATGATAACTTATTTTTGAGGTCTGAAAATGGTGCTCAGTCACTATAGTCTCTGTCCTAATGTGATAACAGCCCAGCTCCACTTCTGAAAATGCGAGTAACGTATTTTCCGGACTATAAGTTCCTATGGAGTATAAGTCACACCAGCTAAAAAATGCACAATGAAGAAGAAAAAAAAAACATATGTAAGTCACACTGGACTATAAGTCTCATTTTGGGGGGAAATTTACTTGATAAAATCAGACACCAGGAACAGACATTTCATCTAGAAAGGCAAGTTATAGTAATAACAACAAAACAGAGAACAACAGTTTGTTTTCTTCACTGCAGTTCGAGTTTCCTCCACTTTTCTTCAATCAAACACAAGTTTCTCGCTCACTCCAAAGTTTTCAGCTGCAGATTTCAGGACTTGCAGCAGGACAGTGGCTCTTTCTGCAGGAGACATGCGCAGCAGAGCGAGAACTGATAGTTGTGCAGGAGTAAGAGCGTGATAGGTGTAGCAGATACTGACACACATACCTAGAGCGGCCTCATGTGGCGGTTAGTGTGAAAATAACCAACTTGTGAAATTCTAGATTTTACTTATAGGGTTCGGGTTAAAAAAAGTGTGACTTATAGTCCGAAAAATACGATATTTACCGCAATAAGAGCTTCAAGATGAATCAAAATCACAGTCACTTCATCAGTTTGAAAAGATGCAGTGGGTTAGACTGGCTAGATCTGATCATCCTCATCCTTTTCATTTATAATGTTATGTCTGTTTACAAGGTTTACGCAGAGTCACTAAAATCATTAAATCCTGACAGATCAGACAGGGACAAGAGCTGTGGGTGGATGTCACCGACAACATGTTCAAAACGTTACAGCCAATTGTCTTAAATTATCTTAAAGCCTGCAGTTTTTGAAGTACCATAATTTCCTTAAACTTAGACTTAGACAAACTTTATTGATCCAAAAGGGAAATTATTTGGACACAGGAGCTCACACATCACAATATAACATAATGACAAAGAGAAAATAAATAAATAAATAAATGGCAATAATAAATTCTAAATAAGTAGCAAAAAAGAGCAAGAGACAGTGTCAATAAGGCATAATTATATAAATGTGTATGTACAAGTCAAAATAAAATAAAAGGAAAATAAGGAATAAAATAAAATAAAACAACGACATATCGTGTCCTTTTCTGCATAAAACTTGCCACAAAGGTACTTCATTCTACCAGTTTATTTTCTTAAACTATGATGCTTGTAGGATTTGGCAGCGCCGTGTTGTCATTTTGGTCCAAATGTAAAAAAAAAGAACAAGACAAAACTCTGCTCTAGTGTGATGTGCAGTGATCCACAGGAGGAACCCACAGCCTGTGGTTCTGGTTTAGTCCTGGTTTAGTCCTGGTTTAGTCCTGGTTTAGTCCTGGTTTACGCCTGGTTTACGCCTGGTTTACGCCTGGTTTAGTCCTGGTTTAGTCCTGGTTTAATCCTGGTTCAGTCCTGGTTTAGTCCTGATTTAGTCCTGATTTAATCCTGGTTTAGTCTCAGTTTAGTCTCGGTTTAGTCCTGGTTTAGTCCTGGTTTAGTCCTGATTTACGCCTTGTTTAGTCCTGGTTTAGTCCTGATCTACGCCTGGTTTAGTCCTGGTTTAGTCCTGATTTAATCCTGGTTTAGTCTCGGTTTAGTCTCGGTTTAGTCCTGGTTTAGTCCTGGTTTAATCCTGGTTTAATCCTGGTTTAATCCTGGTTTAATCCTGGTTCAGTCCTGGTTTAATACTGGTTTAATACTGGTTTAATCCTGGTTTAATCCTGGTTTAATCCTGGTTCAGTCCTGGTTTAATCCTGGTTTAATCCTGGTTCAGTCCTGGTTTAGTCCTGGTTCAATCCTGGTTTAATCCTGGTTTAGTCTTGGTTTAGTCCTGTTTTAATCTTGGTTTAGTCTTGGGTTAGTCCTGGTTTAGTCCTGGTTTAATCCTGGTTTAGTCTTGGTTTAGTTTTGGTTTAGTTCTGGTTTAGTCCTGGGTTAATCCTGGTTTAGTCCTCGATTAGTTCTGGTTTGGTCCATGCGGCTCTTTGTTATTATGTTTACGGCCATGTTGGCTCCATTGGACACCACAGTTTTCTAACGCAGAAGTCAGCACACTCGTTTCTTTTATTAAGTTGTTTTAGATCAATATTGTGATTTAAATGTCCAAATGTCGTAGATTATAACTATAGAACACACAGACACACTCTTCTTTATGATCAGCACACTCTCTGTGTTAGTCCAGGTGTGAATCACACTGATGTTCTCTGCAGGAGTTGGGGGAGCAGGACCAGCGCAGTTTCCAGGCCCTGTTCACGGTGAATGAGATGGTGAACGTGTGCGAGCCCTCGGACCCCGGCACCTTCCCCAGGGCTCGGAGTCTGGCCTCTGCCTTCTTCACCCAGCGCAACGGCCAGAGCCAACACACCGTGCACGCCATGGGGCACTGCCACATCGACTCAGGTGCCTCTGCTCTGCTACACTGTCAGGATCCGGCAGTTTAGAGCTTTGAGTCGTGTGTGTGTGTGTGTGTGTGTGTGTATATATGTGTGTGTGTGTGTAATCCCTCAGTCGTCCAGGTCTGATCCAGGGCAAAAGGAAAATTCGATCAAAGTTTTATCGTGAAATGTCTCATCCAAGCTGTTTCTTCACTTCTGGTCAGACGCTGGTGGACACTGCCTTAAATCTGCCTGAAGGAGGAGCTAACTACACTGAAACTACTTTGAAACTAACACACCTACTTGCTTACAGTTTCAGTTTGTTCTTATTTATTTATTTGTAAAGGGACAGCGCATCTTAATGAACATTTAAAGTGTAAATATGTAAAGATTTTAGCCAGCGTGGCTCATTTCCATCCTCAGTCCCTTGGCCTCAGGTTGATGTGAAATCATCTACAGGACAGAGAAAAGTCCTTTATTATTATGTATTTAAAAGTACTTCATTTACACAGCCCTTCACAACATTCAGGGTGACCAAAGTGCTTCACATTTAAATCGACACAAGATAAATGCAAAACATTAAACTATAAAATAAAACAGATTCCTCAAGTGTCACTACTTCACTGAAAACCACTCTGACTGAATGAGTCTTTTTGGGAGGATTACACTGCACATTCGTATCATTTTGTGCAAGTTTGGGGAATTTCTGAGTATAAGCAGCCAATATGCTCAATATTTACATTTCTCATAACTTTTAATAATTACAACAAGTGTATTTTTCATATGCCATTACTGAACTGGACCTATTCTTATCTTTTAAGCGCTTCTGTTCACACAGCAAGAGCAGCAACCTCCATTTCCAATAGAGGGCGACAAACACCTAATACAGTTTACAGTACTGTAGTATCAGTAGTAGTAGTAGTTTACAGTAGTAGTAGTATATTCAGTCATTTTGGAGCACTACAAAACAAAACAAAACAGCCTACAACCCCATGGTTCATGACCGAAAGGGTTTAGGCTGAAGTAAAAATACTTATGACACCGAACGCTATTAAACAGTGACCGAATTCCAAGAAAGAAAAGCAGCATATGAACAGTTTACATTTACAATTTTACTTATGACTTACTGTGTATATATAATAGACAAAATATAGATTAAAACAAACAAAATGTAATACATAATTCATTCATTCTAGAGGTCTATAACTTTCAAAACATAACGCTTTATACTCTTTTTATTTTTTATTTTTTAAAGGCTTCAGTGTTAGACTTTCACTTTTACTTTATTTCTTAGTTCTTATCTTCATTTTTGCCAGTTCTATGTTTATACTGACTCTCTGCTAGAATTACTCCTGTGCGGACAAAAAAAACACTCCTGTAATCAAATATTGTTTAATTAAAGCTGCATTGCTCACCTTTTCTGATACAGTATCCTCTAACGTTTTGTCTCCATGGAGATGTTATTGCTTTGCCTGGAATGTCCCAGGGTGTGGCTCTAAGCATCTCCATCTAACATTTATTTATTACGTGTCTCTGTTGCTCAAAAATACAATAATTCCTTCTGTGAATAGGAGCGCCTCTGCACAGATCTGACCTGTAATGTACCGTAGAGCTGTGACCTGCTCGTGAGAGACAGGTTTAATCTG
Source organism: Odontamblyopus lacepedii (assembly GCA_034769755.1). Lineage (NCBI taxonomy): Eukaryota > Metazoa > Chordata > Actinopteri > Gobiiformes > Gobiidae > Odontamblyopus > Odontamblyopus lacepedii. The sequence continues at coordinate 10,790,474 of CM068348.1, read as the reverse complement.
CACTGTGGAACATTCTAGACCAGACCTGGGCATTTCACAGCTCCAGGGCCACATTCGGCTCTTTGGTTAACTCTGATCGGCCCCTTTAAGCTCATACAAAATAAACATATTTCATAATTTTACCACATGCACTAAAGTTGCTTTGCTTTATAATTTTATTTTAGAGGTGTCTTTTTTTTAATAATGAGAACTTCACACATCAATTACTTGAAATGGGTGCACTGGAGGAGAGGGAGAGGGAGCAAATCCCACACACCGTCTTACTTTCAAAATGTGAGATTTATTAGCAGAACTAAGACAGGTCTAAAATTAGCAGAACTAAGACAGGTCTAAACCAGAACTAAACCAGGTCTAAACCAGGCCTAAACTAAGACTAAACCTGCTCAGTGGTTTCCTGTTCCTTCCTGCTTAAGCGTTTTGACCCTCTAAAGTATTTTCTGTTTCTCATGTGGCCCCACAGAAAAAAATAATTGCCCACTCCTGTTGTAGACAAAGCAGCAACAGCATTTCCATGGAGACAAACAGGTGGCCGACCCTCCACTAGAAATGTTACACAGTACATCTTTAATGTGGTAACTTCACCTCATATCATTTTGTTTTATTGGTTTTTTTTTTATATATATAATCTCTGTGACATAATAATCTCGGTCAACCAGACAGACATGAGCACAACAAATTAAACAATAAATACAAATAAAAACAATAATAATATTCAACAAAAATTACAACCAAATATTAAATCACACTGACAAAAAAATTATACTTATTGTTGTTTCTTGGTATTTTTCCGTTTGCAGCCTGGCTCTGGCCGTATGAAGAGACCATCCGAAAGTGTGGGCGGAGCTGGGTGACCGTGATCCGCCTGATGGAGAAAAACCCAGAGTTTATCTTCACTTGTTCCCAGGTTAAACACTTCGAAACGTGTTTGAAATCATCTAAACGAGTCTAAATGTGATTGTTTTGGGGTCATATCTTTATCCTCGTGTGTCCAGGCTCAGCAGTTCGAGTGGGTGAAGAGCTGGTACCCCCGTTTGTACGCAGAGATCCAACATTTTGTGAAGAAGGGGCAGTTTATACCTGTGGGAGGAACCTGGGTGGAGATGGTAACGTTTGTATATTTGATACTGTCCAAAATGTCAAAAATGACGCCCATAAACAGTGTGAAACCTTACCTGACCAGCCAGAACCACACGCTTTGACAAAACTTATCAAAGAGATTTCAGAGGGTGTGATTGACAGGTGGATTAACCAATCAGAGAGAAGCTTTGTTTGCATCAATATAAACGCAGCTGTTTACATATAATAAAAGAGAAAAACCTACATAAAGGATCGAGAAACAGAAAAATAGAAACAGAATCAATAATCAAAGCACCAAACTATTGAGTTATCTCGGGTTAAAGAAGTTTTATATTTCGTTCTGAGAATTTTTGAGAGGAGACACGTGATACAAATGAGCAGCTGTGGTTGGACCGGCTTAAATTTTGATGGGGATTTTCACGCTCTATCCGGTCTCTTTTGGATTTGATGGGAATGTTAAAGGGACTGGCTGCTCAGGCAACGTGAAACCTATGTACAGATGTAAGTATGTTAAGATGTGTTTTACTGTTTGCGATAATGGAGTTTCTGTTTCTCAGGACGGAAACCTACCTTCAGGAGAGTCCATGGTGCGACAGTTTTTAGAGGGACAACGCTTCTTTAACCAGGAGTTTGGGATTTACTGCAAAGAGGTTTGTAAAACATCGTCTGCAGGGTCTTTATTTTAGTTTTATTCCATTTTTGTTGTCACGAAGTTCACGAATTTCGAAGCACGATGTATCACTACAGAGAAATATTGCAATAAACAATAATATTGAAACTACTTTATGCCACTGATACAAACTTTTAAATACAGTATCATTAAAAGGTCTGAGCTGCAACAGATAAACAACAGAATGAACCAATAATTAGCCAAGTTACTCATTCAGTGTTCTACAGCTCAGATTTAATCTTTGTTAAAGAATATATCACACGCAGTAAAATATTCAACAGTTTATATAAATGCCAGTCTCCTACCTAATTGAGGATTAAATCACCTGAGCCAGCCTCATTTTACGTGCACACGGGGGAGATGAGACGTGCGCTTGTCTGGGCTCGTCCACGCCAGGACTCCCAAAGCCCCGTCTCTCTGGCACGGTTTTTATTGAAGCAATTGTGTCATTACAATACATCATGTCAGGATACATCATGTGTTAGGTTTACAATAGACAGCATGGTCAAAGTATATCATGCGTTAGGTTTACATTTAATCAGATAAGCACAGATATATGGCCTGAGGAGTCATTCTGTCACCTCCAGCAGAGTTCAAAAGTTCTCACATCTGGTTTTTAGCAGATATAGTGCTGGGTACCCCACAGACTCTTAACAAAGGCTCTTTCATGCACTGAGCCTGGTTCGTATCTCATTCCCTGAGACTACTTTTAGCTTTATGTACATTTTTAATAACTTCATCATTATAAGCATTTTATTCTAACAATCTTAATAATAATCAATTAGTTAAAACAAAAAAAAGAAAAATCTATTAATAAAAAAATAACAAAAATAATAGTCGATTAATAACAAAAATCAATAATAACAAAAACAATTAATGACAAAAATAGTACAATAATGATCTATTCAAAATTTAAAAAAAAATAATAATAACAACAAAAAAAAATAAATAATTCAAAACAATTTTTTAAAATTCTGTAATAACAAAAAATATAACAATCAGTAACAAAAACAATATATCATAATAAATTAATAACTAATAATATACTAATAATGCATTAATACAAAATAATATAATAATCACTAACAAAAAAGTTTTATAATAATTATCAATAAATAAAAAAACTTAAAAACTTATAAATATTGAGCCCCAAAATGTAGAGTTCCACGTTTCATATATTGGACGATAAGTAGATCCAGTAATTTATTGTGATAATCCTTATTTTACATGCATGAGGTCTTATGTGTTATGTTTAGTATGAAATGGAGGCTCCAGGTGAGATTATTATTGGTGTTTATGTGCAGTTTGTGTTAAAGATCTCAATAATGGGAATTTGTGGATTTTTCATACATATTTGACCAATAATTATTACTTGAACCAGCCACAATCAGCTGAAATTCTCCTTTGCTTACTGGTGTATAAAATGTTTGTATTAACCTGCTCTACATGATCCTGGTGTTTTTATTTTGCTTTTTTGTCCGCAAATCAATTCACAGTTTATCTCTATAAAACATCCATGTGTAATCTTCTGTACCTGACCTGCTCATCACATCTGACCGAGCTTTCCACAGACCTCAGCTCTTTAATCCCCCAAACGATCATTAACACTTCCCTGTGACGCTCCCTCTGATCACAGCTCCGTCCTTTTTCCGCAGTTCTGGCTCCCGGACACGTTCGGTTACTCGGCGCAGCTCCCTCAGATCATGCAGGGCAGCGGCATTTCCAACTTCCTGACGCAGAAACTGAGCTGGAACCTGGTCAACACGTTTCCTGTGAGTCACTGCGTCTGTTTAAAGTTTAAAGACGTCACTAGTAATGCCACTAATGCTGTGACGTTTTACCGTATTCAAATATTACAATTGTTTTTTCTTTCTTTTTCAAGCACAATACATTTTTCTGGGAAGGTCTGGATGGCTCGAAAGTCCTCACTCATTTCCCGCCTGGAAACTCCTACGAAATGAAAGGAAAAGTGGAAGATGTGAGTTTTCTGTTGGTAGTTTGGCACAGGAATGTCAGGATATTAAATAATACTATCAAAATTATCATCACTTACATTATTGACACCATAACCTCATAGATTAGAGTTCGTCTTGAATGTAATTACCTTCATCTGATCAAACCTTTTGAATCATACGGTCATGTTGATCCAAATCCACTGTATTTCTGCAGCACTTTTTATCAACAAAACAGTTTCCAAAGTTAAACAAGAAATAGCCCTGACTGAAAAGTTTAAAAATGGGCAAGGTACAAACCCGAGGCACGACTGAATATATTAAAAGTCTTTTATTGCATCGAGAGACACATTCAGACGCATCAGATTTTATGTTAACCCTCATAGAGCACCTGCACTGCTATTTTTGACTCTTTTGTAGGGAAACACTCTACCTCCTCTCTTCATCTGGAGTTTCCAAAGTTAATTTGGCATAAACAGCAAAAAACACTTCACATTTAGGGTTTCTCATTTGGACTTGGGGCCTCGGCGATATGACAAAAATACAATCTAGATTTTTTTGCGCACACTGCACGATTATGATTTTAATCAAAGTCAGAGCGGAGACCAGCTCTTTTCATTTTCATTCTGATCATATCCATTTACTTAAGAAATTGTAAGCTGCCGTCAACTTAATTTTTACAGATATACAGAGCTTAACAAATTTATTAGAGCACCACCCAGTATAAGGTGTTTGCTGATGCCATACATAATTTAACCGTTTTTGTGTTTACCAAAATATCTTCTTATGTTTCTATAATGGTTCATCCACCAGTTTATGCAAGATCTTTTCATCAAAACGAGATCTTTAATGCTAAAATAGAACTATTGTTGTTATCCATACATTTTCAAGTTTAATGTTTTCCAAAGTCTCATCCAAATCAAGTCTTTGGGAACAGCTGAAACTATTTGGAACTCAATAACAAAAGAGACTTTGCAAAACGACATAAAAACAAAGCAGCAAGAATGCAGCAGTTATAAAGGATCACACTAAATATTCACATTTTTAGTTTTTATTTGTCTACAAGGACTATTTTGGTCATTTTCTTAGTGAATAACAATGAAAGTGTTAATTTGATACAAGATTTTGATAAACTGAAGTTATTTATGTGTTCTTGTTTTCATGACAGGTGCTCTAATAAAAAAAGTGATGTATTATCTGATTTTCATTGTTTAAACTAGAATTAAGTTTCTCTTTACAGTGTTAGTTGTTTAATTGTATAATAACCCTGCTTTGCGAGTAAGAAAGTCTGGCGTTTCATAATAATCCCTGAAATTGTTTTATATTATTTAAAAAAGCTAAATAATTGCCCTGAAGCTAGAAGTAGTATGAAAGTGATGTGTGCATGGCAGGACTCCCTTGAAAAAGAGATTAGTAATCTCAATGGGGCTTTACTGGTTAAATAAAGGCTAAATAAAAAATAAAAAAATAAGCTCCAGCTCACTCCAGATCACTTTGAAGTTGACTCAGGTTCAAGAAGTAAATTTTCCAGGAATTTCCGTAGACTTTTGAAAAATAAAAATAAGAGTTCAAAGACTTCACAGAGGCTCACCAGCTGTGTGCTGCCTGCTACCCACAATGCATTTATTATAAGCCTAAAAAGCACTTTTAAAATGCACGATTCAGTGAAATATGTTAACTTTTTTCAGTAACAGATTTTAAATAAAGTAGATGTTTTGTACTCATTAGTCACATAGCAGATTAACTCTGAGCTTTCAAACTTTTAATATCATTTATTTATTTATGTATTCATTTTTTTCTGAAAGTTTATGGGACAAATGAAGCAGGAGTGGACACTGTTGCGCTCCATTACTGTTGAGTACTCACAGTAATTGATCTGAAATAACATACTTTAAGTTAAAAATGATCACATTTATGCATTTTTTACTTCCTACGATCTTATTTTGTGACCTGATGATCAATTAGCCCAATAATCTTGACATCTCTAGTTCAGAAACAGTCACATTTGAATCTCTGAACATGTTTTCTTGGTTTCATTTGACCTCGTTGTGATCTCACCGCCGTTTTTCTGCTCAGTTCGTCAAAACCGTGAAGAACAACAAAGACAAAGGACGGGTCAATCACAGTGCGGCATTGTTTGGGTTTGGCGACGGCGGTGGCGGACCCACGCAGCTCATGTTGGACCGTCTGCAGCGCGTCCAGGACACAGATGGACTTCCCAGGTCAGTGCATGTGGAGATAAAATCTCAAATCAAATAAATCTCTCAGTTCTCTTTCCTCACTTCCTTTTCCTTGTCTCCTTATTCATCTCCTCGATCCGCCATCCTCCACCTGAGGGAGGCTTCAGGAGCAGACACCACAGAAAAGAATCAAACTTTATTAGTCTCAGTGAGTTTATATCCTCTCCTCCCTGTGTCTCCTCTGTGACTTCCTCACCCATTTTCCTGCAGAATCGAGGAGAATGTAATGCAAAATTTATCCTAATCTAAATCTCAGAATGGAACACAATGACCAGATGTCCCTGTTTCCCCGGGAAAGTCCCAGGTTTGAGGCCTGTGTGCCCTGTCCCAGCAGATTTATCCAAAACCACTGATTTGTCCCAGTTTTATACAAGAAATGTCCCGGGTGTCCCTATTTTTGACCTATTTAATCTAAACCAGGACTAAACTAAGACTAAACCAGGACTACATCAGGTCTAAACCAGGACTAAAACAGGACTATCACCATTTTTAACTAATCTGATCCCGCCAACAGTAAAGAGGAGCACAAATTCTCATTTGTTTTCCCAAAATACATAAAACTGTATTTGTAAATGACCATAAAGCAAAAAAAAAAATGCAGCATCAGAAGTCCCTCAGATCATGACTAAAACGAGAATGCACAATCTTACACGCTCTTTTCACTATTTTATTTATATCTTAACCCAGGTGTGTCCCAGTTTGTAATTTTGAAAATCTGGCCACCCTAACCTCTATACCATATCACTACTTTCATATACACGGAAGCTTTTTTAAATGCTATGCAGTGTATTTTCAGCGTAGCAAAGGTCTGAACACGGCGTCTGCCTCCGTCTCATATTTGAATATACGTTTGTTTTAGCACGACTCGGCTAATTCCCAATACACAATGGTTGAGTCTCTTTTCTCTTTCCTCCTCTTTTTGAAGAAACGGAACTAACTAATTAAAATATAACGCAATGACGCAATGTCAAGGGCATTTTATTTGTAATGTCTAAATGTGTTTGTTTTTTTTGTTTGTTTTTTTTTACAAATGTATATTGATTTTTGGCATAACAACTACATCTACTACTACAAAAAATAGATAAAGTATACTTCACAACCAGGAGGCTTTAAGATCATGTGTTGCTATAACAGCAGCAGTGTCTTCTGACAGATCATATTCATTTACTCCAAAATTAGAACTGGTTATTTCTATCTGCATTTAGGCCCATTATTCTGCCACATTTACTCAAATAAAGGTCCTTTATTACACAAAACCGACTCTTGTGAGCTTTAAGCCATCTTATAAACAGACCTGGAGTTGTTTTCTGTTTGGTTTTATTGACACATTTTTGAGTAACTCTTTATTATTAGTCTGTGTACATCTCCAAAGCTCAAAATCCTCTGCTCCACCAAGTCAACAGCTCCTTTTTGCCTTTTTGTTCAGCAGAGATTGGCATTTCCAGGGCTTAAATCATCCAAATGATTCCAGTGAAAGTGTATGGAGTTGAAAAACACAGTGGAGCATGTCCTGTGTTACATTATTTTTTGAAGAGCTCAGCCTAAATATGCAAGTTTCTGTGTTAAACATGTGTGAATGAAACAAAACGCAGCTCCAGGTCTGTTTGTGATGAGGAAACACTGGAATAGATGAGAAAGTGGTGTAATATGGGCCCTTTAACACTGTCCTGGGGCATTTTGGTTGGTAGTGTTTTCACAATACTAAAGTTTAATTTAAGAAGCACGCCCATGCTCACTTCTTGTTTGGCACGTGTACAGTCCCACTTCTGAGCCCTGTCTCCCCTGTCCCAGCAGATTTATCAAAAACCAGTGATTTGTCCCAGTTGTATACAAGAAATGACCCTATTTTTTACCAATCTGATCCTTGCCAACAGTAAAGAGAGGCAAAAATTGTCATCTGTTCAGGTAAAATACAGAAAAGCTGCTTAAAAACGACCAAAACGCAAAGAAAATGTGACATGTTAATAATATAAGTCATGTATGGGCCCAGTACGTTACAATTTCTCTTAATTACGTACTTATTTCACAATTTCCTTACTGCCAACCAGTCTTTGCTTTAGAAAATCTGGTCATCCTAAACCAGTGTTGAAACCAGTGTTGAAACCGACTGTGGTGAATATTTTCTTTTACACTTCTTCAAAAGGATGCTCCCAGAGGTGGAACCTGACTCAGCCTCCAATCATACAATAGTCGTATATGATTTCACTCTGAATCATTAAGTCAGCGTAACTTTGGACCCTTGTTTGGTCTCAGGGGTGTATATGAATAGTATTTGCACGTAGGCAGGGGAGGATGTTGAAATCAGACCGGATATGAGGATGTGATGATGTGATTCCTTGTCTGCTTCTGACTGTTTGGGTTTAGATATGGAAGATAATTTGTTCCATCAGATTTTAAATTTTAAATCCCACTGAATTTCTCACTTTGAATTTTTTAACTCTGAAAAAACATGTTTGAATTATTTTTATTCACCTTTTAAATATTCAGCACAGATATTTTCAAGCCCTCAAATTCAACAGTTAAAATTCAGTGTAAAATTCGCAGCAAAGATCCAAGACGCAGAGGCAGAAGCATCGATCCTGTGAGTGAGGAGGACAGAGGCTGTTTACTATTGGCTGTTCTCATCTGTGGGCGGGATTTGAGGGTTTGATGCGGCTAATTCTGACCAATCAAATCGTTTCACTGCACCATTTCCTGTTTGTTGTTAGATCGGATCACTTTGGATCGATTGCTTCTGCCTCGGCATCTTGGATCTTTGCTGCGAATTTTACACTCTGGATTTTGACTTGAAAATATTTGTGCTGAATATTGAAAAGGTGATTTTTTTTTATTATGAATTTGAAACCTATTGAAAATGTACAATTAAAATTTCAGCAAGTAAAAGTGAAGATGATTGAAACATGTTTTTTCAGAGTTAAAAAATTCAAAGTGAGGAATTTTACGGCATTTAAAATTCAAAATCTAATGAAACACATTATCTTCCGTATCCTTACACCATTTCCTGTTTGTTACTGAGTTAGATCAAATCACTTTGGATCGATTGCTTCTGTCTTTGCATTTTGGATTTTTTATGCAGATTTTTTTCCTGAGAATTTCACACTGTTGAACTGTTTTCACTGTTGAATTTGAGGGCTTGAAAGTACTTGTTCTGAATATTTAAAAGGTCATTTTTAAATATATATTGAATACGAAGTATTTTGAAAAAGTACATTTAAAATTTCAGCAACTAAAATTCAGAATAAAAATAATACAAACATGTTTTTTCAGAGTTAAAAAATTCAAAGTGAGAAAATCGACATTTAAAATTCCAAATGTGATGAAACAAACGATCTTCCATATTCAGGGTCCGGCTGTCCTCCCCCGACTCCCTCTTCTCTGAGCTGCAGTCAGACTCCGAGCTCCTCTGCACCTGGAGCGGAGAACTGTTTCTGGAACTACACAATGGCACCTACACCACACAGGCCCAGGTACGAGGCGCGCTGGGGGTGTTCTACGTGTGTGTTTATGGTGGAATGTTCAGGAGTTACCGTGGTGACACACAACACACACATTCTAATCTCTAATCTGTGTTCTAATGTTGTTTCCTCATCACAAACAGAGCTGGAGTTATGTTTTGTTTAATTTGTACATGTTTAACACACAAACCTGCAGATTTAGACTTACTTCTTCTTTCAAACAAGAAACACTCTGTTGCACCTTGTCATCATAGATTGAAGATACAAATTTACAGAGCTAACCTACTGGACTATTCCAAACAGGAAGTAAGCATGGATGCACTTTCGGCTCCATCGACTCCAGTACACTACATTGAAAATTGTCCCCTCTCTCTGTAACTGCTGCTATCAGACTCATTATTTTAGTCTTAAAATGTTCGTATCGGCTCTATTCACACTTACAGTATGTCACAAACCAGGAAGACGTTTGGAAATATGCGACGACAGTGTAGTTCCCGACACTGGGCTCGAGCGACCGTGATCGAGCGACTGTGAGCAAACCCACTGAAGTAAATGTGATGGTTGGTAAAATGAAGCCTGCAGACGTATGTGCTGTTTCATCTGGAATTTGGCATCCTCGTCTCTTCTAATCGCATGTTCCCAGTGCAGTCGGAGTTGTGCATCAGTGGAGAAATGATGAAAACTGAGATACGGTTGGAATTGTGGATGAGCCGAACATAACAGAACGCTACAATGACATGGAGTTGAAGAAAACTGGGACATTTTCTCATTTTTCCTACATTTTGTTAGACTTACGACTGCGAACAGACCCCAAAGGAAGTTGTCATCATGAATAAAGCCACTCTACATGATCTTAGGGTTTTTATTTTTCCTATTTTGTCCATAAATAAATTCTCATTCTTAATGTAGAACTTGGCTCCAAAGTCGTCTCTGTAACTGCTAGCCTCAGTGAGATTCATTTGACTGGAGCCAAACGGATGCCATGTGGTAATCCACCTTGTCTTTAAACTCCACACACCTTCACTAGAATCATTTGGATGATTTCAGCCCTGGAGTTGATAATCTCTACTAAACTAAAGGTAAAAGGAGCTGTTCACTTGAAAACTACCACTTCATGACATCACAAGGTGGAATAAAACATTTTGAGCCATGGAGATGTAGACAGGCTAATATTAAAGAGCTACTCAAACGTGTGAATGAAACAAAACACAACTCCAGGTCTGTTTTAGAGCAAAGAACAACATTAAAACATGACTTAAAGTTTACAAGAGTCAGTTTTGTGTGATCTAAAACCTTTAAAACACTTTATTCAGTGTTTGTGCGTTTGCAGATAAAACGTGGAAACCGTCAGTGTGAGACGCTGCTGCACGATGTGGAGGTGAGCAGCTGTTTGGCCCTGAGCCGAGACCAGAGCTTCACCTATCCAGAGAAGAGACTGCAGGAGCTGTGGAGGTACACATAGACACACAAATCCATTTAAATCCGAGAACAAAACTACAGAAATTATCTTTTTGTAGGTTGTTGCTTCTGAACCAGTTTCATGACGTGATCCCTGGAAGCTGCATCGAGCTGGTGGTGGAGGATGCACTAAGATATTATGAAGGTACAGAACTCGGTTAAGCATCGCGTTAAAGTAAAAATATAAAGTAAAATAATATCTTTGTTGCGTAAAATCTCACAAATGGACAGAAATTTGGGGGTCCGGGGCAAGAAGCCCCCTCTAATATAAATGAAGATGTAGATGATCCAGTTCTGGGCCCCTAAAACTATTGGCCCAGAATAACAGACCCCTTTGTCCCTCATCTCTAATATTTGGAGAATTACGTGTATGTTTCCATTACTGAACTGAAGGAATGAGTGTGTCGTGTCTGTTGTTTGCTAATGTCTGTGTTCTATTCAATGAGTCACAATTTATACACGAAGCCCCCGATATGGCCCTGCTTTTCATCTCTGTAAGATTTCAGTTCTGTTTATTTTTCGCCCCTTTAGAGATCCGAGAATCGGGCTCCCAGCTGCTCCAAAACGCTCTGACCGCTCTGAGCTCTGGGGGCAGATCAGACGCTGTGTTTAACCCTCTGTCCTGGGAACGTCAGGAGGTGATCCAAGTCCAGAGCAGCACAGGAGGCTCCGGGTTAGGTGAGGATGAGTTTAATCATACACACACCCACACACACGTGCACACACACACACACACACACCCACACACCCTCACACACAGGAGGGTCTGGACTGATATCAAAGGTGAATCACAGGGACAGATGGATATGGGGGGGGTTTCAAGATCAAATGCGATTGATAGTTTCCGGTAACATCATCTAATGTCCAGTAGTTACCATGGTGACACAACGCACACATTAGCAAAAAAAAAAAAAGATTAAAACTTAAGAAAAAACACAATGGATTTAAAAAGCACATTTTCAGGAGTCTGTGATCAGTGCGAGCATTCATGGTCCTGTTTAGAGTCAACAAAAACGTGAGAGTGACGCTGAGGAAAAATGCATACCGCTGTATTTTCCATGATAAATAATGAATCCATTTGAGAAGCTTGATGAGTTTTTGGACAGAGACAGACAAAGGTTTATTCTTGTTACAGCAGATATGGACAGGGCCGAGGCCTGAGCCCACAGACCTACAGCCTCCCCTGAGTCTCCTCTCTCCAGTCTCCCCTTCAGTCCATCTCCCCAGAGCCTCTGAGCTCTGAGGATTTATGCAGAAATACAAGTTACACACGCATCAAAGCTTTTGTTTCACAGACCTGTGCTAATCAACTTAACTTCCATTTGAGGACAGGTGACACAGCAGAGAGTTTCCTGAGGGTGGGGACAGTTGTGTCTGCTGAGCCTTTACATGTGTTAATGATGCTCTGGTCTAAGATAGAAATCACTTTCATTTATACAAAGACAGAAATCTTTCCACTATGTAAATCTGTATAAATTTCCATCATAGTGATTCACTGAAAAACGGTTGGCTAATGCTATCTAGTTTGTGACTGTGTGACAGACGTTTAACAGCAGAATTCATCTCACCTGTTTTAGGCCCCGTTTACACGTACACGGATATTTTTAAAAACAAATATTTCCCTCGCTCTCTTTTCCGAAATAACATTGTGCACACAGGATTGTTTTCAAAAAAGTTTCCGTTTACATGGACCCGCATAAATACGCCAAGTGATGACCGCGACATCCTAAAATTTTCACGCCACTTCTCCGGGAAAAACACTTCATTTTTAGAATGATCCCACCAGACAGCGGTCCGCCCAGGCCGGACCCAAAAACGGTGACGTTGGCGGTGACGGCGACTGGGTCTTTGGGTCGTAAGGAGAAGAGGGAAAATTGCTGAGCTCCGAGCCTCATTCGTCTCTTCATCGATACGAAACATCAGCTGTGCAAATACAAACACAGGACAAGTGTTTGCAGCAGAAGTAACGCGACTGCTGCTCTGACGCTTCTGATCATCACCAGAGAAAAACGTTAACACTGGTCACACTTTGGCGTCAACTGCCTAAAACGCCGTTTATGTCACTTTACGCAAACGCCAAACTGAAGTTTTCCAAAACCTCCACTTTAGCTGAATTCTCTGTTTGCGTGTAAAAGATGGGTACAGACAAAGGGAAATTTCTCCGTTTTTAAAAAAGATCCGTGTACGTGTAAACGGGGCCTTAGTTCCAACTAAGACAGACTTCAGACAGAGCAGTGTTTTCAGTTAGCTTTACACATCTAGGGAATGTTGATGACATCAGCTGCAAAGGGGCAATACCAGTGTTTTTTTTTTTTTTTTTTTTTAAACTAGAGTTGCAAAAAATGTCTCAAATGTAAATCAGAGTTTTCTTGTGTGTCCAGCTCTGGTGCAGGTGCCCAGTGTCGGTTTAGCCCCCGTCAAACCAGTGGAACCAGTGACCCCAGTGTCTGTGACAGTGCAGGTACAGCCTCACCTCACTCGCCGCACTCGCCGCACTCACCGCACTCACCGCACTCGCCGCACTCGCCACACTCACCGCACTCGCCGCACTCGCCGCACTCACCGCACTCCCCGCACTCGCCTCACTCACCACACTCGCCGCACTCGCCGCACTCGCCGCACTCACCGCACTTACCGCACTTACCGCACTCGCCGCACTCGCCACACTCGCCTCACTCGCCACACTCACCGCACTCGCCACACTCGCCACACTCGCCGCACTCGCCGCACTCACTGCACTCACCGCACTCGCCGCACTCACCGCACTCGCCACACTCACCACACTCGCCACACTCACCACACTCACTGCACTGTTCTTTTCCTCATGTCATTTTACAAACACCCGTTCAAAGTGTGTTTCCCTGTAGGCCGATGGGACTGTGCTGATGCAGAACGGCATTTTGAGAGCTGTTGTGAACAAAGATGGCTCCCTGGCATCGCTGAGCCTAGTCTCGTCCGGCAGGTGCAGCTCAGTGTTTCTTTATAAATGTTTTAAAGCCGGGGTCTCCAACCTGTAGCTCGGAAGGTGGGAGCTACCTGTAGCTCTCCACCCCGTCACAAGCAGCTCGCCAAGGAATTTCCATTATGTTACCATTATGCATGTATCATTTGTATCATTTGCCTAAGTTTGTACACTAGAAATCAATAATGGTTTATGTTTTATAAACATTTAACTGTTCCTCATCTAAGGCTTACCAGCTTTTATATGTATAAGGCTTATATATTTTCAGTTTCTTGTGACTGCTCAAATTAGTAGCTCTGTGGCATTTCGTTTTGTAAAGGGAGCTCATCTGAGGACAAAGACTGGAGACTCCTGATTTAGAGAGTATTTTAAAGAGTATTTTAAAGAGTATTTTAAAGAGTATTTTAAAGCGTATATTGTGCCCCTCTGTGTGTGTGGAGCAGGGAGGCGCTTCTGGACGGATGTGAAGGAAACAGGTTTGTCCTGTTCGATGATGTTCCTCTGTACTGGGACGCCTGGGACGTCATGGACTACCACCTGCAGACCAGGTCCATCTGTGTTTCCTCAACCAATAACATAAAAATATAATACACATATAAGCCAGTAATAACATAAAACTACACAATAATAATAATATTTTGTTTCCTAAATCTCACCTCTGTTCTGAACGTTGTGCTGCAGGAGGCCCGTGGTGGAGGTGGTGGAGCAGACTCATGTTCTGACCTCAGATCAGCTCAGGGCCACAGTCCACTTCAGCCTGAGGGTCGGTGACAGAAGCTCCATCACCCAGGACATCATCATGGACGCCAACTGCCCCTACCTCAAGTTCAGCACACAGGTACAATGCACGCACACACACAGGTACAACACACACACACACACACACGCACACACACAGGTACAACACACACACACGCACACACACACACACACACAGGTACAACACACACACACATGTACAGCACACAGGTACAACACACACACACACGCACACACACACACGCACACGCACACACACAGGTACAACACACACACACACGCACACACACACACACACGCACACACACAGGTACACCACACACACACAGGCGCGCCAGGCGCACAGACAAGACAGGTTGTGGTTATAGATAAATTCTTATGTCCCCGAAAACACATTTTTAAATATTCAGTATCGTTGAGGACCTGTAAACAAAATGACAGAATGAACCAATAATTAACCATATATATTCTCCTTTCTACAGCTCAGATCTTACATTATTACATAAACAGGCTAAAAACTCCCCACTATTGTAAAGACACTGTACACACAATAAGAACTGAAAAAAATAACAAAATCAACAGGCAACAGTTTTTCAGTGAGTCACTCTCATCTTTTAGATGAAAATCAAACTCCTAAACACGACCATGAACACACGGACTGATCACACGCTCCTGAAAATGTGCTCTTAAATCCATTTTGTATTTTGTTCTTGAGTTTTCAGACGATTTTTTCTGTCAGAGTTTGTTAAAGGTGTGCATTGTGCGTCACCATGGTAACTCCTAAACTTTCCACCATTCATGAGATTCATGTAGAGCACCCCCAGTGTGATGTTCCACTTGTCCTGATCACCTTGTCCTTTCTCTAATAACACGTTTTTTCTTACAAGACTGTTTGAATATTGTGCCATACACATTCATGTAGAACCCCCCAGCGTGATGTGGCAGAATCTGAGTGGATTTCCCTGGACCTGTTGCAGGTGGAGTGGAGAGAGTCTCATAAGTTCCTGAAGGTGGAGTTTCCTGTGAGAGTCCACAGCCCCAGAGCCTCTTATGAGATCCAGTTTGGACACTTAGAGCGTCCCACCCACCACAACACCTCCTGGGACTGGGCCCGCTTTGAGGTACTGAACCAGGACTGAACCAGGACTGAACCGGGACTGAACCGAGACTGAACCGGGACTGAACCGGGACCTGAGCCAGGACCTGAACCGGGACTGAACCGGGACTGAGCCGGGACTGAGCCGGGACTGAGCCGGGACTGAACCGGGACTGAACCGGGACTGAACTAGGACTGAACCAGAGGATAAACCAAGAGTGAAACAGGACTGAACCAGGATTAATCCACAACTAAACTGGGACTGAACCAGAACTAAATTAGGACAAAACCAGGACTAAACCAGGGCTCAGCCAGGACCTGAACCAGGACTCAACCAGGACTCAACCAGGACTAAACCAGGACCTGGACTATTTGTCCATAAACAAATACTGCAGTCCAGATGTCCAAGGAGGAACAGGGACAGTCACACTTTGACCTGTACTGACCTTTAGCCTTCAGGCTTTAGCTTTAACTAGCTTTTACCTCTAATGTGGAGTGGAACATGTATTTATTGAGATGTATGTGTACATTGTCCTTCACATAAAAACTAAATTAAACTAATGTGGTGTAAATCCTGTTCTGTTCTTCAGGTGTGGGGTCACAAATGGGCCGATCTGTCCGAGCACAACTTTGGAGTTGCTCTTTTAAATGACTGTAAATACGGATACTCTGTCCACAAGAACACCCTGACCCTGTCTCTGTAAGCCTCCGTCTGCGTCTGTTTAACTCTGCTCCAAACATTTATACACGCAATAAAAGCCTGATGGGGCTGTTAGATAAATGTTTCTCTCCTCAGGCTGAGAGCGCCCAAAGCCCCAGACGCCAGCGCAGATATGGGCACACACCAGTTCACCTACGCCATCATGCCACACTCAGGTTGGTTCTGTATTTATGGATTTCAGTTTCCTGTTTGTTAAAGGAGACGTTTTGAGGACCTTTTACCCTTCAAAAGACAGATTTTGTTATAAACTTTCAATCATTCTGGTACAGGTTCAAAATCCAAATGTTTAAACCTGTTTTATGTTTAAAGTAACATTTCTAGAGGAGGGTTTGCCACCTGCTTGTCTCCATGGAAATGGTATAGCTTTGTTTAGAATTTTCCGCAGTGTAAATTAAACCGATCTATACATTACAGCTCAGATCTGTGGCGAGACATCTTTGTTCACAGAAGGAATTTAAGTATTTTTGACCAATAGAAACGCATGTAATGAATAAATAGATGGATATATACTAAATATATTAAAGTCAGACCATGGGACATCCAGACAAAGCCATAACATCTCCATGGAAACAAGTATGTAGCGAACCCTGAAAAGTTGCGCAGTACACCTTTAATATGTGTAATTATTGGGCACATCCATATGAAACAAAAACTGGCAAATATTCTATAATATTATATCCAATGTGGAACCTTGTGATTATTTGTGAGGGATTTGATTTGCCGCATAAAATGATCGCTTAAAGGTGCATTGTGTAACTTTTCTGGGGCAGGGTTACAGGGCTACCTACTTGTCTCCATGGAGATGTTATTGCTGTCAGTCAAATGCTTTATTTCTCTTTTTTAGCTATAAAACCACCTGCAATTTAATAAATGCATGATAGAGCTGTTTAATGTCACACTGTGGAACAAAAAGGTGATGGGGCCCCCACCCGAAAAGTTACACTGTGTACCTTTAAAATTCATATTTCCACATGAAACAAAAACTGGCACAAAGTTTAACACCATTTCTGTCAGAACAAATGAACAAATGTGAATGAACTTTTACACAATAGGGTCAAAAATCATTATTGAAAAGCTATAAATGCTGTTGAAATTAAAATTTAATGGTGTATCATCTAACTTTTCATTTGGGAGGTCTGTCAAATGCTGGTCTCCATGGAGATGTTATGCCTTTGTCTGAAATGTTGCACAGTGTGACATTAAACAGCTCTACTTTACATTTATTCAGTCAGAGGTGGTTTTAAAGCTCAAAAACACCTAGAGAAACAGACATTCTGTGAGCGGGGTTGCCTCTCCACAGATCTGACCTGTAACTTGGCTTGATTTGGTCATGAAGATAGAAAGGTTTAATGCCGTGCTGTGGAACATTCCAGACAGAACAATAACATCTCCATGGGGAAAGCATTTGACGGACCCTCCACCAGAAAAGTTACACAGTGCACAAATTATTACAAAGTTTTCCATCATTTTCAGATTCCCACAGAGCCCCATCTCGGCCTCGCCCTCCATCTGAACATATGACATAATATTCTCTCATGTTTTCCAAGTTTTGAGTCATGTGGACAGGCCCAGGAATTACAAAGATATTAAATGTAAAAACAATACAACACGTCAAAATATCTGGATTTTGAACACAGTTTATCCATAGGTTTCATAGTGGTTAAAAATTAAGACCACTGCTATAGTCAAAAACAAATGAAGATTGCTAAAATGATCCGTTTTATTATAATAATACGTTTATTTGGATATTCCATAAATAAATGATGCATAAAGGCAATTATTTTTACTCATCATGAATACAGTCTACAAAAAATATATTAATACTTCTGAAAAGCAGTGGGGAGAAGCATTATTTGCCCCCACCCCCTTGTACAAAGCCATTAGAGCAAAAATGTGCTTCTGCCAGACTCTTATAAAAGTATGACACATTATTCCAGACACAAAATAAAGAAGTGCATTTCAAAATGTTTTCGTGCACATTCAAATGACACATTAAATTAAATTCCTTCTTCTACATACTGAGCTATAAACATTTATTTATATCTTCGTTTAAACATTTTCATATTTGGGTATTTTTTGGGCCCCTTAAATTCTAAGTACTTTCTCTTTCAGTAAAATGGTTCTGAATATTTTTTTGGTAGTTTTTTTTCTTTCTTTTTGCCTTGTACATTATTGTTGCTGTCTGGAAGCTGATCATATCCTTAAGTATTAAGATAATTCTACAGTGGACGTCGCCTTTTACTGTCAAAATGTCAAAAAGGTAAATTTAGCTGTAATTATTGGACATTTCAACTTAAAACAAACAAAAAAAAAAAAACATTTTCTCAGCGCAAATTATCAAATGTGAAATCACCTTTGCCACAACAGCTCTGAGAAGTGGTGCCATTATTCACCCATAAAGGAACTGAAATGATTTTAAAGGAGCATTGTGTAACTTTTCTGGCTAAGGGTACGTCATTGCTCAGCCTGAAATGTTCCACAGTGTGACATTAAACAGCTCTACATTTATTCAATTACACGTTAGTTTTTAGCTAAAAAAAAAAAAGAAAAGAAAAAGGAAAACAGCATTTGATGGACTCTCCACCAGAAAAGTTACACAATGCACCTTTAAGTGGTAGTTTTATATGGCTAATTAATTCCCAAATAATAATAGGATTCCACATTTTCACATTTTCCTCATACATTTCTATAATTTATGTCTTATTTGACACCATTTGCTATTTGCTACTATTTAGAAGTTTTAATGCAATTTTTTGTTTAATTTTGTTCTTTGTGATTCTAATATAATGTGTCTAATATAATGAGTCTGTATTTTTGAGAAAAACAGGAATCCTCCAGTGAGTCCCATTTTGGCAGAATATTCTAGAATTTGTGCCAGTTTTTGGTTTCCAGTTGTGCCCGGTAATCACAGAGAGGGTAAACAACTGCATTTTGACGGAAAACGCCAAATTCCACAGTAGAATTCCGGGCATTTTGGAACGTAATGACCAAACATGAACCCAGCCCACTGATAACGGCTGCTGTTGTTGGAGTCTTTAGTCTAATCAGATTTCGTGTGATTACAGGAAGCTTTCAGGACGCCTCAGTGATCCAGTGCGCTTATAACTTGAACTACCCTCTGAGACCGGCACAGTGCCCCCTAGAGGCCGGCCCCTGGAGCGTGTTCTCTGTGAGCAGCCCGGCGGTCGTCCTGGAGACCATCAAACGGGTATGAAAAGTTTAAGGTGCATTGTGTCACTTTTCTGGGGGTCCGTCAAATGCTTTTCTCCATGTAGATGATATTGCTTTGTCTGACATGTTTCACAGTGTGGCATTAAGCCCTTCTATCTCCATGGAGACCAAACCAGACCAAGTTACAGGTCAGATCTGTGGAGAGGCGACCCCACTCACAACCAGAATGTCTGTTTTTGTAGGTATTTTCAAGCTATAAAACCACCGGTAATTGAATAAATGTAAAGCAGAGCTGTTTAATGTCACACTGCGGAACATTCCAGGCAGAGAAATTACGCATCCATAGAAACAAGGAGGTGACGGACCCTCCCAACCAAAAATGTTGCATCCCTAAAGGGCCCATATTACACTATTTTCTGACCTGGAGTTGTGTTTTGTTTCATTCACACATGTTTAACACAAAAACCCTGCAGATTTAGGTTTTCTCTCAAATAGTAAACACTCTGTTCCACCTTGTGATGTCACGTGGTAATACAGGAAGTGCTCCACTGTGTTTTTAAACTCCACACACCTTCACTAGAATCATTTGGATCATTTCAGCCCTTTAATTCTCTAAATCTCCACTGAACTAAAGGTAAAAGGAGCTGTCAACTTGAAAACTACCACTGCATGACATCACAAGGTGGAACAGAGCATTTTGAGCTTTTGGAGATTTATCACGCAAAATTAACTCTTGTGAGCTTTTAGCCACGTTAGAATGTTGTCACCTCCTCAAAAACAGACCTGGAGTTGTGTTTTGTTTCTTGCAAAAGCTGAAAATGAGCTATTTAAATCCATTTTGTAATCATTCTTATAATAGTTTTTAGACTTTTTTTGCCAGTATTTGCTGAGGTGAGCATTGAGTCACTGCGATGTTACTCAATACAATATAATTTGGTACGTAAAGGACAGATGTAACAGTGAGATGTAGAAATGGGAGTTAATGTATTTTATAAGATGAAATTCGTGATGTTGTAAATACCTATAATGTGATCTGGTGTGTGTGTGTCTCAGAGTGGACAGTGTGTATTGTTCACTATAATTCTTTTGTGTCATTTATTCTGTGAATCAGGGACTGCAGATGGAAACTAGCTATTTATCTATAACCTGGTGCAGAACATCTGTTTTTTATGATCTCAAAGCTGCATTGTGTAATTTTCTGGGGTCCATCTAATGATTTTCTCAATGGAGATTTTATCACTTTGTCTGGAATGTTCCACAGTATGGCATTAAACCTTTCTATCGTCATGGAGATCAAACCAGAGCTATTTACAGGTCAGATCTGTGGAGAGGCGACCCCGCTCACAGTCAAAATGTCTTCTAGGTTTTTTTCTTCTATGTTTTCTAGGTCGTTGTGAGCTCTAAAACCACCTATAATTGAATAAATGGAAAGTAGAGCTGTTTAATACTAATAAAGTCATACTGTGGAACATTTCAGGCAGAACAATGACAATAGAACAATATGCATAGAAACAAGGTGATGGACTCCCAACCGAAAAGTTACATAGTGCACCTTTAGTGGTTTAGTCCCTTCAAATAAAGATTTATGCCGGGTGTACACTGTGCGATATTTTCGATTGTTTCACTCCAGCTCAAAATGTTCGACCAAATCTCCGGGTTTAAAAGTTCACAGCTCATGATTCAGGTTCTCACACTGTACGAACATCTTCAACAGTGCAACACTCACGAGAGGCGAACAGGTTTGATATTCTTGCAACGTTTGATTGTTGATTGGTTCTCATTACCCCATGTTTACGACATGAAGCACGACACACGATTAAGCCAAAAACAGTCGCATGAGTGAAAAAAGGGACAAAAATCACACAGTGTACTAATAAACTAAAGCATTGTTATAATTGAGTCTAGGGCTGCAGCTATCGATTATTACAGTAATCGATTATTCTGACGATTGTTTTGTTCAAATAATCGAGTAATCGTTTGTTATTGTCGTGTCTCCTTTGCACATGTTAAGTACACACCACGTGCATTGACAGATACACGTGTTTTGGATATGAAAAACGTAATTATCGCTAGACTAAGGTTGATTTACCTTGCGGTTTCTTTTCCACTTGATGTAATGTACGGGTGCTTTCTGTTTAGATGTTGTAGCATCAGTGTTGAGAAGGTGACTTTTAAAATGGAATCCCCTACAGATTACAGATTACAGACCCCAAAATGTAGTTTGTAACGTAATCCATTAAATTACTTAAAGTGAGTAATGTAATCTGAATACTTTGGATTACTTGATATTGTCATGATTTTTAAAACTACATAAATGTAGCAACCACCTCCTGCAAATTCTTGTTTGGTTTTAGACCTGGATTAAGGTAAGGTAAGGTAAACTTTATTGTCCCCGAAAGGAAATTTGTCTTGGGCCACAGCACCACCAAAACTGCAGAACATAAAACATACAGTAGGTAAATAGATCACTGTGAATACAATATCCGCTTCCTGGCAGCATTGAATCCAAGCTCCATTAAATTCATCAAATCCAAAAGTCCACCATAATAAATATTAATAAATACAATTATCCAAAGTCCACGTTCATAATATCAAAAAAAAAAATTTTTTTTTTTTTAAATCATTAAAAGTAATCTTTGTCCGCACACAAAATCCAATTCATTGAGCAACAACAATTAAAATCTGAGCATACTGCTTTAAATATTTAAATCTCACAATTCATTAGATAAGAACCTAAAAAACCAAGGGCACATAATATGATGAATAATAATGCAGAACAACTAGTTCTTATTCAAGAAAGTGATCGCTGTAGGGATAAATGAGAACCTATAACGGTTAGTTTTATGTCTGATGGCTCTAAATCATCTGCCTGAAGGTAAAAGATCAAATTCTGAGTACAAGAAGTGGTTTTGGTCGCTAGAAATTTTCCTAGCTAGCTTAACTGTTGTTTCCTCAAAAATGGTTTGCAAAGATGGATGGTTATTGCAGCCAATTATTTTCATGGCTACATTGAGGATCTTTTGAAGTTTAGTTTTGTCTTTCACAGTTAACGCTCCAAACCAGGCAGCCATGACATACCTCACTAAGCTCTCTAACACTGCAGTATAGAAGGTGAGTAGTATTTTGGAGCAGACACCAAACAACCTCAACCTCCTCAAGAAATAAAGTCTTTGGGCAAGTTTCCCACAAAGATGATCCACATGGTCACTCCATTTGAACTGGCTGTCGATGTAAACACCCAGATATTTAATGGTGTTCACAGTTTCAATCGGCCTACTGTCTATTATCAGAGGATCATGTACAGTTACATTCTTAGGATCAAAAATGATCTCTTTCGTTTTCACAGTGTTTAGTAGCAGATGATCCTTGCACCATTCTTTAAATTGATTTACTTCATCAAAATAAACTGTTGGGCTGTCAGCTGCAGATAGGAGACTAACAATAATTGTATCATCGGAAAACTTTACAATTTTGTTTTGACTGTGGTTACTTTGGCAACTATTGGTGTAGAGCGTAAACAGCACCGGAGTTAAAACTACATAAATGTAGCAACCACCTCCTGCAAATTCTTGTTTGGGTTTAGACCTGGATTAGTCCTGGTTTTAGACCTGGTTTAGACCTGCTTTAGACCTGGCTTAGTCCTGGTGTGAGTTCCGGTTTAGAGGCGCACAGGAGGAAGCGCGGTCCACAGAGTGCACGCGACAAGACACAATCCACGTGCAGAGTGCGCGGCGCACCGGAGCGTACCGCGCACTCCTCATCTCCTTCGGTATACCGGAGCATACCGGAGATGCGGGGTGCGCGGCGTACCGGAGCGTACCCAGCACTCCTCATCTCCGCGCACTCCTCATCTCCGGTATACCGGAGCGTACCGCGCGCGGCGTACCGGAGATGCGGGGTGCGCGGCGTACCGGAGCGTACCGCGCACTCCTCATCTCCTCCGAGGAGGTTATGCTCTTATTATACATCCATGGGCGCCGCGCTGTTGTGTGTACAGTGAAGTGTAGTGGTCGTGCGGAAACTTTACCTCTACCACAAAAGGTTCCGGCCATCGCCGAGCGTATGAAAATAAAACGAAGTATCGAGGCAAAAAAAAAAAAAATAATCGATGCATTTTTCTAATCGATTAACTCGATGAATCGTTTGAGCCCTAATCGAGTCCATTTCTCGGCCCTCTGGCCCAGGCGGAGGATCTGACCCGGGCTCTGGTGGTGCGCCTGTATGAATCACACGGGAGCTCTGTGACCTCTGCCCTCAGCACATCCCTTCCAGTGAAAGAGGCGTGGCAGTGAGTAATCGACATTCCCAGTTATTTTTTAGTGGAATTGTTACTGTGCACTGGTTTGTGTATGAAATAATATTATCACTGCTTCTTTCCAGTTGTGACCTCCTGGAGCGGAAGGACCCAGACCGACCAGCACTGCTCACAGCTCAGGGAATCGTGCTTCAGTTCAAACCTTTTCAGATCATTTCTCTCCTTCTAGTGTTGTGAGGATGGTCCAATTTCTACCTAATTACACAGATGCTGCTAGTTTACTAGTATAGTGCTGTTTATATTACTCAAAATGGACTCTTGTGAGCTTGAAGTCATGTCAGAATGTTGTTGCCTCCTCAAAAACAGTGGAGGAAATAAGTATTTGATCTCTCGCTGATTTTTGTAGGTTTGCCCACTGACAAAATCAATAGTCTATCATTTTAATGGTTGGTTTATTTTAACATTGTGAGTTAGAACATCGGTACATAGGTGCTATGAGTATTGGGCAGCAAGCTGCCCCCGCGACCCAGCCGGATTAAGCGGGAGAAGATGGATGGATGGAGTTAGAACATCAAAAAGAAAATCCATAAAATCACCTTACAGAAAATATATTAACTGATGTTGATTGTGTGAAATAAGCATTTGATACCTGGCCAAACATTAAGAGTTCTGACTTCCACAGACCAATTAGACGATCCTAATCAACTCGTCACCTGGAGTAAAGTCCTGTTTTAACTAGTCACCTGTGTAAAAGACACCACAGAATCAGTCCATCAGACTCCACACTGTCATGGACCAGACTGTGGACCTGCCCAAGGCTGGAATGGGCGACAAAACCATAAGAAGCTGGTGTGAAAGGCGACTGTTCAAAAATGTAAGAAATACAAAATGACCATTGATCGACCTCGGGCTGGAGCTTCACGCAAGATCTCACCTCGTGGGGTTTCAGTGATCATGAGAACAGAGAGAAATCAGCCTAGAAATACACGGGAGGAGCTGGTCAAAGATGTCAAGGCAACTGGGACCACTAAGAAAACCATCAGAAACACTTTACGCTGCAATGGAGTAAAATCCTGCAGCGCTCCAAGGTCCTCCTGCTGAAGAAGGCTCATGTGCAGCGCCTGAAGTTTGCCCATGAACACCTGGAGGATTTAGAGAGGGACTGGGAGAAGGTGCTGTGGTCAGAGGAGACCAAAATCGAGCTCTTTGACATGAACTGGACTCGTCGTGTTTGGAGGAAGAGAAATGCTGCATATGACCCAAGAACACCATCCCACCGTCGAGCCTGGAGGTGGAAACATTCTGCTTTGGGGGTGTTTTTCTGCCAAGGGCTCAGGACGACTTCACCGACAGAGCCAGAAACTGAAAATGTCTTGTGGCTGGGTCTTCAACCACAACAATAAGCCAAAACATACAGCCAAGCAATATTTTTCAAGCTTTTACCTTTTGTTTAGTAAAGATGGGCAGATCCAGGGTTGAAATCCAGCAAATGAAGGATTTAAAAGCACAGTGGATGGATGGATGAAATGCAACAACTCCAGGTTTGTTTGTGATGAGGAAACATAACATTGATCAGAATATATTGTCATATGGGCCCTTTAAAACATTTAAGAAACAGCACATTTCATTTCAAGTAAGGGCGTTTTTGGCAGAATAGGAGACATTACGCTGTTGATTATGTGATGGACGGCTCCAAATAAGGTACTGATACAAATGATCCAGGCTTAGATATGGTCGTGTCATCAAAACAAAAACCACATACTGTTTTTTTAGTACATTTATTAAAAATATTTTTAAAAACAACATAAAATTCCCTTGTATTCATCTGCTGCTGCGTCTTGTTATTCTTCTGTTTTCTTTCTGCAAGTCTGAAATACAGAGTTTTGTTAGTGATCATAAAACAGGACAAAATAAATTTCTAGAAGTTAAATCAGACCCATTCTGCAAAATCGACTTTTCAGAGCTTTTTACCATCTTATAGTAGTTTCTTCTCACTGACCCTCTTAAGTTATATTTGGAGTGATTCATTAGGTCATTAGGGCTGGGCAACATTAAAGAGCTAACGATACGATACACAGGCCACGATACGATGCCTTTTTCCATCCAGTGCACTAGCGATTCAGTACGATTCCATAAAATATATTTAGTTAATATGAAAAACACATTTTACTCATCAAAACTGTGAAAATGTCAACACAATTGTAGCTCTTACACAAAATAATGTAGTAAAATATACCTAAAAATACCCTTGGTGATATATATCGATACTGTATAATCAATTAAACAATATGATATATCGATATTTCAATATTTTTTGCACACATCTAGTCATTTTGGTTCAAATGTTACAAAAAATGCTCTGCTCCAGTGTTATGTGCAGTTATCCATAGGAGGGGCTCACGTCCTGGTTTGGTCCTGGTTTAGTCCTGGTTTAGTCCTGGTTTGGTCCATGCGGCACTTTGTTGTCATGACATTTACGACCGCGTCAGCTCCCATTGGACGTGACCATTTTCTAAAGTGGAAATCAGTGGACTTTTTTCTTTTATTAAGTCGTTTTAAATCAATATATTTAAAATGTGTAAATTCTAACAGAAAAGCAGAATAGGTCTGATTTAAAATCACTGGTTCAATCCTGCACCTGCTGCTGGAGCCTCTGTGCTTTTCCTCTTCCTGGGCACAGACTTGCTCTTTTTGTCCGGAGGTGTGCTTTTTTTCTGGACCTTTTCATCCCTCCTCTTCCTCCCAGACTCTGCATCCTTCTCTTTCTTTGTTTTTGTGCTCACATTTTCCTTTTTCTCAGTAGTGCTTCCATAGCGACTCCTCACAGGCTGAAAGCAAACCCAGACTGAGTCCTCATGTCTGAACAGCACCTGCACGGCTCACACAAATGAAACACCTTTACCTTCTTCTCCGTGGAGTTGTGATCCTCTTCTTTCTTTACTCTTTTTTTCGCCTTGGGTGATTTACCACCTAATACAAAACATATACTTTAAAGGTTCATCAGGTAATTTTTCTGGTTATGCCATCTGCTTGTCTCCACAGAGATGTTATTGCTTTGCTTGAGATGTTCCAGGGACTCCCTAAAATCTTGACATTTGGTTGACGTTTTACACAGTGTTTTGTACAGTGACTTTTTGATGAGACAAAGTGAATTAAGAACTAAAATTATAATAAAAACACATCCAGTTTTTCTTTCTGCTGATGCATTAGAGGCTCCATTTCCCCCCAAACACTGTTACAGCACACACTTGTTACAGGTTATGCTGCAAATGATGATTCTTGTCTATATTTTTTCACATCACGTTAAGGTTTGGGATCAGGATTAGGTTTAGGAATGTCTCTGAATCTTCATATTTGCTGTAATTACATCTGCTGATTAAGAAATGACGTTTGGAAACATGCAGACGATGACTTCCTCTGTGTCCTGTTGGCAACAGGAACTCTGAGAAAATGTGGGAAAACTGAAAAAATGTCTGGGTTTCTTCATCTAGATTTATTGTATTCTTTTTTTCCTTTTAGAAACTGCCTATGCATTTGTGTGTTATAATTTGTCTAACTTAATTTAAACAATGTAAAAAAAAGATGTTGCGGTGTTTCGGCGGATCAACGGTTCCAACCAGCTGTCTGTGAGTGACTGAAGCGGAGTCCTGCACGGGTCTGATTTTGGTTTGAAAATGCAAAGTGGCAGAGATTTCTGGGAATGCGCATGTTCAGCAAAAACATGGATTTTACATTTGCATCTTGTAAAAACAACGGCACTTTTGCATTTCACTAAAATACAGCCCTGTTTTTTGTTCGCACATGATGTTTTGTAAACTGCAGATTAGACCCGAACCCGCACCCGACACAGCACATTTTTCACCTGTTTCATTCAAATTTGCGGTTCACTCGTCTGGTATCCGCGGGTATTTGAACCCCTGCAGGACTCTGCTTTGAAGACCTGATTAGAGTTCCGTCCCCCATGAAAAACTTTGGAAAGCTCTGGCAGGTTGTGAAGACACTGCTGCTGAATCACAAGGGTCGGTCCTAGGCCCGGCCCTTTTTACAATTCACATGCTCCCGCTGGGTCAGATCATCCACAAACATGGACTTTCATTCCACTGTTATGCCGATGACACTCAGCTTTATATGAAAATGGACCCCACCTCCTCCTCAGCTCTACCATCTGTCCTCCACACTTGCCTCGATGAGATAAAGGCATGGATGGCAGATAACCACCTCCAAATAAACAGAAATAAAACTGAAGTTATGGTAATTGGAACTCCACATCAAACCCAGTCATTCTCTAATTCAAGTATTCTTCTCTCTGGTCACAACATCCCCTTTTCTTCATCTGTCACAAACCTTGGAGTCAAACTTGACCCACATCTTTCATTTGACAATCACATATGCCAGCTTTCCAAAGTTTCCTTCTTCCATCTTAAAAACATTTCTAAACTCCGTCCCTCCCTTTCCCAATCTGATGCCGAAAAACTGATCCATGCCTTTGTCTCCTCGCGACTTGACTATTGCAACGCCATCCGCGTTGGGATCTCTGGCAGGACCTGCAGAAGCTCCAGCACATCCAGAACTGCGCTGCCAGGATCCTGACGAGGAGGCGTAAATACGATCACATCCCCCTGTTCTCCGCTCACTTCACTGCTGCCCATTCAACATCGGATTCTTTACAAACTCTGCCTCCTCACCTATCAGTGCATAAACGGAACTGCCCCAGCCTCTCAGAGCTTCTCACACCAGATACCACCTTACGACACCTTCGCTCACCCTTCACCTACTGTCTCCATCAGCCACGGACCAAACTCTCCACTATGGGAGACAGAACTTTTCAGGCTGCAGCCCCACACCTGTGGAACGCCCTCCCAGAATCCCTGAGGGCGCCTCAGAGTGTGGAGGCCTTTAAGAAAGGACTAAAGACATTTCTGTTTAAAAAGACCCACTAGGATTTTGCCTTGTTTACCTTGTGTTATAATTTATTATTATTATTATTATTATTATTATTACTACTACTACTACTACTACTACACCGGAAGTCGTCATCCGCAGGTTTCCAAATGTCTTCTGTAAGTGAATACAGCTGCTACTGCTGTGCTGAGCTTTAACTAACATGAATCGCTCAGCCCTGTTCTGGACGAAATACCGGGAGTTTAGCGCGCCACACCTTCCACAGGACGGGTATGAACTCGTATCTTCATGAAGCCCAGCAGGTGATGCCAAGTAAGAGTTTAGATCTTTGGAGAGGAGACCCCACTTCTGTTTTTTTCCAAGTTGTTTTAACCAATAAAACAGCCGTAACTGAATAACTGCAAAATGGATATGTTAATGCCATACTGTGGAACACTCGTGGAAAAAACAATAACTTCACCATGGAGACAAAGAGGTCTACCCCCACTAGAAAAGCTACACAGTGAAGCTTTAATTGTGAGTAATAATGTAACTGTATATGTTAGTAGTGACATAGTAAAGCAGTGAGACAATAATACAAACCTTTAGGTGCCATCGGACCTGGATTTCCCTGAAAAAAAGAAAATATGGAAAGTAATTTATTATTCATACATTTATAGT
The DNA here is from genome assembly GCA_034769755.1 of Odontamblyopus lacepedii. Classification (NCBI taxonomy): domain Eukaryota; kingdom Metazoa; phylum Chordata; class Actinopteri; order Gobiiformes; family Gobiidae; genus Odontamblyopus; species Odontamblyopus lacepedii. The sequence continues at coordinate 10,761,096 of CM068348.1, read as the reverse complement.
TATAAGTGAATGTTTAAAGGCCCCATATGACAGAAATTTGACTTTTCTGAGCTTTAAGACATGTTAGAATGTAATTACCTCCTCAAAAACAGACCTGGAGTTACATTTTGTTTCATTCACACGTTTGAGTAATTCTTTATTATTCAGCTGTATACATCTCCAGATTTTTCAAGTTACCAGCTCTTTTTACCTTTAGTTCAGTAGAGACGAGCAATTCCAGGGCTGAAATCATCCAAATAATTCTGTATTCCTGTATTGCCTAAATCTTCAGGTTTGTGTGTTAAACGTGTGTGAACGAAACAAAAACACAGCTCCAGATCTGTTTGTGATGAGGAAACGACGTTAGAACAGAGATCAGAGCGTAATATGGGCCCTTTAACTTACACTAAACCAAATTGTTCTTCCGTTACTGTCCCGAAGAGATTTCATTCCGTCCACATAATAACACTGCAGCCAGGCCTCAAAGTCTGCGTAGTCCTTTTTTTCTGGATCATAACCCTTTCCACCTATTAAAATATTGAAAATGTGGGTGAGCAGCACGTTTAGATGGTCACACATGTACAGTCCCATTTTAATGATCACTAGAGCCACTTGGCATCCAATATTTAGACTTAGAAAAACTGTTACTGATCCACAAGGGAAATTATCTGGACACAGGAGCTCACACATCACAATGGTAATATTAAGTAGAAAAAATAGCAAGAGACTGGTGTCAAATAAGGCTTAATTATATACATGTATATGAACAAATAAAAATAAAAACTAAAGAAATCTAGTAATACAAATATAGCTCAGTTCTATACAAGCGGTCAGAAGGAAAACAGTGCAAAAACAATATGATGATTGACAGGACAATGACAGAAAATTGATACCAACAAGCCAAGTTACACGTCAGATCTCTGGAGAGGTGCCCTGCTTATGTTTTTGAAGCAATAAAAAACACCTGTAGTTGAATACATGCAAGATTTGAGAAGTTTAATGCTACTGTGGAACATTTCAGGTAAAGCAATAGAATATCCATGGAAAAAAAAAATCAGACGACAGACACCACCAGAAAATTCACACAATGCACGATGCTTTTCTCCTTTTATTGCTTTGACTGGAATGTTCTACAGTACAGCATTAAACTTTTCTATCTCCATGGAGACCAAACCAGACCAAGTTCCGGGTCAGATCTGTGGAGAGGTGACCCCGCTCACAGTCAGAATGTCTGTTTTTCTAGGTATTTTTTGAGCTACAAAACCATCTGTAATTTAATAAATGTAAAGTTGAGCTGTTTAATGGATCCACAAACAAAAAGTTACACAATGCACCTTTAAGCAATATATCGTGCTTCAGATTTGGTCTCAAAACGTCTGCTGACCTCAAACCCCAAACCTCTCACTGACCCTCTGCACGGACTGTTTATAAACGGAATAAATCGTCACATTTTTGTCTCTACGCCACAGTTCAGGAAAAGGTGAGAGGAACTGACCCAGATGCACCACCTCCAGAGGGACGGAGTGACAGAGCCGCAGCAGGTCTGGAGCCTCCTGTTTCACGCTCTTCTTTGTGTCGGCCATCTTTAAAATACGACTTAATCATTATGAAAGGCTGTGGGCACATTTACAAAGTCGGTAAAAAAATAATATAAAAAGAATAATCTGATAACCCGATACTGAGATCTGTTTTTTGTGTGTTTACGTGCACAAAAGAAATCTGATAGTTAAAAACACAGTTAAAGGTCCTAAATTACGTAAATTGACTCTTGTGAGCTTTAAATCATGTCCTAATGTTCCCTCCTCACAAACAGACCGGAGTAACTCTTTATTATTAGTCCATCTACATCTCCAAAGCTCAAAATGCTCTGTTCCACCGTGTGATGTCATGAAGCAGTAGTTAAGAGTTTAGTTCAGTAGAGATTGGCAATTCCTAGTCAGAAATTATCCTAATGATTGTAGTGAAGGTGTATGGAGTTTAAAAATACAATGGAGCACTTCCTGTATTATCACAGGACATCACAAGATAGAGTGTTTTCAGCTTGAGAGATGAGCCTAAATCTGCAGGATTTATGTGTTAAACATGAGAAGGATACAAAACACACTCCAGGTCTGTTTGTGATGAGGAAACTGCATTAGAACAGATCAGAAAATAGTGTAATATGGGCGCTTTAATCGATGGATTTTTAGAGTAACTGTTCTATTTATTTATATGCATTATATTCCCGCCTGTCACACAGACCAGAGTTCGATTCCTCGACGGGAGCCATGACTTTTGTAGAGGCGTGACAGGTGACCCTGTGCCACAAAGCTACAAGGTTGCAAAAGGTTTTGATGGTGTTTCAGACACGTGTTTCCTAAAAATGAGCCCAATACTCAAAAAATATGCACTTTTAACACCGTAACACCTTTAAGATGGTAAAAAGACTGTTCCTCCTCACATATGCAACACCTGCTGTGCCAATTACCTCCACTTTAATAGGCTCAGGTGAGGCTCAGGTGAGGCTCAGGTGAGGCTCAGGTGAGGCTCAGGTGAGGCTCAGGTGAGGCTCAGGTGAGGCTCAGGTGAGGCTCAGGTGAGGCTCAGGTGAGGCTCAGGTGAGGCTCAGGTGAGGCTCAGGTGAGGCTCAGGTGAGGCTCAGGTGAGGCTCAGGTGAGGCTCAGGTGAGGCTCAGGTGAGGCTCAGGTGAGGCTCAGGTGAGGCTCAGGTGAGGCTCAGGTGAGGCTCAGGTGAGGCTCAGGTGAGGCTCAGGTGAGGCTCAGGTGAGGCTCAGGTGAGGCTCAGGTGAGGCTCAGGTGAGGCAGAACTTTGAACCAGTGACACTGAGACGCTGGAGGAACATTTTGGCCACTACATATAAGTTTGCTCTTTCTGCATAACATTCCTGCACAGATGTGAACATTTAGAAACAAATCAGAATACCCACATCCAGGGCTGGCTCTCATTAAGAAGTTGCCGATACATACGATACACGATACGACACATTTTTTAACCCCTTAACATTTTTTTACATCTATATAAATTTAAGCATAAAGGGTTAATTCAGTGACCTTTCATTTTGATTCAATTTGATTCAATAAAAATAAAGGTGAGATCATGGCTCTGCTCAAGTCTTTGTTAACCCACGTCTTGTGCAAAGTTCATATGAAACACGCCCATTTTACTCCTCAAAACAGAGAAAATGTCATGCCCTGGCTGTGCCTCTCCTGTGCTCCCTCCTCCCTCTCCCTGAGTGTGTGTGTGTGGGCGGAGTCCTATCGGCAGCTGCTCACCTGTAGCCTGTCTTCAATCAAGATGGTGCCCATTTATCCTGTGATCTGAAGACAGCAGCTGCCAGATTGTTCCATCACACTAGATGGTGATTTCAGTCGGCTACCAGACCTGTTTTCTAGGTACTCGCCTTTTTGCTCCTACTTACCTCCGTCTCCTGTTTTCCAGCGTTTTTGTCCGAAGACTCCGCTCCTTGCCTGTTTCCCAGCTCCTGATACTCACCCTTGGAAACCTGTTCAAATAAAACTCCGTATTTTGTCCACAATCTCTGGTCTATTTTTTGGGTCCCTCTTGTTGAGCCACAACAGAACAATCTGGCCACATGGACCCAATAGACTGAGACAATTTGAGTGAAGCCCTAGCCTCTCAGGGCACTTTAGTTGGGCGACATGAAACTTTTTTGAAAGAAGTTACTGACCAGCTTGTGGGTTTGGCCTCCAGCGTATCTCCGCTCAGTAAGGATTTTTGTCAACTCAACACCTACCTCTCAGCCTCTACTGTTCATCCTCCTCCCTCTGTGCAACCCAAGGCCCCTCCATCACTGCCACCAGGTCCTCCATCCTGGGCGCCTCAAGAGACCCACATCCCTACTCCAGAGCGTTACTCCGGCGACTTGGGTTCCTGTGGCAGATTCCTCCTTCAGTGTGCCATTGTGTTCGACCAGCAGCCCTCCACCTACGCCTCAGATAAGTCCCGTATTTCTTTTGTTGTTAGCTTGCTCTCTGGTAAAGCCTCACAGTGGGCAACTGCAGAATATCAAATATCTGAAATTTTTCGCTCCTACACGGCTTTCACTACTGAACTGAAAAGAATTTTTGATCACCCACTTAAAGGCAAAGAGGCTTCAAAGAGATTACTCACTCTCAACCAAGGCACCAATTCTGTTGCTCAGTATGCTATTGACTTCCGCATTCTTGCTGCAGAGAGTGGCTGGGATGACACCGCATTACAGAGTGTTTTCACTAGGGGATTGGCAGAAAATATTAAAGATGAACTTTCAGCCAGAGATGAAACTACAAGCCTTAATGAGTTAATCTCCCTTTCGATTCGTCTCGATTTCCCAGCAGCATTTACATGACCCATGTGCACCTCTGTTTTCCACCTGACCTGCTCCTGACCCACCACGTTTCTCTCCTGTGCTTTCTAGCCCCCCTAAGTGTGAACCTACGGCTGAGGAACCCATGCAATTGGGCCGAGCTCACCTCACTCCAGCTGAACGGTTTCGTCGTCAGACACTTGGGCTCTGCATGTATTGTGGACAAAGTGGCCACTACATCTTCTCCTGTCCCCGCCGGCCAAAAGGGCAGGCTCATCAGTGAGTGGAGAGGTCCTGGTGAGCCGAACCTCCTCTCAGTTCTCATCCCCAAGCCGTCTTCAACTCCAAGCTTCCCTGCTGTGGCAATGTGTGTCCATTCCACTCCTCACTTTCATTGACTCCGGAGCCGATTACAATTTCATTGACTCAGCCATAGCATCACAGGCTAATATTCCTACTGAACCCATTGTGGCCCCCATAGAAGTAAATGCCTTAAATGGAGACCATCTAGCCAGGATAACCCACGTACCATTCCTATTACACTTGTACTGTCTGACAACCACAGAGAGGAGATACAATTTCTAGTTATTTCATCCCCACATGCTCCAGTGGTACTAGGACTTCCCTGGTTAAAACTACATAACCCCCATATTGACTGGGCTACCAAGAAAATTATAAGTTGGAGTGTTCCTTGTCACTCGCACTGTCTCCAGTCAGCCATTAGTCACAATCAAGACATAACTCCCTCTCCACCTGATCCTCCTGACCTGACGTTCGTTCCCTCAGTTTACCATGACCGTGCAGAGGTGTTTAGCAAACAGAAAGCACTTGCCCTACCTCTTCACCGTCCTTATGACTGTGCTATTGATTTGCTTCCTGGTGCTCCATTGCCTTCTAGCCGTTTATACAAACTGTGCCGTCCTGAGAGAGAGGCAATGGAACTCTATATCAAAGACTCACTAGCAGCAGGTTTGATCAGGCCCTCTTCATCTCCGGTTGGAGCAGGGTTTTTCTTTGTGGACAAGAAGGATCACACATTACGCCCCTGTATAGATTACCGTGGACTTAATGATATTACAATCAAAAATAAGTACCCTCTGCCCCTAATTGATTCAGCCTTTGAGCCTCTCCACAAAGCTACCATTTTCAGCAAGCTGGATCTTAGGAATGCATATCATCTTGTGCGTATTCGCCAGGGAGACGAGTGGAAGACTGCGTTTAACACTCCACTGGGACATTTTGAATACCAAGTCATGCCTTTTGGGTTAACCAATGCACCAGCTGTGTTCCAAAACCTTGTGAATGATGTCCTAAGAGACATGTTAAACAAGTTCTTGTTTGTGTACCTTGACGATATAATAATTTTTTCCAGCACCCTCGATGATCACGTTCAGCATGTAAGGTTGGTCCTTCAGCGCCTCCTAGAGAATAAACTTTTTGTTAAAGCAGAGAAATGTCAATTCCATGCACCCTCAGTCAATTTTCTGGGTTTTGTCATTGAACAGGGCCAAATTAAAGCAGATCCGGCTAAGGTCAAAGCTGTGGCAGATTGGCCGAGACCAGTTACAAAACTCTCCTGTCACCCTGGTTACCATAGAACCCTTGCCTTTCTTAAGCAGAAGTTCTGGTGGCCCTCTATGCATCAGGACACACATGCTTTTGTCTCTGCCTGTTCTGTTTTTGCCCGCAGCAAAGCCAGTCATCAACCTCCAGCTGGGTTACTTCATCCTCTACCAGTCCCAAGCAGGCCTTGGTCTCATATTGCAGTGGATTTTGTTACTGGGCTCCCCTCTTCTGAAGGTAATACCATTCTTACTACTGTCGACCGCTTTTCCAAGGCCGTGCACTTTGTCCCCCTCCCCAAATTGCCTTCATCCACAGAGACAGCTCAACTTCTGGTCCAACATGTCTGTTGGTTACACGGTATTCCCCGTGACATTGTTTCAGATCGGGGTCCACAGTTCTCTCAAGTCTGGAAGGCTTTTTGTCAGTGTCTGGGGACTACAGTCTCGCTGTCCTCTGGTTACCATCCCCAGTCTAATGGCCAAACAGAGCGAGTGAACCAGGACCTTGAAACGGCTCTGCGGTGTGTCACTGCCCGAAACCCCTCTTCATGGAGTACCTTCTTGCCCTGAGTGGAGTATGCCCACAACTCCCTGGTGTCATCTGCAACTGGTATGTCCCCCTTCATGGTCCGTCTTGGGTTCCAACCACCTCTCTTCCCAGATCAAGAGCAGGAAGTGGCAGTTCCATTGGTTCAAGCCCACCTGAACCGCTGTCGCAGAATCTGGAGGATGGCCTGTGCTACGCTGAAACGTACAGCTATAAGAAATCGGAACATGGCAGACAGACATCGGAGGTTGGCCCCGTCTTACCAACCCGGTCAAAAGGTGGGGTTGTCCTCACAAGACCTTCCCCTTCAGGTTGAGTCACGGAAGTTGGCCCCCAAGTTTGTTGGACCTTTTGAAATCGATAAGATCATTAATCTCTCTTCCGGCCTCCATGAACATTCACCCGTCTTTTCATGTCTCTCTCCTGAAACCAGTAAGAACTAGTCCTCTGAGCCCTCCGTCCGCCCCCCTGGCTTATTTATGACCATCCTGCCTTCACGGTCAGTCGCATTTTAGATGTTCGCCATCGGGGGAGGGGCTACCATTACCTTGTTGACTGGGAGGGGTATGGTCCCGAGGAACGCTCCTGGGTTCCCAGACGTCATATCCTGGATGCCTCCCTGCTCCGGGACTTCTATCGAGCCTTCCCTGGCAAGCCTGGCAGGACGTCCGGAGATGTCCCCTAGGGGGAGGGGTACTGTCATGCCCTGGCTGTGCCTCTCCTGTGCTCCCTCCTCCCTCTCCCCGAGTGTGTGGGCGGAGTCCTATTGGCAGCTGCTCACCTGTAGCCTGTCTTCAATCAAGATGGTGCCCATTTATCCTGTGATCTGGAGACAGCAGCTGCCAGATTGTTCCATCACACTAGATGGTGATTTCAGTCGGCTACCAGACCTGTTTTCTAGGTACTCACCTTTTTGCTCCTACTTACCTCCGTCTCCCGTTTCCCAGCGTTTTTGTCCGAAGACTCCGCTCCTTGCCTGTTTCCCAGCTCCTGATACTCACCCTTGGAAACCTGTTCAAATAAAACTCCGTATTTTGTCCACAAACTCTGGTCAATTTTTTGGGTCCCTCTCGTTGAGCCACAACAGAAAATGTCAAATGTGTTGCATAAAAGAGTTTCCTTCCTCTAAACAAGCAACAAAACTGTAGCTGTAACAAAATAATTTTGTCAAATATACCAAAAAACCAAATACTCTTGGCGATATATCGATACAGCAGCCCACGATATAAATATTGTATCATTACATTAAACAATATGATTTCTGCACAGCCCTACTCATGTCAGATGATAATAATAAAATAATCCGATAATAATGGGGCATACATAGAGGTAGAGTTTAAACATGACAGTAAATCTCACCAGCTGTTGGGGTTCACACACGTCCTCTGGGTCCAGGCCTGTGAGGACGGTCCGGGCACACTCAAACGGGGGAATGTTCAGCCTGTGAAACATTTCAAAAAGTTCAGTATTACACAAAACTGACTCTCGTGGGCTTTAAGTCACGTTCTAATGTTTCCTCCTCAAAAACAGGCCCAAGTTGTGTTTTGTTCCATTCACGTATGATTAACTCTTTATTATTAGTCTGTCTACATCCCCAAAGCTCAAAATGCTCTGTTCCCCCTTGTGATGTCATGAAGTGGTAGTTTTCAATAGTTTTAACAGCTCCTTTTACCTTTAGCTCAGTAGAGATTGACAATTCCAGGGTTGAAATTATCCAAATGATTCAGTTAAAGTGTATCATCACAATGTGGAACAGTGTATTCTGACACTGTTTTTGAGAGAAGCCTAAATATCCAAATCCACTTTATTTCTACAGCACATTTCATAAACAAACAAAGTGCTGCACAAATACACAGTATTATTATATAATATAATGACAAAATAAACGCTCAATAAAATATAACAAGGCCAAAACCAGAATAGCAATGAATAAATAAAACCAAATTAATTTAAAATAAATAAAAGACACAGAGGACCGCGCAACTCACGCAGTGTTAAATCCACAGAGTAAAAGTGGGTTTTAAGATGAGACTTAAAACCCTCCACTGTGGGGCTGTTGGGACATGGGGGGCAGAACGTTCCAGAGATTGGGGCCGGTCACAGAGAAGGCCCCGTCCCCCTGGTTTTAAGTCTCATCTTAGGCCTGGAGCTGGACCTCGGACCTCAAGAGGAGTAAATCTGGATGAGGTCAGAGATGCAACATGGGACCAGTCCATTCAAAGCTTTAAAAAACAAGCAATAAAATCTTAAAATCAATTCTAAAATGAATAGGAAGCCAGTGGAAAGAGGATTGGGGTAATGTGCACTCTTCTTTTGGTTCCTGTTAAAAGTCGTGCCGCAGAGTTTTAGATTCGCTGTAGTCAGTAAAGTGTGTTTTGTCAGATGCCAGAATAAAGTGCGTTACAGTCGTCTAGCGTGATGAAATAAAAGCATGTAAGACTTGTTCAAAAAGTTTAAAAGATAAAAAAGGTTTGAGAAACTGTAAATGATAAAAATTACAGAGCTTAACAAATTTATTAGACACCCCCCATATGAGGTGTTTGCTGCTGCCATATGTAATTTAACAGTATTTCTGTTTAATAAAATATCTTTTTCTGTTTCTATAATGGTTCATCCTCCAGTTTATGCAACATCTTTTTTTTTATCAAAACCAGATCTTTAATGCGAAAATGGAACTATTGTTGCTATTAAATTGTTATGATTATTTACTATTAAATAAATGTTCAAGTTTAATGTTTTCAAAAATGACACCAAAGTCTCATCCAAAGCAAATCTCTGGAACAGCTGTAACTATAACATAGTTTCAGCAAAATGACAAAAACAAAGCAGCAAGAATGCGACAAGGACTATTTTGTTATTCCAGTTGGTCATTTTCTTAATGAATAAAAATGTTTTGGATACACTACGAAGTATGTTTTCTTGTTTTTATGACAGGTCTAATACATTTGTTAAGCAGTGTAAATATGCATAGTTTGTGTGTTAAACATGTGCGAATGAAACAAAACGCAACTCCAGGTCTGTTTGTGATGAGAAAACTGCATTAAAACATACAGCAGATCAGATGACAGTGTAATATGGGCCCCTGAAGGAGAACACAAAGCTCTTTTCATTCGTATCAGTTGCCGTATCGGGCGCCCCAAGGCCTCCAGACGAAGGTCAGTGGATTGTGATACAGAATATTCTGTCAGTGTCCTTGTTCACACAGGAAAATAAAAACACACCTCTTTCGGCTAAACAGAGGCACCTTGGAACGTCTGGATGAAAAAGTCCCTGAATCCTGTTTTTCTCACAATTATGTACACGATAAACTGGCCCCTCAACGGCTAATGTAGTTTCCTCATCACATGGTTCATTTACACATGTTTAACACACAAACGCTGCAGATTTAGAATTAGCAAAACTCTCCTGAACTAAAGGTAAAAGGAGCTGTTCACTTGAAAACTACCGCTTCATGACATCACAAGGTGGAACAGAGCATTTTGAGCTTTGGAGATGTAGACAGACTGATAATAAAGATTTACTCAAACGTGTGAATGAAACAAAACACAACTCCAGCTCTGTTTTTGAGGAGGGAACTGTATTTAACAGATCACAATATATAATTTTAATGTCACTGAACGTTCGTAATTGCTGTAATCACATCTTTGATTGTTTAGGGCTCTTCTCAGCCACAGATGTGGGTGAGTCAGGGTCTGTAGTGGCTGCAGAGCTCACATCTGTGACTGAGAAGAAGAGCCCTAAACACCCTCCTGCCCATCCTGGACAACTTCCCTCACCTCCTCCACACACTGCAAAAAAGCTTGGCCAAATTTTCAAATAGAAACACTTAAATCTATCAGGAAATTACTTAAAGGTAGTGAAATGATCTGTCCATGCAGCAAGATCATTTTACTGGAAGTTCTCTTAAAATAAACGACCTCTAGACAAGAATGAAGCGTCTCTGTGAGTGTTCATGGGCTGAAAATAAGTTTATGGACGCTAAATTTGAGATAAACAGACTTTAAACCAGTTTAGGATCAGTGTTGATGGCCTGAGAATAAGTTCTCTGATTCCAAATTCTAGATAAAATGCTTTAAATTCTGGTAAATTCTACATAAACATACTTAAAACAAGTTTATGATTAGTATGAATGACCTGATGATAAATTCAAAGATGCTAAATTCTAGATAGAAGTCCTTAAATCAGTCTGATATGATCGTAGTTTGTCGTCAGTCTGTATCAAGCAAATCTGTGTCACTGAATCTAAAAACAAGTGAAGTGTTCAGAACAAAACTCTGGTAAATGGATTGTAGCTTCTTTTAATCATTTATTGCCTAAATGTAACATTTTCTGACGAGTTGAGTCATGGAAGAAATATATGTGACAATTTTTAAGATTATACAACCAATTCAGAACCAGTAAGTCGATAATAAACATGAAAACAAGACAAATAACCTGATACAAGGTTTAAAATCTTGTCCAGATCAGAGACATGTGCAGTGCAGCCCCATCACAGGAGAGCAGCTTTGGGGATTGTCGTTGGTCCCACACGCCAAACGACTTAACAAGGCGTCGCTAGAAATTAATGCAAAAGATGGACGCTAAACCCAGCCCCGTGACAGAATGCGGAGAGTTTGGGGCCCTCACCTGTACAGAATCTCTGCTCTCAGGTAGTTCCCGATGCCGTTGAAATATTTCTGATTGAGCAGAGCTTCACAGATGGGTCGGTCGAAGGCGTGGTCAGAGAGCCGAGCCAGAACATTCTCCCTGGAAAATAAAAGAGGAGCTGCGAGTTTAAAAAATCTTGTGGGGGGTTTGTCTCCTAAAGTATTTGTCTCAGTTCGATGTTCCACAGTATGGCATTAACTTATCTGTCCTGCATTTACTCATTTACTAAGAAATACAAAGCTTAACAAATGTATTTAGACCACCCCCCCAGTATAAGGCGTTTGCTGCTGCCATAATTTAACAGTATTTCTGTTTCCCAAAATATCTTTTTATGTTTCTATAATGGTTAATCCTCCAGTATATGTAAGGTCTGTTTATCAAAACCAGATCTTGAATACTAATACTTTAATGTTTTCCAAAAATGACACAAAGTCTCAACCAAGGCAAGTCTCTGGAACAGCTGAAACTATTTGGAACTCAGTAACAACGAGACTTTGGAAAATGACATAAAAACAAAGCAGCACAAATGCAACAAGGACTATTTTGTTATTCCACTTGGTAATTTTCTTAATGAATAACAATGAAACTGTTCATTTGAAACAAGTTTTTGATAAACTATGAAGTTATTTATGTTTTCATGACAGGTGCAGCTTGAAAAACAAATTATTTTTTTCTGCAAGAGGACGTCACCCCTCCACAGATTTGACCTTGAACTTTTCCTGTGGCACCTGTTCATAGATTTAATGCCATGCTGTGGAACATGCTGTGGAACATGCAACGCAATCTCCATGGAGACTGTTGGCCTTTAAGCTTCTTCTTAAAAGCCCCATATTAGGTTATGTTCTGATCTGTTCTAATGTCGTTTCCTCATCACAAACAGACCTGGAGTTGTGTTTTGTTTCATTCACACATGTTTAACACACAAACCTGCACATTTAGACTGAGTTATTTTCTCCATCGGAAAAAAAACAGTCTGTTCCCCTTTGTGATGTCATGTCTTGTCTTGTTTTTTTCTTTAGATCCCCATTAGTTACTGACAAAAAATCAGTTCCTGAGGTCTACATCTGTGTCAGGCTATTAATGTTTTTTTCCACAGCACAAAGTATGGACACATTCACACTGACAATGGAACTAAAACAGAACAAAAATACACAAATAATCATGCTAATTATCATGCTCTACTTGTGTTCAGATTCGAGAAAGCATAATTCAATACTCACTACTTAAGCCCTACACAATATCACAGTTATTATAGTATCATTATTCCCAAAATTAAAGTCTCAACATTTATGAAAAAGAATCATCCACATCCCTGAGATGAGAAACTGTGGGAATGAGTTCCATGTAACCATTGCTCATCATGTGGTAAGACAGGAAGTGCTCCGAGTAAGTAAGTGTTTATTTATATAGCGCTTTTCACAGACAGATGTCACAAAGATGCTTTACAGAGGATTGTTTACAGAGCATTCTTCATTCACTCCAGACCCGGTGGTGGTAAACTACTGTTATAGCCACAGCTGCCCAGACTGACGGAGGCATGAGGCAAATTTCATCTCATTTTTCATTTCATCAAATTTCATGATGTAATTTAATAAAAGCTTAGAGTCTTACCTTTTAAATGCAATTTATTTCAAGTTTTTATGTGCTTCAGAGACTAAGATATTAAGGTTTTTATAAACAAAATAAAAATTCTTCAAAAATCCTCAGGAAAAAAAGGACCTTTACCCGAGAATAGCATAGGTGTAAATGGGTTAATTACTCTATTTTGTTAAATGTAAAAAAAATTAAAAGAAATAAAAATTATTATTATTATTATTATTATTATTATTGGTTACAGGAAACACAACACAACTCCAAGTCTATTTTTGAAGAGGTAATAGCATTATAATCTGGCTTAAAGCTCACAAGAGTCAGTTTTGTGTAATGTAAAACCTTTAAGGACAACTGGTATTGTTGATAGTGTTTTTTGTGTATCTTGTAACTAAAGGATTTGTGTAGCGTGGGGAGTATTTCTCACCTAAAGCTTTTATACTCAAACATAATACAGGGGCCTCTGTCGGGTTGCCAGGTCCCATCGGGCTGCCAGGTCCCAAACCGCCTCGTGTCAACAAAACTCAGCACTCTGCACGGCTTCTCTTTGGTATAAAACCTTAAATGTGCGTGTTTGGGCAGATCCTCCTCTGTGGTCATCTTGAACAGCCCAGACATGCCAAAGCGAAAAACTATATCCATGGGTTTGGGTCGCTCTGCTGGGTCCCCTTCCCTTTTCCCGTCACCACCCATGGGCTCCAGGGTCAGCTTCACCTCCTTCCCTCTGGAGGTGGCGGTGATGGTGTACGCCTCACAGCTGAAGGGGACGTCAGGACTCTTGCTGACTTCAGATTTCCGCACAGCTCCAGTGAACACTACACCCTCGCACACCCGGTTTACATAAAGACTGGCCAGGTGGAGCTCAGGTCCCTCTGGCATGCTGTCTGTGTCTGAACACCTGAAATAAGAGTAAAGACAGTGTTTGAGTCTGACACGTTCTACATTTATAGGTCCATATTACACAAAACTGACTCTTGTGAGCTTTAAGCCAGGTTGTTATAATAATGTTGCATCCTCAAAAGCAGAGCTGAAGTTGTGTTTTGTTTCCTGTAACCCTTTATTATTAGTCTGTCTACATTTCCAAAGTAGGAATGCAACACTAAACGAAATATCATGATATCAAAGGTCTCACAATAATGTCGTGGACCATCACAATATATGGAATCCCAAGTCTCTTTGCTTAAACGAATAATTCTGATGCAGAAATAGCAACAAAAAAAAAAAAATTCAGAGGTAACTACATAGACCATGATCCTTTGCTCTGTTTCAGTGCAGACGACATGAAGAAATAACTGTTCTACGCACTTTGAAATTGAAAAAAAAGGCATTTTTTAGAGGAAAAAGGAGCATATCCAGAGTTTTGTGAGCCTCCACTAAATATTGTAATAAATCTGGTACAGTGAGATGTTTATGGTGAAAATATCATACAGAGAGATTTGGATTTCGTTCCATCCCTAATGACAATAAATGTACCAAATGACTGGTCAAAGCATTTTAGAATGTCAGTCTTGTTATTATGTAGAATATCGTAATATCGTGAGCCTCCCCACCATATCATGAGCTTTCCCACAATATCGCAATAAATATTGGACCGTGAGGTTCATACTATGACGATATTGTATCGTATTGTGAGACTTGGATATCGTTACACCCCTACTCCAAAGCGCAAAATGCTCTAAACCAGTGGTTCTTAACCTTGTTGGAGGTACTGAACCCCACTAGTTTCATATTCACCGAACCTTCTTAATTGGAAAAATAAAATGTTATTTTCAAATTCAAACACAGGTATATATATTTTATTGGTGCACACATGTGAATCCATATTGCACATATTTGTCCGACCACTTTCTTTTTTTGCTCGACATAGTTAGTATGAAGGGAAAATATTAAGAAAGAAATTACATGACACCATCACAACAGTCACAGACTATTGTGTGCACAAAATTTCCTGCAGCCAATAACGGCCAAATGGGGCGAGTCATCACCAATCATATGAGTTGGATGTGTGACCTGACCACTGCCGAACCCCTGGGGTTCGATCAAACCCAGGTTAAGAACAGCTCTAGACACAGCAAAATCCAGGCACTCCAAAAAAGTAAAAAATTGCACGCAGAATCCAGGCACTTTTTTGGGGTTATGATCCTTTTTCCAAGAGCTCCGTCTGCCTGTTCTCACTGACTGGAACACCTGCAGCAAACAGCCACATCTTTGTTTTTTCTTCTCAAAACTCTCTGTTCCACTTCGTGATGTTAAGAAGTGGTCGTTTCCAAGTGAACAGCCCTTTTACCTTTTAGTTCAGTAGAGATTGGAAATTGCAAGACTGAAGTCAAATGATTGTAGTGAAGGTATGTGGAGCACTTCCTGTATTTCTGAGTGTTTTCCATGTGAGAGAAGAACTTAAATGTGCAGGTTTTGTGTGTTAAACATGTGTGAATGAAACAAAACATACTCCAGATCTGTTTGTGATGAGGAAACGACATTAGAACATTAGAAAATCACTTTGAACATTACAAAAATAAGCTGTGGTAATGATTTGTATGAATGGAGAGGCAGATGGGACATTTCAGTTCCTTCAGATTCACTGCAGAACGATCTATTCCCAGACAGTCCTGCCAAAGCAAACCTCTGCTGTTTCTGAAGAGTAATTATAACAGTGGCCAAACTAAATAATTATAGGACCTATAACACTGTGATCCACCCTCCAACCTGCCCGTGTGCAGCCAAACACTTGTAAAGATTAAGATCGAATAACGCAAAGTGTGCTAAATATTTATTTCACTTCTATTGTGAATTTTGCATGAAGAAAATGCAATGGTTCTGATAACTTACCACAAAGAAAACGATTTAGAAAGGGTAAGAACAGCACGACCCACGTTGGTTTGTTACCAGAGTTGTTGTACAATGCAAGAGCGTGAACTCCGAAGTCTCGCGATATTTCGAATTGTTCCGTCATCTATCTTGTTTGTAGTTTTATTTTTACTTGCTCTATTATATCCTTATCAGTAGATCATTTTCTGCCCTGTAGTAGCCCAGATCAGATTACTATTTATTTTTCAGTGCAACAGATTTAATAAAAAGGCACAGAGATGTTAATTAAATGTAATAAATTTATATAAATCAATTAAAATGTTTGTGCAAAAACAGTGTTACAGCATTTGTTATTGAAAACATAATTATTTACAGATAACAGACAACATAAAAAGTACAGAATGCAGTTTAACATTTGGGCATTACGTTCTGTGTTTTTTCCTCCTTCATTGCAGAGAATTCATCAGACTCTGTGCTTGTTTAAGCTCTGTAAATACAAAAGAGAAAAATAGCCACCATAAAAAACAGTTAAATCCACTCATAATGCATTGTAATAGGTTAAATAATAGACTGACCACAAAGCAGGACTCTGAACTTGTCAGCGGACATGGACACCAGTGTGGTCTCAGAGACTCCTGACTCGGCTCCTTTCACCTGCAGCTTCAGCTGAACACTGGGCTCGTTCACGTCCTTCAGGTCACTGGAGCTTAAAGTGTAATCGACCCGCCACGACACCGCATCAAGACGCCCCACTGCACAAGGTGACCAGTTCAGCATCACTGAGGTCAAAGTGTTTCAGTCTGATAGAGCCATACTCACATCTCAGGCTCGTCTCTTTTAATTTGTCCCTCAGGGCAGAGTGTTTGTCTTCATATGATTTGCACAGACCTGTGGTGTGTTCTGATACAACAGATAATAAAAAAACAACAATATTTTGTATGTTTAGTAGATTCACATTAGCCAAAGTCCAACATAATGACCTGAAAAAAAAAAAAGAAATTCACACAATGGTGATGGGCTCTATTCACGCTTCCGTCACAAACCAGGAAGACATTTGGCAACATGCGATGGCAACTTCCTTTGGGCTCTGTTCGCGGTAGTAAGTCTGACAAACTCTCGGGAAAAATGAGAAATTGTCCCAGTTTTCTTCATCTCCATGTCATTGTAGCATTCGTCTACAGTGTTCAGCTCATCAACAATTGCAACCGTACCTCGGTTTTCATCATTTCCCCACTGACGCACAACTCCAAGCGCACTGGGTACATGTGATTAGAAGAGAAGAAGGTGCCAAATTCCAGATGATTCCAAACAGCACATATGTCTGCAGTCTTCTTTTTACCAACCATCACATTTACTTCAGTGGGTTTGATCACAGTTGCTCGAGCCCAATGTCGGAAACTACACCAGATGTCGTCATTGCATGTTTCCAAACGTCTTCCTGGTTTGTGATGGAAACGTGAATAGAGCCCAGTCCAGATCTCACCTTTAGGTAAACCGAGCTGCTGTAATTCACTGGACAGAGACTCACAGTCCACATCGTGCTTCGCCGCGTTGGAGAGGATGAAGCTGAGCACTGCCACGCTGGCTTTAATGTCTCCACTTTCTGAAACAAGAGATTCAAACTTCAGGAATAGTGATTGTGCCAGTATGTGTTAAGGTACATTTAAGATAAAGCGACTTACCAAACTTTGCATCTGCTGTAAGTTTTGTAATCTTGTCATACTGTGGAGAAAAGCATAATGCAGATGAAAAAATATGATAATAAACTAAATTGGGAATTTTTAAAAATATGAAATACCTACATCAATGCCTTCTCCAAGTAAATCTTTTAAGACTTGTACACAAAGTAGCTTCATCTTGACACTAGACTACAGAAGAAATACAAAACACAAATATGAGAAAAGAAAAGTTTGCCTGTATAGGGTGACCAGACGTCCTCATTTCCCCAAGACAGTCACAGTTTTGAGCCCTGTGTCCCCCATCTCAGGAGATTTATACAAAGCCAGTGATTTGTCCCAGTTTTATACAAAAAATGTCCCAGGTGTCCCTGTTTTTGAACAATCTGATCTAAGCCAGGACTATTTCAAGTGTAAACCAGGCCAAAACAAGGCCGAAACCAGGACTAAATCAGGTCTATCAGGTCTAAACCACAGCTAAATCGGGACTATTTCAGGTCTAAACCAGGTGTATTTCAGGTCGAAACCAGGTCGAAACCAGGGCTTAAATTGCATTTGTTTAGCTCAAATCCAGAAAAAGAGCTTCTCTATTTTGGCTCAGATTATACACTGACTCGCACAAGAGTCGAGAATCCACAAATTTTACACGCTCTTTTCACTATTTTATTTATACCAACCATCCCAATCCGGTGCACAGGTTGGGATGATGGTCCCAGTTTAGAATTTTGAAAATCTGGTCACTCTTTATTATTAAGTGGTGATATTAATCTTACTTACCAATTTCGCCAGTGTGCTAATTTCTGCAAGAACCCAATCTGGGCAATCCAAATCTCCACAGAATCTGAACCTCTGTAATCCAGAAAACAGAGTCAGAAATCTCATTCGATGCACATCCCAGTAGCAATGTTAGCTTGTTAGCCTGCCTGTTTTCATACACTGACAAATGATGTAAAGAGTCAGGTTTGGCTAATTATGTGCGGAATGGATTAATGCACATCGCGCATACAAAATACACATAATAAAACCGCGCATTTTTTATTTTTATGAAATGTTTACCATGGCTGAAGAGAAGGGTGATTCGGAAGTGCAGTTTTCGTATATTCGCGTCTGATTGGTTCAAAATGTCGGCGTACATTTGCGTCACTCGTTTTACTACGTGACTATAAAAATAAAATAAAATATTATATTATAATATAATATAATATAATATAATATAATATAATATAATATAATATAATATAATATAATATAATACAATACAATACAATACAATACAATACAATACAATACAATACAATATAATATAATATAATATAATATAATATAAAATAAGTATAGTAAAATAAAATAAATATGAATTAAATAATACTACTATGAAAAACAGGCTAACACTTGTATTTATATCTGGTATTAAATTGTATACCGTTCGCTCTTTACTAATATTTGGATTTGAGAATATAAAAATCTCAAATAAATAAATAAACTCTTATTATCCGTGGTTTCAGAATGCAGAAAAATAAGGGCCATTGCCATGGCGATCAACGAATTTATTGTTATGTTTCTTTTTATCTTTTGAACGAGGTTAGGCTATAGTCCTCAAAATGTTACATAACAGGAAGCTGAACTCGGAGAGTATGAATATTACATTTTAAAAAACAATAATAAATAAAAATAACAAAAATAACCGAAAAATAAATACAAAATAAATAAATAAATGAAATAAAATAAAATTAAAATTAAAAAAGAGAAAAATAATAATAAAAAATATACATTATAGTTCCTAATATTCTTTCCTACACGTTAATTTGCTAATTATTTTGGATTACGCTTCTTCTGCGGTACGTCACTCCTACAACCACGTCAGGTGAGTAAATCAGCGAT
The DNA here is from genome assembly GCA_034769755.1 of Odontamblyopus lacepedii. Taxonomy (NCBI): domain Eukaryota; kingdom Metazoa; phylum Chordata; class Actinopteri; order Gobiiformes; family Gobiidae; genus Odontamblyopus; species Odontamblyopus lacepedii. The sequence continues at coordinate 10,742,097 of CM068348.1, read as the reverse complement.
TAGCCTAAATACAGCCTCCGCGGATTGACGGAGGAGAGACTGAACCTCCGTGCGTGAAGACAGAAGTGGGTTACTAGGCAGTTGCTCTTGCTCTTCTGTGCCTTTGTCGTGTGACACCGTTAATGCGGTCCTTGGTTTCCTTCCCCATTGGAGGATGTGCCTGGTGGAGTAACTGCGCTGCCTCGACACATTATCACACTCCTGCACTGACCATGGAGAGGGTAATACTCCTGTACGTCTGTCTCGCTGGAAACTTTAATTTGCAACTCAGCCAATTGCTAGAAGACGCTCCCACTCTTGGATCACCAAACGCACCGAGAGTTTTAACCAACAGTAAGTAGATTCGACTACATTTTCTGACTTTTTAACGTTTTAAAGTCCATGCCGTTTTGATGCTTATAAGTAGTGATTGAAAGGCGCACTTAATTGCTGCGCTCAGGAAGGAGCAGGTGCTGATTAAAGGTTTATTCTCTAATCTCCAGATTCAGTGAATATTGCCACGTATCCAGAACCACAAAACTACACCGTATTTTTCTACAAACAAGACGATGAAGAATTGTACGTTGGGGGAAAAGAATTTGTGTGGAGACTAAACACAAGTAACTATCAAGTCACAGAGGTAAACTGGCTTTTTGTTTAATATTTGATGAAAGGGGAAGGCAGGTTTTGACATTTATTTCGACTATGTGTAAGTTTAGAGCAGAAGTGAGCATGTAAATAGATTTATAATGTTATTATGTACAATTTCTGATCGACTGTATGTTCTAATGGAGTTTCCTCATCACAAACACATCTGGAGTTGTGTTTTTTTCCCCCACACATGTTTAACTCACAAACCCTGCAAAGTTCTTATCTCAAACTGAAAACACTTCACCATTCCATTGTGGTGTCATGTGGTAATACAGAAATCGCTCCATTGTGTTTTTAAACTCCACACACCTTCACTAGAATCATTTGGATGATTTCACCTCTGGAACTGCCGATCTTTACTGACCAAAACATAACATTTTCAGCTTTGGAGGTATAGAGAGACTAATAATGAAGGGTTATTCAAACATGTGAATGAAACAAAACACAACTCCAGGTCTATTTTTGAGGAGGGAACAACATTATAACACGGTTTAAAGCTCACAAGAGTCAGTTTAGCTTAATATGGGACTTGTTAACAGTCTTACAAATGCACTGATGATAACATATGTCATTGGTCACAGAGTAGGGGGAGCCCAGTGGGGAGTGTTTGTGTGTAGGATGCTGAGGTTTAAACTATGGGGCCTGTTGAGAGAGTATGACCGAGCAGCTGGGTACACATAAACCAGGACTACAGTGAGGTCTAAGTGGTGACAGTCCTTCACAAACAGCTGATACGGGTTTATTCAGGGCGTCGCCATCTGATAGGAACAAGGACAAGGAAATTACTGTGATACCAGTGTGGCAACAGATGGTCATTTTATGTGAGGTTCATATTAATACATTGTAAATCCTTCTCTTTACTAATCAGAAGAACAACATGTTGGTGTGTAGTTTGACTAATCAGAAGAACAACTTACCTTTATCTTATTAAAAAAAACAAAAAACAAAAAAACTGTACTGTATATTAAAAAACCTTTTTTTAATATACAGTACAGCTTCCTAATTCCTTCCTTTATTTCATGCTCCACTGGAACTTAATATGAATCTGTTTTATGACACTAAACACTATGTGCTGCTGAAACAAAGGACCTGTGGCCTTAAGGCATTCGTCTCCATGTATTTCTAAACCAGTCTGTGGTCCGTGGTGTCAGGACCCATTATATGAAGTGGCTCTTTCTTGCTCATCAGTTTTAGGAGCAAAAGAAACCAGTGTGGGTCCTTAGGCAAGACCCTTTACGCTACTGCCCACCTCATACAATGATGAGAGGCGATAAAACTTACGAGATGCCGGCTCAGACGTCGCCCGGCCAAACAAGGTCTGCGTCAGGTGTCGAGGAACCAGGACACCTTGATGAGAAATGGGCTACTGGAACAAGACGGAAATGGGCGAGATGCGAGAACCAGGCTCTGTTGGAATGCTACTACTCCAGTAACCCTAGTCAGAGGGGTTACATGAACAGGATGTGGGAGAAATGGTTACTACGATACCCACAGTCCAAGCTAATGGCCAAACAACTAGTACCTCAGTGTTCCAACAGCCACAATGGCCCAACCAGAGATTGGGAAGAAAGCCCCAATAAGTATCACGCTGAGCGAGGCAGCGACTGACCTGAAAGATAAGATCATGGCCCGGATGAACACAAAGCAACCTCGACGCCAGTTACGCAGGCTAAGTGAAGTACCATCTGAAAGTCTGCTAGAGGATGTGAATGCAGCACTCAGAGCGATCCCTTCCACAACCATCACTGAAACCAATGAGCTGATCTACACTTCAGCAGCAGTGATCCTAGAGGTGTTGATACGATACCCACCATGTTAGAGGCTAAAATCAAGGAAGTGCGGCGAGAAGTGAGCCAACTGTCAGAGGCCCAGAAAGGTGCGATGAAATAGCAAGTACCCAAGAGGTACAGCCAGCACTTGAAACTGCCAAACAAAGGCTCCAAGCCTTGGCCAGCCGCCTAAAGAGGTACACGAGAGAGAATGAAGCCAGACAAATAAACCGCCTTTTCGCAACACAACCTGCGAAAGTGTACGCTCAATGGCAGGGTAATAACAGCAGAGCAGACCCACCAAGGCTGGAGACTGAGAGGTACTGGAAAGACAAATGGGAAAGAGAAGCATCACATAACCCTGATGCACAGTGGCTGGTGGCTCTGAGAGCAGACCACAGCAACCTCCCTGAACAGAATCCAGTTACCATCTCAGTGGCAGACATCCAAGAAAGAGTCTCAGGCATGAAAAGTTGGACAGCACCAGGCCCTGACATGATCCACGCATACTGGCTAAAGAAGCTCACTGCTCTCCACGAGCGCCTAGCAGCACAAATGAACCAGCTGCTAAGGGATGGGACTCACCCTGAATGGCTAACCCAAGGGCGTACAATCCTGATCCTGAAGGATCCCGCAAAGGGTACAGTCCCATCCAACTATCGGCCAATAACCTGTCTCTCCACAACATGGAAGCTCATGTCGGGCATCATCGCGGCTAAGATAAGCGGGCACATGGATCAATACATGAGCGCAGCACAGAAGGGCATCGGCAAAACCACCAAACACAGCCAAACACCAACTCCTGGTTGACCGAACAGTCGCTCGTGACTGCAGAACCTGTCAGACCAACCTGTGCACTGCCTGGATTGATTACAAGAAAGCCTATGACTCAATGCCACACACACAGATCACTGAGTGCCTGGAGCTGTACAATATCAACAGGACTCTAAGGGTGTTCATTGCAAACTGATTGTGGAAAACCACCCTTGAAGCCAATGGCAAGCCACTTGCACAAGTGACCATCAAATGTGGCATATTCCAAGGAGACGCACTGTCCCCACTGCTGTTCTGCATAGGTCTGAACCCCCTCAGCCAAATAATCGACCGCACTGGCTATGGATACCGACTCAGAAACGGGGCCACCATCAGTCACCTCCTCTACATGGATGACATCAAGCTGTACGCTAAGAGCGAGCAAGACATCGACTTGCTGATCCACACCACCAGGATCTACAGCACAGATATTGGAATGTCATTCGGGCTCGAGAAATGTAGTAGGATAGTGACAAAGAGAGGGAAGGTAGTCCACACAGAGGGGGTCTCACTCCCAGAGGGAACAATAACAGACATTGAGGACAGCTACAAGTACCTTGGTATCCCACAGACAAATGGCAACCTTGACGAGGCAACAAGGAAAGCGGCGACAGCCAAATACCTGCAAAGAGTATGGCAGGTCCTAAGAAGCCAGCTCAGCTATATATATATATAGATATAGATATAGATATAGATATAGATATAGATAGATAGATAGATAGATAGATATAGATATATATTAGTGCTGTCAAAAATATCGTGTTATCTCGTTAACTCAAGCTCATTTTAACGGCAATAATTTGTTTAACGCTGATTAACGCTGTGTGACCTGATGTAGTTTTTCTATAAGCTTTTTAAACTGCCACGAACGTTAGAAAAACTACAGACTGTAATATCACACCCGTACACATGGTGGCGGTATGGAGCGATACATTTCTAAATATCAAACAAAGAAGAACCCAACTAGAGCAAAAACAGCCAAGACTGCACCAACTTGACATAGAAGCAAAATAAACATTTCTGAACGGGAAGTTTCGATTAAAAACACGGAAGGATGGTTCGATAGATAAAACTAAAGTTATCTGCACTTACTGTCAATGTGAACTTAATTACCATCTGCGCACATCCAGTTTGAAATACCATTTGATGGCCAAACACACCAGTGATGCAGATTCTACGCCTCCCCTGTGTGCACTTTATTTTGCAATAGCCTGTTTTCAGGGGCTTTTTTGTTTTTTTGTCATCTAATACGGAAGATATGGATGTCAGTCGCTGTGAAATGTTATGCTTTGCAATAAGAAACATTTGTACAAAGCCAGCCCATTCACTTTTCTGTGCTGATAAGAGAATTACAATGGTTTTTCATGTGACAAAAATCTGCGATTAAAATGCGATTAATCGCAAGTTAACTATGACATTCGTGCGATTAATCGCGATTAAATATTTTCATCGCTTGACAGCACTAATATATATATATATGCTTTATTTGCAAACCACATCTGTTGTTTCTGTAGTTTCATGGTTGTGTAATGACATTTCTCTGTACAGAAATATGATGTCTTAACCACCGGACCACTGGAATGCCCAAAGGTGAGGTTTGCACTTTACTGAAATAACATTGATTCTGAAGCAACGTTTTATAGGGATCCATACTGATTTGATGTCAGCAGAACAGAACAGAACAGAACAGAAGAAACCTGAGCTGGACAGATATATTTAGCCTAAAGTTCTATTTTCTATCTCTGTTGTTTCCTCATCAAAAAAAAAAGACCTGGAGTTGTGTTGTGTTTCATTCACAATTTTTTAATACACAAAGATTTAGGTGTTTTTCTCTCAAACTGAAAACACTCTGTTCCACCTTGTGATGTCATGTGGTAGTACAGGAAGTGCTCCACTGAGTTTTTAAACTCCACACACCTTCACTAGAATCATTTAGGGAATTTCAACCTGGGAATTGTCAGTCTCTAGTGAACTAAAGGTAAAAGGAGCTGTTCACTTAAACTACCGCTTCATGACATCACAAGGTGGAACAGAGTATTTTGAGCTTTGGAGATGTAGACAGTAATAATAAAGAGTTACTCAAACATGTGAATGAAACAAAACACAACTCCCGGTCTGTTTTTGAGAAGGGAACAACATTAGAACATGGATTAAAGATCACAAGAGTCAGTTTTGCACAATATAGAACTCAGATTAAAGTCTAACACAGTCTCAGACAGAGCATGCCCACAGTTAGCATCACACTCCCGGGGAATGTTGATGACATCAGCTGCAAAGGATCAATATTCCTAACACTAAAATGATTATTTTTTGACTGTTTGTGTCTGTATCTATAGGATTCATGTGAAAACGTCATCACAGTCATTGAGGAGCTGGATGGTGGAGTGTTTGTGTGTGGGACAAATGGACACAGACCACAGTGCTGGACACTGGTGAGGGACCTGACCACTGCACTTTGGCCGACCACCGAAAGAACACACACTATTAACTTTTATTTTATGAGATTCTTTTTTCAGACCAGTTTAGTTTGGTTTCATACCTAAAAGTTTCAGCTGCTCACTGAGGTCTTCCTCAGCGTGATCACGTGCTGTGATTTTACTATGATTGGTTAGATGATTTTTCCACTAGTAGGACTGCCAAAACCTGTTTAAATCATCAAAAATAATCTAAAAAAAACATAAATTATCAGAAGACTCCATGAACTTTAGTTTTTAATAATATATATATTTTTTTATTTTTCCCACAGTCTGGATTACAAAACCATTCATCGAAAATCTTTGACGGAAAAGGCATTTCTCCTTTCAAATACTCCCAGAATTCCATCTCTCTCACAGTAGGTATGTTCACTGCAGAATCTTTTCTTATCTTATAAAAAAACAGGACTGGAAGACTAAAATGTGACTTAGCAAAGCCCTCCGATTACATAATGCTTGCCAGTCATGTGTAGCAGTGCAGTGTGCCATCTGCTCCCTGTTAAATAATAGAAGGAGTATTATTGTCATGTGATGTCTTTCTCTATGCACAGAGGGGGACCTTTATGCTGCTGCTCCACAGGAAAGTGATGGGAGTTCTCTGCAGTTCAGAAGGAAATCTGGCAGAAGAACTCATGTCTGGATGCATTACAGCTGGGTCTTAGGTATGCTTAAAATATGTATCTGTGAAAACAACTGATTAGAGAATCAACATGAGCCAAATCTCACCACAAACTATTTGCTATTTTCAATGGTTTTAGCACAGGCTTTGAAACATGTATCTGAACAGAGATGGTCAAAATCACATGTGTAAAACAGAGAGAAGGTTCATACAGACTATATACAGAGGCTTGTCGTGATAATTAATATATTTATTGTTTTGTCATTCATTATATGAAAGCTCGAAATATGCATTTTGGGGCTCAGTATTTTCCCTGTGTACAATTTCTGTGCAATAGTGGGGAGTGGGATGCTGATGAGACACAATTTCCCAAATTCACTTTATTTCTACAGCACATTTTTCAAACAAAACAGTTCCAAAGTGCTGCACCGAGGTCATAAAATGAAGACAACAAAAAAATTTCAAATTTGGTCATAACACTCCTAAAACAATAAAACCAGTCAAATCAAATAAAAGCAAAACCAAAACAGTCATAAAAATAGGGTCACAAAGGGTCGTAGAGGTTGATAGAGGCTCGTAGAGGTTGGTAGAGGGTCATAGAGGATCACAGAGGGTCGCAAAGGGTCATAGAGGATCGTAGAGGGTCCTATAGGATTGTAGAAGTTGGCAGAGGATCATAGAGGTTCGTAGAGGGTCATAGAGGATTGCAGAGGGTCACAGAGAATCGCAGAGGGTCACAGAGGATTGTAGAGGGTCGTAGACAATTGTAGAGGTTCGTAGAGGGTTGCAGAGGATTGTAGAGGTTCGTAGAGGGTCATAGAGGATTGTAGAGGTTTGTAGAGGGTCATAGAGGATTGTAGAGGTTCGTAGACGGTCATAGAGGATTGTACAGGTTTGTAGAGGTTCGTAGAGGGTTGCAGAGGATTGTAGAGGTTCGTAGAGGATCATAGAGGTTTGTAGAGGGTCATAGAGGATTGTAGAGGTTCGTAGACGGTCATAGAGGATTGTACAGGTTTGTTGAGGGTTGCAGAGGATTGTAGAGGTTTGTAGAGGGTCATAGAGGATTGTAGAGGTTTGTAGGGGTTCATAAAGGTTTGTAGAGGTTCGTAGAGGTTTGTAGAGGGCCACAGAGGATTGTAGAGGGTCATAGAGGATTGTAGAGGTTCGTAGAGTATCATAGAGGGTCGTAGAGGATCATAGAGGTTCATAAAGGTTTGTAGAGGTTCATAGAGGTTTGTAGAGGGCCACAGAGGATTGTAGAGGTTCGTAAAGGTTTGTAGAGGTTCATAGAGGTTTGTAGAGGGTTGCAGAGGTTTGTAGAGGATCATAGAGGGTCGTAGAGGATCGTAGAGGTTTGTAAAGGATTGTAGAGGTTCATAGAGGTTCGTAGAGGGCCACAGAGGATTGTAGAGGGTCATAGAGGATTGTAGAGGTTCGTAGAGTATCATAGAGGGTCGTAGAGGATCATAGAGGTTCGTAAAGGTTTGTAGAGGTTCATAGAGGTTTGTAGAGGGCCACAGAGGATTGTAGAGGTTCGTAAAGGTTTGTAGAGGGTTGCAGAGGTTTGTAGAGGATCATAGAGGGTCGTAGAGGATCGTAGAGGTTTGTAAAGGATTATAGAGGTTCATAGAGGTTTGTAGAGGATCATAGAGGTTCGTAGAGTTTTGTAAAGGATCGTAGAGGTTCGTAGAGGATGCTTTTGCCATTTTAGGTGCACTGACAAAGGTTTAGTTCAGTGTGTTAAATCATTATTGTCATATAACTGCCATGTCTTTATCTAGGCTGCATTGAACCAGAGCAAAGGATCATGGTCTATGTAGTTTCTTCTGCTTTTCTAATAATTCTAGATAAATAAACCTCACTCAAGTATATAACATATTTAGATATATTGTAAATGTCCTCAATAACACTGTGGGCCTTTAGAAATTACAATCAAACTGTCTATCATGACGAAAATGTGTTTTTGTGTCCTTTTGGCCCCTTTAATCTGCATATATGCACCATGACATTTGTGTGTTTTGTCTGTCCTAGAGCCCACATTTATTGCATCCTCGTGGGTGAAGCGGGAGAATGATCCAGACAATGAGAAGATCTATGTGTTTTTTCGAGAAAAGAATTTGGACACCAATCCTGAAGCCGAGCACTGGATCTCGAGGGTGGCGCGGGTGTGTAAGGTGGGTAACATGATGCCAATGGGCGTCATAGAAAACTCAGCAGACGATGTTGTAATGCCACACCACAATAACAAGACACCACCTCATTTATGACACAGACTAAACACTGGTCCAACTCTATGTTTGTCCTGCTGATGAGGGAGGATACATGGATGCTTATGGTGCTGTAAGTTTCCTGGTACAGGCTGTAAAGAAGTGGACTAAGGGAATGTGACGTCGCCCACAGCGTTCAGCTCCAGTCGAATGAAGCTCATGAGGCTTGCAGTTATAGGGACGAATTTAGAGCTCCGTATTAGGACTTACAATGGATTTATGGACAAAAAAGCAAAATAAAAACACTAGGATCATGTAGAGCGGGTTAATATGAACATTTAAGATCAAAATGAGGAGTCTGACCACAGAGTGGTATAAATGGACATGGTTACAGCGCTAACCACCATGTTCCAGATAGGAAGTTTGCATGTGGCTCTTCCTGCTCCTTCTGACCCTGATCCTATTGACTTACATTGGAATACTGTGGAATATTTCTCCCTGTAACTGCTGCTGTGAGCCTCATCTTAAAATGTTCATATTAACCTGCTCTTACTCAATCCTGGTGTTTTTGTCTCGCTATTTTGTTACTTAGTCCACTTTTTCATACAGTCTGTGAGTCTGACAGCAGCAGTTACAGTGAGAGGGGCGACAGTTTGTCAATACAAAGAGCACTGCAGTCGATGGAGCCGAAAGTACGTTCAAGGTCACTTCCTATTTTGAAGTAACAAAGCTCCAGACAGAAAAGTGCCTACAGTTAGTATCACACCCCCTGGGAATGTTGTTGACATCCGCTGCAAAGTATAAACAGGCTTATACATTTCTGGCATTTGCTTTAGGAGTGCAATATACAGAAAGCCTTTTGAATTTTAGTTCTTAAACATTTCTTTGCTTTTGTACTTTGTCCTCAGCTGTGGTCAGGACGTCATGGGTGTTTTTTGGTCTGAAGTGTTTTGACTACACAGTTGCTCAAAAACATTCTGAGTTCTTTTTTATGTGTTGTGTCTCTGTCAGGTGGATGAAGGAGGATCTAAACGATTCTTTCAAAACATGTGGACCTCGTTCATCAAAGCTCGGCTGGTGTGTGGTTTTCCAGAGGAGTCTCTTTACTTCAATCGTCTCCAGGACATCTACGTTCAGCACGAGGAAGACTGGAACAAAACCAGAGTCTACGGCATCTTCACGAGCAGCTGGTGCGGACTCTACCTTCATCAGCACAGTTAGAAGACGCTGACAGCAGTAACAGGATGTCACCTCGAGTAGCTCTTAAAGCAGAACTATTCCGCAAAATCGACTTTTCAGAGCTTTTAACCATGTTATAGCTGTTTCCTTCTCGTTTATCTTCTCGATGTTTTTGGAGTGATTCTGCATGTTTGAGTTATCTTTACTCAGTCTAGTGTAATGTGCAGCTTTTGTCCTGGTTTAGTCCTGGTTTAGTCCTGGTTTGGTCCTGGTTTGGTCCTGGTTTAGTCCTGGTTTAGTTCTGTTTTAGTCCTGGTTTGGTCCTGGTTTGGTCCTGGTTTGGTCCTGGTTTGGTCCTGGTTTAGTCCTGGTTTAGTCCTTGCAGCGCTTTGTTGATTTGTTTCTTTTATTAAGTCGTTTTAGATCAATATTGCAATTTAAAATAACATAAACACATTATAACATAATGATCCACAGGTGTCATAGATTATAAATAGAAACCACATACAAGCACTAGGTCTGAATTCAGAATTACTTTATTGTCCCACAGGGAAATTTGTCTTGGGTTGGAATGCAGGAAATAATACAAACAATAGAATAGAAGATTTAAAGCAGACATGTTACACAAAATTTGCTTTGTGCCACAGTGCTACAGTGTTTTTCTCTCATTAGCTCACTGAGGGTTATATTCTGAGTAATCCTGCATTGTCCTGCATAAGAGGCTTTCATATCCCCCTCTGAACTCACCAGCAGGTCTAAAGCATTTACAAAAATAAAATAAAAGAGATATCTGCTGCTTGTCATAGTGATTTTATGGAGCTGCTAGAGTACCAGTAACACAGTATAAAATAGTGAAGTACGTACTGTATGTGATAACCAAGTACCAGAAAATGGGTGTTATCACAAATAAACACACAGTTACACGTGTTTAAATAGTGTATGTTTTTAGGAACTCCACGGCGGTGTGCGTCTACACCATTGGAATGATTGAAGAAGTTTTCGAGAAGTCCACATTTAAAGGCTCCAACAGAGCGATCCCCACTCCACGACCGGGACACGTGAGTTTTGGGAGCTCCTCTCTGCAAACTCACTATTTTACCGCTGTATTTATTTCTGCTTGTGTAACTTACTCACAAAAAGACGTGCTTTTCCATGCACCAGTGCTGTGCAGAAGTACTATCTGATTTTAAACACACTTCCTTTTTACTTTCAATACACTATTGTTTAGTTATATTATTGTACATGGACTCACACAGAAAACACTTAAGATACTTTGCAGCTGATGTCATCAACAGTCCATGGGGGTGTGATGCTAACTGTAAGAACTGCTCTGTCTGACTCAAACTAGACTTTAATCTGAGCTTTGTTTAACACAATATGACCATGAAGAATTTACTAAACTGGAACTACAACAAATTACAGTCACAGTCTTAGTTTTTTAGTCATTTTCACTTTTTTGTTTAAAATCAAACTCCTTAAAAACTGGACCATAAACACACTGATCACAGACCTGTTTTCACATTGCGCATGCATTGTGTCACCATGGTAACTTCTAAACATTCTGCAATACACATAATGTAGAACACCCCCAGCGTGATGCCACTACAAAGCATCAATATCAGTTTCCTGAACATAAACTATACAGGTTTTGCGATCTAATGTACTCTGCATAAAACAAAACCCATCCTGAACCCTGTAGTTTAATCTTCTGCTGCAGTCGTGTTTTAAATGACTGTAATTCCTGTTTGAGCTTTTGCACCAGTGTCATTTCGGTAAAAGGAAGTTGATGGCAGTATAAGTCATACATTTATTTAAGTTTGTTCTGTTATTTGATGCATATTCACCGCACAGTTTTCCAAGTAACTGTAACCATAAAATAACAATAAATAAATAAAACCAGTCAAATAAATGAAAGACACAGGGGACCACACAACTCATGCAGTGTTAAAAGACAGAATAAAAGTCTATAAATCTTTGTGCAGCTGCCCACAGGCGGAACCCACAGCATCTACAGTATCTTGAAATGATCTCGCGACCCTGAGCTCAGTGTTTATACAGAATCCACTTTGTTGTGCAGTCAGGTTCTATAGTGCTTGAAAGAGTAAGTTTTTTACAGGCAGGTGCAGAGTATTTTCTCTATACCAAGTTTAGTCTAACACTGAGTACATGTGTTTTTATTATGACTGACTCTGCTGTTGTGTTCTCTTTGCTCAGAGGGAGGAAAGTGACAATAAAAACCAAGATGCATTAAGTTTAACTAAAATTTGGATTTATTAATTAACAGTGTAGGAAAGAAAAAAAAGGAACATGGTGGTGAAATTAAGGGGTTGAGATGTTACGAGCAGAGGTGGAAAAAGTACTGTAGAACTGTAATTAAGAGATACCGTGGCGGTGAAAGGGAGGACCAGGGGGCGATGACTGTACTTTTGCAAGGATTCATGTGGTTTGGAGGGACGTCCTAACTGTAAAGCGCTGCTAGAAACACTGCACAGGCCAAAGCACATACATTCTACTCACCACCACATCCTATGTTATTCTTTATTTTGCGTTTCAACTTAAATAGCTGTCCGGGGTTTAGCGCTTTCCTGTCGGGGAATGCAGGCTTTTCCTTTCATTTCTGGCAGGTTTTTTTTTTCTCAATTAACCTGATTTTACTCAGTAACGAGGGTGGGTCCCAATGTAATGAGGTAAAAGACTTGGGTCAAAATGTACTTGAGTAAAAGTAAAATTACCTATTTCAAAAACGACAAATGACACACAAAAGCTACTCTAGGTGTGTTCCAGCTGCCATTTCTTTTCCTTTTTATTACATATAACACACACACAAGGAGCAAAAACAACAGAGAAAACAGGAACAAGGATTATGTACATAAACACTGCTCTCCGCTCACTGCAGTTCTGCTTAGATTAGATTCTCCTGCCCCTGCATCTCAACCCCCCACACACATAACTCAAGTGTAATGTCCTCCTCCTCCTCTTCTTCCTCTTTTTTTCTGCAGTGTGTTAGAAACAGCAAGAATCTCCCATTGGACACTGTCAACATGATAAAGGACCATCCTGAGATGTCCGACTGGGTCCATTCTGTGCACCACAAAGCCCCGTTCTATGTGAGCAGCTACAACTACACCAAGATCACAGTGGACCAGGTCCGAGGAGCTGACGACAGTGTGTACAACGTTCTGCTTCTGGCCACGGGTATGTCCTTCTCTGGTTTGGCACTACACTTAGGGCTGCTCGAATATGGAAAAATCATTATCACAATTGTTCTGGTCAATATTGAAATCACAATTTTTTTTAGTTACACAATGCATTTATACAGCATTTCTCTCTCAAAACCCCAAAACCAAAAAAACAAGCAGAAAAAAACAAACTACAAGCTACAAATATGTACCTTAGAACAGTTTTGTGATGTATTAAACATAAAATGAATAAAATATACTTCAAGCATGAAATAAGGCATAGATGTATCCAAAATAAACTATATCCAGCTGTAAAGTAAGTATAATTATTAATATAAAAAATAACCCAAAATAAAGTTTATTAAGTTTATTTTAAATCATTTAAACTCGATTATGAGTTTGGAGATCGTTTGACACACAAATCAAAATCACCATCAAAATCCATCATTGTACAGTCTTAACTAGACTGTTTATATAAATGGACAGAGCTAATGTGTTAGCCACCAAACAGGAAGTGAGCATGGACGCACTTCTGGCTCTGGTATGGAAGATAATTTGTTCCGCTGAATTTCTCACTTTAAATTGTTTAACTGTTTAAAAAGATATTTGAATTATTTTTTATCTTGAATGGCAGTTGATGAAATTTGAAGTGTACTTTTTCAATATAATTCAAATTCAAAATTAAAATGTCACTGTTTAAATATTCAGCACAGATATTTCCATGTCCTCAAATTCAACAGTCAAAATTCAGGGTGTAAAATTCACAGAAAAGACCCAAGATGCCAAGAAAGAAGCATCGATCCTGTGAATGAGGAGGACAGAGGCTGTTTCCTATTGGCCGTTCTCGTCTGTGGGCAGAGCTTGAGGTTTTGATGCGGCAAATTCTAACCAATCAGATCGCTGCACTGCACCATTTTCTGTTTGTTACTAAGTTAGATTGGATCACTTTGGATCGATTGCTTCTGTCTCAGAATCTTGGATCTTTCCTGCAAATTTTTTTCACTACAAATTGTCGCTCTGAATTTTGACTGTTGAATTTGAAGCCTTGAAAATATTTGTGCTTCATGAACTGCCATTCAGAATAAAAATAATTCACACATGATTTTGAGTTAAAAATTCAAAGTGAAAAATTCAAAATCTCTTCCAGATTTTGGCTCCAATTCACTCTGTATTGAAAAAGTCACTCCTTTTTCTGTACCTGCTCCTGTGAGTCTCGTCATTTTGGTCTTAAAATGTTTGTATCAACCCTCTACATCATCCTGGGGCTTTTATTTCGTTATATACCCATATGAACTGCAGGCCTCGGTGAGCTTCATTTGACTGGAGCAGAACTCTGCGGATGACACACCCTTTGTCCCCTCTTTATACAGTCTATGTTTGGACACAGCATGGGGGGTGTTGTGGAGCAGTTTCCTGTTTAGTCGGCCTGTTCCTGTTTTATTTATCAGTAGAACAATAAACTAAAAATACCTGCTGGAGGTAAAAGGCTGCGCTTCACTTTTTGTTCAGATTCTGGGAAGATTCATAAGGTCTTGGAGGCGGGCCCTAAGCCAGTGGTCATCTCGCAAACGCATCTCCCAAATCACTCCGCCATCCTGTTAATGAAACTGGACTCTAAGAAGGTAAATCGTTAACTTTTTTCTTCTTTTTTTTTTAAAACTACGATCATTTTTCTTGCTTTGGACCACAGTATACAAGAAAAATGATCTGACGAAGGCTTTTTGCCAAAACGTAATTTAACAATAAAAAAAAGCATTTGGACATCGGCCATCTGAGTGTGCTATGCATTTTTTTCACTTTTAATTTGGTGCAGTTTTTTGTCATTATCTTTAGCCAATGAAAATCCTGACATGGAGGGGGTGTCTGTCCCCCTCTAGTGGCAAAAATGAGAAGTGCTACAATTCGCATCATAACCCTAATAGATGAGTGAGGCTGCTGTTTTGTAGTGACTAAAAATATATAAATAAAAAAATACTGTAGCTCAGTTGGTGGAGTGTTTGTGCATTGATCTGAAGGTTGTCGATTCAAATCCCGCTCTCATCATAAACATGGTTGCGCTCGCGTGTGTGCAGAGGAGACTGGTGGTTGGTTCGGTGCACTCCATAGTGACCGTGGACCTGCAGAGATGCGAGTACGGCTCTTCGTGTGAGGAGTGTGTTTTGGCTCAGGACCCGTACTGCGCCTGGTCCACAGCTGCATCCAGGTGCACGGCGGCAGCTCCGTAAGTGCTCCTCTGAACAAACACACTAAACTTTAATGCACTTTACAATCACTGAATGCATTTTCTCTTGTAGAGGCAGCATCCAGAATTTAATGACTGGAAACCACACAGTGTGTCCACCACAAGGTAAACATTTAGCTTTTATCAGACCAGAGACATAGCAAACCACAGACCATAGACCAGGGTGACCGGAATTTCAAAATTCAAAACACACCTGGGTTTGGATTTTGGGTATAAATAAAATAGTGAAACGAGCGTGTAAGATTGTGTGTTCTTGTGTCAGTCACAATCTGAGGTGCTCCCGTGGCTGCATTTTTTCTTTTGCTTTATGCTCATTCACAAACACTGTTTTCTGTATTTTGGCAAAACAAATGACAATTTATGCTCCTTTTTACTGGGATCAGATTAGTCAAAAATGGTGATAGTCCTGATTTAGTCCTGTTTTAGAACTGATGTAGTCCTGGTTGGGTTGGGTTTAGTTTTGTCCTGGTTTAGATAAAATTGGTCAAAAATAGAGACACCTGGAACATTTCTTATATAAAACTGGGACAGATCAGTGGTTTTGTATGAATCTGCTGGGACAGTGGACACAGGGCTCAGAACTGGGACTGTCCCGGGTAAAAAGGGACGTCTGCTCATCCTAACGTAGACCATAGACATAACTAACATAGCTGAAAAATGGAGAGAGCTTTTCATTTGACTGAAGCTGAACTCTGTGGGTGACGTCACACTCGCTTATTCCTCTTCTTTAGACAGTCTGAGGTCCAGACCAACCAATTTCAGATGAATAAAGAAATTGCACTGGCAGTGTTGGGTTTGCAAAGTCCTGCAGTTGCAACTGTGGAACTGGAGTAGAGTGCAGCGTCAGCCCCACACTGCCAGCTCAGCTCTTGTTTTCTTTGCCTAGGTCATCAGTATAATACTCCCTACAACACAAGCACAGACAGGCTCGACTTGAATGGACAACACAATCATTTTGTCTTCAGGTCCTACAAAGATGGTAATAAACTTCTGCAGCTTTAAGCCATGTTAGAATGTTGTTAACAGCTCATTTTACCTTTAGCTCAGTAGAGATCGGCAATTCCACGGCTGAAATGGTCCAAATGATTCAAGTGAAGGTCTGTGGACTTTAAAAACACAGTGGAGCACTTCCTGTTTTACAGCATGACATCACAAATTGAACAGAGTGTTTTCATTTTGAGAGAAGAACTCAGCCTAAATCTGCAGGGTTTGTGTGTTAAACATGTGTGAATGAAACAAACCACAACTCCAGGTCTGTTTGTGATGAGGAAACTCCATTAGAACATAGATCAGAGAACAGTGTACTAAAGGCTCTTTGAAATATGTAAAATAAATGTATTTAGTATTTGCATTACTTATACTGTTTCTGTTTGCATTTCAGAGTTGCAGTCGCGCAGCAAACGGGAGGCACAGACTACCCCCTCGGTTCACTCGGTGTCTCTGGACGTGCCCTTTTACCTCTCCTGCCCCATACACTCCTATCACGCAGAGTACCACTGGGAGCATGGGGCTCGGAGCCCCTGTCTGCAGATGAAGTCCCACTGCCTTCACCTCATCCCCGCCATGACCCCAGAGCACTACGGCAACTACAAGTGCGTGTCTCAAGAGCAGGGCTACGAGAAGGTGGTGAAAGAGTATCTGCTCAAAGTCCAGGAGACGCCACAGGTGGACACCAGAGCGGACACCAGAGAAGACACTGGAGAAGACACCGGACCGGACACCGGAGCTCACATGTCGAGCCTGAATAATGCAGTACAGTCAAAGTCTCAGGGCATGTGGCTAACACTGCTAATACTGCTCTTAGCAGCTGTGTAGCTCTAGCATCTTTATGGGTTTGCTTTGCCATCTGCAGGGGCTATCAGCAGGGACAAGGGGGCTTTTTAACTCTCTCTCTGTCTTAGCAGACACATCACAGCAACATCATGTGACCACTCTGAGGAAGAGCGCAGGGAGCGGTCCAAAGTGTCAGGCATAAAAACAAACCGTTGGTCTGGAAAAAGAGCTTAATAAGAAATGATCAGAAGACCAAATTGTAAACAGGTGCTGAGGGGACGGGTCAGACGAAGAGCGGTTCAGAACTTAGGACGAGTACAAGAACAGGGCCAGTTACGTCGCCCAGATTGGCGTCACCGGGGACTCGCTTTGGAACCAGACCTGGAGTGGGCGCTCGTCTGGTGGCACAGCTCGAACGAGTGATGGGGGCCGTCTTTCCATGGTAGGCGCTCCTTTAGAGATGGGGGGAGGACCTGGAGTTGTGTTTTGTTTCATTCACACAAAACAGAAAAAAATAAAACATTGTTCCACCTTGTGATATCATAATACAGGAAGCTTCATTGGCAATGTCTGCATAATGTTTTTTTAATTCTGAATTAATTGTTCTGAATGAAATAGTTCGGAATTAAATTATTAAATTCTTCTCAACGTCTAAGTGTGGGGAAGGGTTCTGATTGGACAGAGACACAAACGTATTTACATCGACCGGAAGAAAAGACACACTTCAGCTGCTACCGGCTTTTCTGTCATCACAAACATGATCCAAACTTTTGCCCCCACGACCCGGCTCCGAATAAGCAGAAGAAAATGGATGGATGAAGACCAAATTAATCTTACTGGACTATTCCCTGGGGTGTGATGCTAACTAGAGGCCCTGCTCTGGCGGCACGGTGGCTGAGTGGCTAGCACTCATGCCTCACAGAAAGAAGGTTGCGGGTTCGATCCCCGGGTTGCCCGGGCCTTTCTGTGTGGAGTTTGCATGTTCTCCCCGTGTCTGGATGGGTTTCCTCCTTGCTCCGGTTTCCCCCATCAACTCAAAACATGCCCTGTCGGTGTGAAAGTTGTGTGAGTGAGTGATGGTGGTGGTCGGAGGGACCGTTGGCGCCGCTTGGCTTGGCAGCCGTGCCTCCGTCAGTCTGCCCAAGGGCAACTGTGGCTACAACAGTAGCTTACCACCACCGGGTATGGAGTGAATGAAAAAATGCATCTGTAAAATGCTGTGTAAAGTGCTTTGGGGACATGTGTCTGTGTGAAGCGCTATATAAATAAACCTTACCTCTGTCTGAAGCTGTTGTTTGTCAAATTACTTTAATCTGAGCTTTATTTTATCACAGTCTGACCAGAGATGAGCTGATTTGTGCTGTTACATAAGTCTCTCAGATAACATTAGCTCTTGGTCGGTTGCATCTATAACAAAGAAAATTTCCCCTCGGGGATGAAGAAAAGTAATTCTAATTTCTGAGTTAGCATTAGCATTAGTCACTCTCTCTAAACAGGACCATGAACGCTCAGACTATTCAGACTTTAAACCTTTCTGGTAGTGTTGCTAATGTTTGCATTGTGTTGCTGTGGTAGCTGCTGAACATTTCACCATAGACATACATACAGAACCTACAGCATGATGTCATAGCAATAAGACAAAGATCCTGTGAATTTTCGTTCGACTGATCGATAAAATCCTCTCCATTTTAGGTTTCTTTATTTATTGGTTTGCCAGCAAAAGTACTCAGTCCGTTTCCATTTGTTCTGATCTAAGAGTGAATCGGCCTCTGGGACTTCAAGGCTGTCTCGGGGTTTACTTAATATTATTCTTCTAATTTAAAGATCCACTATCTAACTTTTCTGGAGGAAGGTCTCCATGAGAAGTTCCTGCTTTTTTACTGGAATATCTGGAATATTTGGAATATTTGGATGCCTCAAAGAATCATATTAAACTCTTCTGTCTCCGTGTACAAGCGGATCGCACCAGCCCAGGTCACAGGTCAGATCCGTGGAGAGGCGAGCAACCTGGTAGAGGACCTGCTCCCACAAAAATGACAGTGCGGCTTTAAAATTGCAAAGAAGAACTGTGGGAAAGCAGAATCTCATTGTTTCGTTTGCCTTTTTGTGAAGAATGAACAGATTAAATCAAATATATTTCTATTTTTTGAAGACTTGCACTGAGCAGGTCATGAACCCAGCTGTCCTCTGTGTGTTTGGATGGATAAACGCTGCACTGCTCCACCCTGGAATGAAGAACTGGAAAAAGAATGTCAAACCTCAACCCATTTCAACAGTAAATCATGTTTGAATGTTGGAATATTATTATGACGTACGAGTATGTGCCTGTTTCCCTTCTATCAGCGTGTGAGTGACAGAAAAAAAATCCTTCATAAAAACTGAATAATTCATACAAAAAATGAGAAAAAATATAACCCATGTAACTTATTTTTTCTTGAGTACAGAAATGAAGGGGAATTTCCTTTTGACATTGCATTTAAGTGCTTTATAGTATTTATCTGTGGGAATGGCTTGCTATAATACTCTCTACAACACACGCACAGACAGACTCATAATATAACACCGTCATAATGTCTTCAGGTCCCACAACTTCTGCAGCTTTAAGCCATGAAGACATGATTGTATCATCTGTGCTTGTGTTGTAGGGAGTATTATAGCAAGTCATTCCAACAACAGCTACTTCCTTAAAAACAGACCTGAAGTTTTATTGTTTTATTTCATTCACACGTTTGAGTAACTCTTTATTATTACTCTGTCTGCATCTCCAAATGCTCTGTTCCACCTTGTGATGTCATGATGTGGTAGTTTTCTGCTCCTTTTACCTTTAGTTCAGTAGAAATCAGCAATTTCAGGACTGACATTATCCAAATGATTCTAGTGAAAGTGAGTTTTCAGTTTGAGGAAAGAACTCAGCCTAACTCTGCAAATCACACATCAAAACAGAACATTTGTTTAGTGTAAATTATTACAAAAACTGAGAAAAACTATAACCCACAACTTATTTTTTCTTGAATACAGACATGAAGGGGAATTTTCCGTTTAATGTTGTACTTTTTGAGCGCTTTTATATAGTATTTATTTGTTGTAATGAGTATGCTATGCTATCAATAAACTTTTTATATTTATTATTGTCTTTGTTCTAACTGAGTCTTCCTTTCACCTGTAGGTTGGATTCAGATGCTAGAATGTGGTTTCAAATGGAGGGCGTGTAAAACTATATTCAAGATTCACTGTTTTGGAAACAAATATCCAAAACATATGATTCCCAAATGTTGGAATTTCATTATGTGTTGGGGACCGGCTCCACAAACTTGCCATGTCCACCTTAAGTTGTGTTTTGGAGTTGAAAAGGGACACTACTTTTTGAAGCTCTTGTGGAAATATAGAGACCTTGAACTTTGTTTGAACAGGCTCAGAAATTATTACAGAGGTAAAAAACTGGCAAATAAATCTACAATCTGACAGTTCAACAGCAACAGAACTGTGACCTCTCCTCCACCTCAGTTTTAAGCTACTTCTGAGCTAATTCTTGTACAGTTCTTTTTGAAACTGAGTTAATTAAGACATTAAAAGTTCTATATTACACAATATTGACTCGTGAGGTTTAAGTCATGTTATAATGTTCTTTCCTCCTCACAAACAGACCTGGAGTTTTGTTTCATTCACACATGTTTGAGTAACTCTTTATTATTAGTCTGTCTACATCTCCAAAGCTCCAAATGCTCTGTTCCACCTTGTGATGTCATGAAGTGTGTAAAATCCCTCTGTCATCCAGGTGGAATCCATGACAAAAAGAGAAATTTAATTTTTCATCTGGACAAAAATAAAATATTTTTTAGTTTTTCAATTTCCCCTTTTGCCATGAAGCGGCAGTTTTCAAGTGAACAGCTCCTTTTACTTAACTTTTTGGTTGGGGGTCTGTCACCTGTTTCTCCGCAGATCATTGTTCTGCCTGAAATGTTCCGCAGTGTGACATTAAACTACTTTACATTTATTCATTCAATTACAAGTGGTTTTATAGCTCAAAAATACCTCGAAAAACATTCTGACTTCGAGCGGGGTCGCCTCTCCACAGATCTGACCTGTAACTTGATCTGGTTTGTTCTCCATGACAACTGAATGGTTTAATGCCATACTGTGAAACATTCCAGTCAAAGCAATAACATCTCCAAGGGGAAACGTTGAGTAAAAGTTCAGTAAGGATCATCAGTTCCAGTGAAGTTGTGCGGAGTTTAAAAACACAACGGAGCACTTCCTGTATTACCACATGACATCACAAGGTGGAACAGAGGATTTTCAGTCTGAGAGAGCACAGAACTCAGCCTAAATGTGCAGGTTTGTGTGTTGAATGTGTGAATGAAACAAAACACAACTGCAGGTCTGTTTGTGATGAGGAAACTATGTTGTGGATTTTTAAATCTGAGAAAAATAAAAACTGGAGAAAAGTTGTCTTCAATCAAAGAGTCTGGATTTATTCAAGCAATTGTGCACAATTACAGAGAAAATGAAAAAGAAACCTATCTGTCCCTCCCGCGAGGTCCGTCTCTCCCTAATCTGAACCCCCGGCAAAACAAAAAACAAGCTTCTTATACAGTTTACTGAGGTCATCATATCAACATGAGACAAATCATACGATAAACAACCTTCGGAGGGAGAAAATGGTATGTGGAGATGTTAAACTGGGGCCTTGATTAGCTGAACTAACATATTCCAATAATTTTAAATGGTGAGGATGAACAGAACAACAACCTGTTGTTTTAACCCTGGTATATAATGGCTGAACATAATGTTGCCGATCATACCACTGCCTGTGACCATGAATACTTTAGTTCTCTAAACCCAAACAATAGCTTGACAAGAAACTACAAGAAACTAGAAGAAACTACATTAGAACATAGATAGAAAATAGTCTTTTAGTCTTTCGTTACCTTGTGTTAATATGAAAATCTTGTGATGTAGATGTAGTAAATTAAGAATAATTTTCATTTGAACAGTCGTGAGGTTGAATTGGAGATATTCTCTTTACAAACACCATCTAATCAATGTCAGCCCATTGTTGGCATCATATTCTCACATCACTACATCGATCTGTCTGTCTGTGTTCCTCCAGCCCTGTCTCCTCTTGTTTTATCATTTTATTATTGTTGTGAACTAAAATATGCAGAGATGCCATGGCAAACACATTGTGGTCTGTGTGAACTGTAAAACCTCCATCGCTGTGGAAACATATGCTAAAGAATAACAGAGTGTGAGTCATTATTTCAGACTGATGCGTTTGTTCCATTGTGGGACCCTCCTAACTCCACACTGTTTGGGTTCGGTTTCATACAAAAAGGGGAAGACCGACTTTAAAGGGCCCATATGGCACCATTTTCTGATCTACACTACCAGTCAAAAGTTTTAGAACACCCTCATTTTTCCAGTTATTTATTGCAATTAAAGACATGGAGGTCTAAATACTAGTTTGAACTGGTCCAAAGGTGAGTACTGAACAGCCAGAAGTTAAAAAAAAAGGTTTGGTTACCCAAAACTGAAAAATAATGCACATTTCACAATTATACAAAAAACCTTTTTTCAGGGAACATGAAATGGGTTTATAATTTAAACCTGTTCTGCAGCAATGAAGGTTTAATCAGCCTTAAAAGCTGGTGCTACTATTTCCTACAGGATTTCCAACTTTTCTTGATAACTTACAGCCCCCTGTGTGCATAAAAACAGTGTTGGAACAACTGTGGGACCAGACCCTCACAAGCATCCGGTGAACAGTATTGTGCTGCATTAAGTAGTGTTTGCTACAAAAATGGTTAGAAAAAGGCAATAAACAATGGAAGAGAGACAGACCATCATAACACTTACAAATGTAGGTCTTTCCTACAGGGAAATTGCAAAGAAAGTCAAGGTGTCAGTGAGTACAGTTTTCTTCACCATCAAAATCTCTTGGGGAAACTGGGGAAACTCTGACAGGAAGTGATCTGGCAGACCCAGAACCACAACTGAATCAGAGGACAAGTTTCAGAGAGGTAACAGCTTGAGTGACAGGCGGCTCACAGGACAACAGCGACAACAGCTTCAAGCACAGCTTAATAGAGATAGTATTAAACAAGTACATCCATCCATCTTCTTCCGCTTTATCCGGCTGGGTCACGGGGGCAGCTGTTCACCGCCCAGTCCACCTGACCCCCCTATGAACCCCTCTGTGAGTGGAGCCCACAGGAGGGTGGACGTCACGGTCCTTGATGTTAGTTCAGGTGCTGCATTTTTGAATTGATGGGGAAAACCGGAGCCCGGAGGAAACCCATCCAGACACGGGGAGAACATGCAAACTCCACACAGAAAGGCCCGGGGATCGAACCTGCAACCTTCTTGCTGTGAGGCATGAGCGTTCCATGCCACCCTGCCACAAGTGTCAGTTTGAACTATGAAGAGAAGACTTAAAGCTGCAGGTTTGTCAGGATGAGTTGCAGCACAAAGGTCATTGCTAAGATGTCAGAATAAGACAAAGCGGCTCTCCTGGGCCACGATACACCACCGCTGGACTAGTGAAGACTGGAAGAAGGGATTATGGACTGAAGCTAAATTTCAAATGTTCAGTTCATTACTCAGGATCTTTGTACGATGTCGAGTAGGTGACGCTTCACAGCATGTGGCATCAACTGTCAAACATAGAGGAGGATGTGTGATGGTCTGGGGCTGTTTTTCTGGATCCAGGGTCGGTCACTTGTGCAGAGTGAGCTGCACCTGAACCAAAACGGCTCCCACAGCATTCTGCAGCACCACACAATACCCTCTGGTATGCGCCTGTTTGGTCAGAGATTCATCCTAAGATGTAAGCTTGAAAACATGGAGTGGCCAGAACAGAAGAGTGAAAACCAAGCAACCTACAAGTGCCACACATTTATGTGCAACAGTCCTGCAACAGACTTGGTAAGAACTTTCTGAAGAATATTTGATTCCTATTGTAGAAAGAACGCCACGAGTGTGTTCAGCTGTTATATCTGCTAAAGCTTTAATAGGTCAAAAGTTTAGAATACATTTTGGTCTATAAATTGATTCCATGATTTCTTTTTCAACTCAAACTGCTTATTTGTTCTATGCTTTCATTTCAGAGTGCAGTGACACATTGAACTGAACAATTTTCAGTCAAAAACTGGAAAAAGTGTAGTGTTCTAAAACTTTTGACCAGTAGTGTATGTTCTAATGCAGTTTCCTCATTACAAACACGCCTGCAGTTGTGTTTTGTTTTGTTTCATTCACACACACATTGTTTAACCACAAACCCTGCAGATTTAGGCTGAGGTTCTTGAACTCTGAAAACCATCTGTTCCACCTATTTTTAAACTCAGTGGTGGATGAAGTACTCAGTTACTTAAGTGAAAGTACAGAGGGCAAAAAGTTACTCAAGTAAAAGTATCACATTAGAAAATCGACTTAAAGGTGCTTCACTAGCAACACGAGGTGGAAACAGTACTGACAAACTGTAATGAAGTAAAAGTATCTTTACTTTACTTAATTCCTACTGAAGTAAAATTAAGTTACTTTCAATGTTTTAATGTAAAAAAGGATGAGTGATAAATCTAAGCCAGCACAAGTTTTTAGTCAACTTTTAACCAGCATCATCCAAGCTGACTGACAGTTCTGCACAATGACTGGACAACAGTGAAAATGTCGTGCATGCAAACATTTCATTATTTTTTCTCTATCAGTCTGATTTTACTCAGTAATGAGGGTGGGTCCCACAGTAATGAAGTGAAATACTTGGGTTAAAAGGTACTTGAGTAAAAGTAAAATTACTTATTTAAAAAACTAGAACAAGGACCACGCCACAACAATGGAAGAAGATAAGGATATTTAATGATGATTGATAAATTCTTCACCAGGAAAATGGAGTCTGGAGCATGTCTTTCCTTTTAATCTGTCTGTTTTTGCTGTTCTCAAAGTCTGGCATTTAATAGAGAGTGACTTTATTTCATTATTGTCTTCTAGTTTTAAAATCCAAAAACAATTCCACAAAAAGCCCAATAAAAACGCTCTTATAAGCTAATGGGGCGTTCTGTAATCATGTTTCCTCCGTCAATACCAGTCTAATTCCCTCTGATGACAATTCCATAGTGCCAGGCTCCAGTCTCCTCGTGGCAGAGAGTCGATTGAAATGGCGCCACTCTGCAGCTCTGCCCTCTTAAATGCCCACAGATCTGCCACAAGAACATCTCAGTCAAATCTCTCGTCTCATATTTCCCCCAGTATCCTCCTGAGACAAAACACACCTCCTTTAAATGACTTGGACAGAATATTAACCTTCATTAGTCTGTGGGTGTCGTTAGGGTGACCAGAGTTTCAAAACTTTAAACTGGAACACAAGTCATAATCTGAACAGGACCATGTTGTATTTTTTCTTGAGTTTTCAGATAATCCTAAAATTTTTTGTTTGAACTATGTGTCACCGTGGTAATAGCTGAATATTCAACCATATGGACACATGTAGAACACCCCCAGTGTGATGTCACTGTAAAGAATCAATTTGCACAGCATGTCCAGACTTCCCTATTTCCCCGGGACAGTCCCAGTCCTGAGCCCTCTGTCCCCTGTCCCAGCAGATTTATCCAAAACCACTGATTTGTCCCAGTTTTATACAAGAAATGTCTCAGGTGTCCCCATTTTTGACCAATTCGATCCCTGCCAACAGTAAAAAGAGGAATAAATTGTCATTGTTTTGGTAAAATTATAGAAAACACAAAGAAAACATGACTACTGACTCACATGTTAGTCGTGAATAAGCCATGAATGGGTGGGGTGCTTAACAATTTTCCTTAATTATGCACTTGCTCCACAATTTTATTATGTCATCCCCAAATAATAAGTGACTCAACACATTACGTCTTAATTACATCATAGTGACTCTTTCGTTTTTAGTTCACGCCTCACAGTTTTCCTGCTTCTCCCTGTGACCCTGGATCTATAATAAGACCTGATTACACTGAGACAGAGACAGGCCCCTGAGGAAGTCCCCACAAACAAAAGCCTAATGCCTAAAGCCTGGACCCGCCTGGAGCCTCTGGACTTCAGCTGTGACAGGAAATGTTTGTCTAATCACTGAAAATTTGAAAGTACTTTAATAATACACTGAACTCAGATTTAGACTAAGACAGACTTTATTGATCCACACGGGAAATGACTTAGACACAGCAGCTCACACATCACAATATAATGTAATAATAAGAGTGAAAAAATAGTTTTAAAAAATGTAATAAACTTCTAAATAAGTAAAAAGCACAAGACTATTATGAATAAGACATAAATTATACACAGGCTTATATGTGACATAAGTGTGAGTTTTTATACAGTTGTAGGGAGTATTATCTCATTATTATAATTTTAAAAAAGAAACACATTTTTTCTTTCCTTTTTTATGCATTTTTATATGGACAAAATAGCGAAAAAATCCGAGGATCATGCAGAGCGGATTTATTCACACATTTTAAGACCATAAGACCATTTAAGACCAACATGATGAGCGTGATGGAGAGAGGGACGACAGTTTTTCAATAGAAGGTGAACTGGAGCTGGAAATACTCCCCTGCTCACCTCCTATTTGCACCCACACACTGTATAAAGAGTGAGTGTGACGTCACCCACAGAGTTCAGGTCCAGTCAAATGAGGTTCACCAAGGCCTGCAGTTGTAGGACCGAACATGGGGCCGAGTTTCATATTTGGAATAGGAATTTATTTATGTACAAAATAGTGAAATAAAAAACCCAGGATCATGTAGAGCATCTTAAAATGAACATTTTAAGACCAAAATGACGACGCCACAGCAGCAGGTCTATCCATCCATCCATTTTCTTCCGCTTATCCAGGGCTGGGTCGTGGGGGCATCAGGCTAAGCAGGGACTCCCAGACTTCCCTCACCCCAGACACTTCCTCCAGCTCCTCTGGGGGGACCCCGAGGCGTTCCCAGGCCCAGACACAGAGTCCCTCCAGCGTGTCCTGTGTCTTCCCCGGGGCCTCCATCCGGTGGGACATGAACACCTCCTGAGGGCAGTGTCCAGGAGACATCTGGACCAGATGCCCGAGTCACCTCAGCTGCTCCTCTCCACATGGAGGAGCAGCGGCTCTACTCTGAGCTCCTCCTGTGTGACTGAGCTCCTCACCCTATCTCTAAGGGAGCGCCCAGCCACTCTGCAGAGGAAACTCATTTCACCACTTGGACCTGCGATCTCGTCCTTTTGGTCATTACCCAGAGCTCATGACCATAGGTGCAGCTTTATGTGGCCATGCACACAAAACAAACACACAGAGACTCATAACATAAATTCTAATTTAATTTATTGGTTGAAGCCCTCAACTCAAATAAGCCGATGTCTAGTTCCCCACATGTCTGCCTGTCCATCTGACCCTGCTCTTTATAAAGTGACTCGTTCCTCAAAACTCTCTGGCCGAAGGTGCCACATGGCGACAGCTGGTTGGCAACAGTGTCTGGAGAGAATTTTCCCATACTGCACCCACCGGTGGGTTTTTTGCTCTCTGGCACCAAGGATCGTGTGTTTATCGAGAGTCTGAGGATGGGACAATGTGTTTGCTGAAGTCTATGTTAGATTATGTTTCCATGTTTTTCACTGTGAAGCCCATTGGGGCAACTCTTGTTGTGATTCTAGGCTATAGAAATAAAACTGAATTGAATTATTATCGCAAATTTTGGCTGGGGTCAATGGTGCCAAAAATAGTTTCAGATCAGAATCAGAATTAGTTTTATTCATCCCCGAGGGTAAATTTTCTTTGTTACAGATGCAACCGAACATGTAGTTAGAGTCAAGTTTTCAAGAATAAGATAAGATAAATACAATAAGATAAAAGATAAAAATGGTTCTCTCTCAAAGATTATTTACATCAAAGATTATTTACATTAAGTAACATATTTACAACTATATACATGTGTAATCAGGGAATTGGATATTAGTGGTAATTTGTGATTTAAAGTGCAGAGTTCAACAGTTTGATGGCGACAGGCAGGAAAGATTTCCTGTATCTGTCAGTGGAGCAGCGGCAGCTGCAGTCTATGGCTGAAAGAGCTCCTCTGATTGGCCAGCACCTTGTGGAGGAGGAGGGAGAGTCCAGAATAGTCCAGATTTTGTCCAGTATTCTCCTGTCCAGCACCACAGTCAGAGAGTCCAGCTCCTCCCCCACAACATGTCCAGCCTTCCTGATGATCTTATTGAGTCTCATAGAACACCCTGAGCATTGTCCTGCAGATATCGAAGGACCTCAGCCTCCTCAGGAAATAGAGGCGGCTCTGGCCCTTCTTGTAAACCGCGTCCACGTTCCTGCTCCAGTCCAGTTTATTGTCCAAGTTCACCCCCAGGTACTTGTACTCCTCCACCACGTCCACACTGACCCCCTGGATGGAGATGGGGGTCACAGCAGCTTTGGTCCTCCTCAGGTCCACCACCAGCTCCTTTGTCTTCGTCACATTGAGCTGGAGGTGGTTCTTCTCGCTCCAGCTGACAAAGTTGTCCACTACAGTCCTGTACTCCTCCTCATCACCACTGCTGATGCATCCACCACTGCAGAGTCGTCAGAAAACTTCTGAAGGTGGCAATACTCGCTGCAGTAGTTGAAGTCTGTGGTGGGTGTAGAGGGTGAAGAGGAAGGGAGAGAGGACTGTCCCCTGTGGAGCCCCGGTGTTGCTGACCACTCTGTCTGACACACAGCTCTGCAGACGCACATACTGTGGTCTTCCAGTGAGGTAATCCACAATCCAGGACACCAAGGAGGCTCCACCTGCATCACTGCCAGCTTCTCAGCCAGCAGAGCCATCCTGATGGTGTCAAACACACTGGAGAAGTCAAAAAACATGATCCTCACAGTGGTGGCAGCTTGTCCAGGTGGGAGTAGACTCTGTGGAGTAGGGTCAGGATGGCGTCATCTACTCCAAGGTGGGGCTGGTAGGCAAACTGGAGAGGGTCTTGCAGATGTTGGACCATGGGCCTCAGCTGCTCCAGGACGAGTCGTTCTAGAGTCTTCATGATGTGGGAGGTCAGTGCCATGGGCCTGTAGTCCTTGGGGTCTTGGGGGATGAGCCACGATGTCTTCCACAGCAGGGGGACTCTCTGAAGACAGGCTCAGGTTGAAGGTCCCCAGCTCAGGTGCAGGACACCATTGAGCTGGGGAGCACAGCCCTTCAGGACTCTGGGGCTCATTCCATCAGGTCCTGGTGCTTTCCCGGCCTTCAGTCTCTGCAGTTGACACCTCACCTGCTCCTCAGTGACAATCAGTGTGGAGGTGTCAGGAGGGGGAGGGGTGGTGTCATCTGAGGTGTGAGCTGGGTCTTCTACAGGAGACGAGGGAGGGAGGGGTACACACTCACAATAAAACATGCATTTTGGAGTATTGTATTATTTCACACATGTATATATTAACTGAGTGAGTAAATTATCTCTGCGCGTGTGGAGAAATCTGTGACTCACATGGGGTGGATTTCTGAGTGGCCCCTGGATGCAGCCTGCACATCAGGGAGTGGCTCAGTGTGGGCGGAGCTCAACGTTTGGCTTTGTCCTGGTGCCACCTGATGGCAAAGATCAGGCAACACACTGAAACACTAAACAGGAAAGCAACACTTCTGCTGGGGTATATACACTATTACACACACTACTACTGCTGCTACTACTACTACTAATACTAATACTACTACTACTGCTACTACTACTACTACTACTACTACTACTACTACTACTATGACTACTACTACTACTACTACTACTACACAAACTAGTACTACTATTACACACACTACTACTGCTCCTACTACTAATACTACTACTATTACACACACAACTACTACCCACACCACTCCTCCTACTACTACTACACAAACTACTAAAAACATTTGAAACACATATTGATGTTTTTAATGCCATACTGTGGTACATTCCAGGCAAAGCATAACAACTAACAAGCAGAAGAGAACAGATTTTTAACAAAAATATACAAAAACACACCTATATTTATTGTTTTAAAGCTCTTATATTAGGCAAAACTGACTCTTGTGAACTTTAAGTCATGTTCTAATGTTGTTCCCTCCTCAAAAACAGAGCTGGAGTTGTGTTTTGTTTCATTCACATGTTTGAGTAACTCTTTATTGTTAGTTTGTCTATATCTCCAAAGCTCAAAATGCTCTGTTCCACCTTGCTTCTTTTTTTTAAACAGTGGCATAAGAAAACTGCATTGATCATGTTTGCAGATGTGGCCTGTTATATTCTTATTATTTCAACCTGAATGATCTTAAACCAGAAAGTCATAAACATGACAAATCATCTGGATTAAATGACAAACTAAATATGATTCTGTTTTTGGTGGTGGTGCTGGCTCTATGTTTCACCGAGGTTTCCTGCTGCACACAGGAAGAGGAAGTTCCCCCTGAGGAAGTCCAGAAAAACAAACAAAGCCTAAAATCTGAGTTTCGAGGAAATGTTTCCCTTATCACTGCTGGAAGTTTCAAGGACGCAGATTACGCTATTTTCTGATCCACTGTGTTTTTAATCTCCACACACCTTCACTAGAATCATTTGGATAATTTCAGCCCCTGGAATTGCCGATCTCTACTGAACTGAAGGTAAAAGGAGCTGTTCACTTGAAAACTACCACTGCATGACATCACAAGGTGGAACAAAGTGTTTGGAGATGTGGACAGACTAATAATAAAGAGTTACTCGTGAATGAAACAAAACACAACTCCAGGTCTGTTTTTGAGGAGGGAACAACATTAGAACATGACTTAAAGCTCACAAGAGTCTGTTTTGCATAATATAGGACCTTTAAAACAATAAATATAGGTGTGTTTTTGTATATTTCTGCTGAAATCTGTTCTCTTCTGCTTGCTAGTTGTTGTGCTTTGCCTGGAATGTGCCACAGTATGACATTAAAGACATCAATAATGTGTTTCACGTGTTTTTATTGTTCAAAAACACCTTTGTTAAACATGTTTTGGGCTGTGAATGAAACGAAACACAACTCCAGGTCTGTTTTTGAGGAGGGAACATTATAACATGGCTTACAGTTTACAAGAGTCAGTTTTGTGTAAGACAGAAGCTTTAAGAATCATGAAGATGACACGTGCAGTCACTGTTGTGCTTTTTTTTTTGGCTTTATTAGAATATTTAGTGCTATAGCCCAGCCCACACTAACAGAAGACTGTAATAGTTGTTTTTATTATTTTCTGTGTAATCAGTTTTTTCAGTCCTTTTGAAATTTAGTTTTTATTTTAGCCATAAAATACTTTGCGATTGTAAATGATAATTAAAAAAAAAAAAAGTCGCATGGCCTCCTGGAGTGCACTTCCTCAAATGACCAGCAGAGGGAGCTGTACCACAACATTAGACTCCCTCATAAACTAAACAGGAGACTATTCAGACCTGTAGATGTCGCTATGACGCCGTCAGTGGATGCAAAGTATTTCTCTGTGCACAGCTCAAAGGATCGTGTGATAAACCAAATATTCATAAGATATAACCTAATTCTCAAAAGACAAAAGACGTAGTCTGTAGATTTATTTATAAGACCAGAAGAGTGCACTCAGTTAAGACTTAGAGTGTAATAAAAACACACCATATTTATCTTGTCTTGTTGCAGTTTTTTGGACCTTTTTGGGAGCAAACTGAACCAGGTCAAGCTGAGCCCGGTCAAAGAGGAGCTCGGGGTCGATTCATACATTATAAAGACCTTCTCGTAAATTATAGATGTTGTTGGAGGGGCCCGAGCCTCTGTGTCTTTAATCGTCTGGAGATGGATGGGAGGGGCCGCGCGCTCGCTCGCTGCGCCGTGAACGCGCACTGGCTCCGGCACTCAGAGGCGAGCACCAGAGAGAGCGCACCGGTGACTGCAGCCTCTCCGCGGCCGGAAAATGTGCGCTTCACCGCGCCCTGACCACAGCCATAGTCTCGGGAAGGGAGTTTACGCCGAGCGTGAGTGAGTCTGGAGTGAAGCCGTTCACAGGAGCCTCTGGACACGGATCATCTGAAGTTGCTCTCACAGGTAGGATGATGCTCCAGTAATCTGAGCCCGCCCTGAGCCGAGCGCACAAGGACAAACAGCGGCTCATGTGACGAGCATAAAATAACAGAAAGATCCCGTCAGCTATAAAAACACACGGACTATGGCTTTATAACTGTGCAGCAAAAGTAGAATATTGTTTTAATTTTTCAAGTTAGATTTTTATTTTCAGCTGTCATGCGCACTGGGATCTTGTTTGCCTGTTTTTGTGTGTTTTTGTGATAATTGATGTGGTAACCAAATATCTCTGGTGTTTTCAGATGGAGAAAATGCCCGCGCGCTTTGTGCGCTCGCTCGCGCTGTGCGCGCTGCTGGTCGCAGTGACGCAGTGCTGCCCTCAGCCCTGCACGTGCGTGGATAAAGCGGTGCAGAATCTGGCAAACTGCGCGTACAAAGAGCTGCTGGAGGTGCCCACGGGTCTGCCCCCCAACATCACCACCCTGAGCCTCTCTGCCAACAAAATCAGTCTGCTCAAAAGTAAGAGCTTCATGAACGTGACGCAGGTCAACTCCCTGTGGCTCGCCCATAACGAGATAGTGACCATCGAGAGGGACACACTGGCCCCTCTGGTCCAGCTCCGAAACTTGGACATCAGCTACAACAAAATCATCAACTTTCCCTGGGAGGACCTGCAGAACCTGACGGCGCTGCAGCTGCTCAAGATGAACAATAATGAGATGGTGAGTCTGCCCAAAAATGCCTTCTCCACACTGGCCGACCTCAGGTCCCTGCGCATCAACAACAACAAGTTCACCACCATTGTCCAGGGCACCTTCAGCACACTGTCCTCCCTGTCCCACCTCCAGATCTTCAACAACCCTTTCTCCTGCTCCTGTGCCCTGGAGTGGCTCAGAGACTGGATCACCACCACAAAGATCTCAGTGCCAGAGCCTAATAATATTGTGTGTGAGAGCCCAGCGCACCTGAAGGGCACTATGGTCACAAACATGCCTCAACTCAGCTGCAAAGCCCCCATCATCACCATCACATACCAGCCCGACCTGGAGAGCACCGAGCTCAGTGAGGGGGCCACTGTGGTGCTAACCTGTGAGGCCCAGGGCATCCCCCTCCCTCAGCTCGTGTGGGAGCTGACTACGGCTGGACAGAACTTCCTGTTTCCTCTGCCGTCAAACGGACTCAGTTCAGACAAACCCATCAATGACAAAGCGACCAATAGCCTGTTCCATGTTTTTCAAAATGGCACCCTCACCATCCCCCGAATGAGCAAAAGAGTGGAGGGAAACTATAGCTGCTCTGCAACTAACGATGTGGGCCGGGCACAGAGCAGCGTCCGAGTGGCTCTGGCCTCTCCGAAACACACCACCAAACCAGAGCCAGATTCTACAGACAAGCTCCCCTCAGTGAGCAAACCCACAGCCCCCAAGGTCTCCAAGAATAACGTGATCAACTGGTCCAAACCTGAAGAGAGGACAAAGAACACTGAAGCCTCCTCTGACAAACATGAGGTGGAGCAGGCTGGAGCCAAACCCAAAGAGCCGACTGTGGGCACTAAATGTGGAGTGAAAGATGGCAGCGAGTACATCTCCAACCACGCCTTCAACAGGACCCTGGACGACCTCAAACAGTACACCTTTGACTTCGGGGTCATCGCTCTGGAGGTCTCTGAGACTGAGGCCAAAGTTCAGCTCAACCCACTGCAGCTCAACACCAAAACTAACCTCCACCTGAGCTCCGGGGACCACCTGGACACCGTCAGCAAAGAGCCGATCCGAGTGTTTGAATCTTCCAGCTCAAAGACCACATTGGACATGCTCTACCTCTGCGTGGACACAGGAAACGGACACTCCATGGTGCAGTGGTCCAAAATAGAGGAGAGGGTTAACTCCTATCACTTCCATCATCTACACCCGGGCACCAACTACACCCTGTGCCTCACCTACGGGGGACAGGACTGCCAGGTGCAGGTGGTCTTCACCACAAGAAAGAAGATCCCATCTCTGCTCATTATTGTGGTGGTCAGTATTTTCCTCTTGGCTCTGGCCACTGTTCCTCTGCTGGGTGCCACCTGCTGCCACCTCCTGTATAAATACCAGGGAAAAACCTACAAGCTCATCATGAAGGCGCAAAACCCGGATCAGATGGAGAAGCAAATGGCCGCGGACTTTGACCCCCGCGCCTCTTTTGTGGGCTCGGAGAAGAATTTTAACTCCAGCGAGTTGGGGGAAGACGGGGAGGGCGAGCCGGAGGACGCGGACCGGGAGGGAGAGGCGGAGGGCAGCGTGGTCACGGAGTCCATCCCGGGGTCCTCCTCCAAAACCAACCCGGAGGAGTTCGAGGTGGGGTCGGAGTACAGCGACCGCCTGCCCCTGGGCGCGGAGGCCGTCACCATCTCCGAGGAAATCAACGGAAACTACAAGGAGCCGAGCCGCTGAGCCCCCGGAGCCTCCGCTGTAAAAATGTGTTCAGTTTTCAGTCGCTCATCCAACAGGTAACTCCCAAACACGGACTGTAAGGACTCAGATCGAGGGCGACTCTTTCGTTTTTACCTCAGAAGTACTGCGTCAGAGATTGTGAATACATGTACGTGACATGCTCATGTAGAGTAACGTTTACACAAGCACACGCGCGTAAAAGGAAAGAGCTGTGCGTAAAGAAGAATTACCGATGTCTTGCCCCAGAGCACAAACCCAAACACCAGTGCCATATTTTATAGAGAAAATACAGGGACTTTTACGCACTGCCAGTTTTGCATATAACCTTTATAGTCCATAATCTGAGCACGAAAACACCAAACCCCCTATTCCTCCTCCTCCTCTGGATTTGGCACCGCTTCTCCTAAAACATTTGCTCTAAAAACGTGAAAATGTGCTTGAAAGAAAAAATACTATTCCTCATTTAGCAGCTGATGTAGTGTCCTGTGAAGGCTTTTTACTACTGAACATATTACCGGGTGCTTTTTATTTCCAAACGTGTCTATGGCATGTCACGCGTGAAATGTGTGTTTAGTGTAGTCTCCACCGCGTAGATAACTGTGACCTGTGATGTATAGCCACGTGAATTGGGATGCAGACTTTTTTTCAGTTCCTTTATTTTTATCTTTTATATTATTTCTTATTTTTTTACGGACGGTAAGTTTCTACAAAGCTTTTAACAAACGCGCATCCAGAGCCACTTTAGGCTTCCTCGTCTTGTATTTACACGTGACTTTTTGTGAAACTGTTGTAACAAAAAAGGTTCCAGCGTTTTGATATTATTTTATGTACGTGAAATTAATAAAACATGAAACCAAACGGGCTGTAGTGCTTATTTTAAGCCTATTTTTAGACTTTCCGGAGGCGCCCGTGGACAAAAGCTCTTTGTTCCTCACGTCGATCATCAAACATCCTCACAGCCTGTAATGTTAGAGTTTAGATTTATTTTCAGTAAAAAGAAACACTTTTAATCTTCATTTCAAAAGAACTAAACGGGTCATTCCAACATAAGGAGAGACAATTAGATTCTAGTCTGTTCCACAGGTTTAGTCACAAAAAAGGCCTAACGCGGCTTGAGAGTATTTAAATGTGTATTATGTTAAATGTGTTGTTTTATGGTATATCTGTATTACTGCATTAGTAATATGCAGCGGACGACCTCACAGTGACAATGGAGAATGTAATAATAAACGTGTCAAAAAGTCCAAATGAAACCATCAATAGGCTACGGAAGGGAAAAGACCGTCAACCATCGTTCAAATATGTGGGAAATGACAGTAAGTAGAGAGTTCTATTGAGAAAGTTCCTTAAACAAAGGCTTTATGCGTGTGGGGTTTATTTTAGTGCGTGTTCCAGTTTGTTTTCTTGTGGGCGTTAGTTGCTCGCTGCGCCCTCTCCCGCTCTGCTCGGTGCGTCCTTCTGGCTCCCGTCCTTGGTGCTCTTCTTCAGGCTGCCGTTCACGAAGCTGCCCGCGCTTTGGCGCTGGAAGTGTTTCCTGGTGCCCACCAGCGCGGGGTTGTTCACCAGAGTGTAGAGGAGCTGCCAGCGCCCCCGCGCCCGTTTGGCACTGGACACTTTGTGCACTTTCTTCTCCTTTTGGACCAGCTGGATTCCTGCGGACATTTCACAGACACGAGGGAAAAACACGAGCGTGAGCGGAGTGGAAGTAGCGCTCAGTCCGTGTGTTTGACCCGCCATAATAACGCAGATAAATCATAATCAGCTCTGCGCGCGTCTCGGCAAACATGAACTATTGTTTAAGAGGGTGTAAGCCGAATCCCCGCGGGGCTCATAAATGTAGATCAGATCATTAGCGCACATCATCTGTTTCTTTCAGGCTTTAGTCTCACATAATGGAAATGTTCTGTTTTCTGTGCGTAAAACTCCAGCTCCAGCTGCGCGCGGCCTCAGCTGTGCCACAGACACAGACACCAGTGGGATGTTTGCGCTGCTTTGTGTGTGTGCGTATCTATGTTTATGCGTGTGTGTCTGTGTCTATGTTTATGTGTGTATGCGTGTGCGTGTGTTTGCGTGTGTGTATGTGTGTGGCGTATTCAAACAGTTTCATGTGTCATATTCCCGTTCTGAGGAGAGTCCCTGAGTGACTCCCGCAGCTCGTTTCTCTTCAGACTCGTTCAATCACAAACGGCCTTCATGACCCACGCGCGTGCTCGCCAGCGCTGAGATCTGATTAGTCTGTAACCTTGTGCATTATAGAGGCAGTAAACATGTACGGACCTTCCTCTGCGTCTCTGGGCCTGTGCGCGGCGCTGTCCGGGCCCCCGCTCTGCAGCAGCAGCCCGCAGAAGGCCTTCATCACCGGGTGAGACTGGCTCACCTCGATCTTCAGATAATGAGCGTAGCAGCGGTAGGCTGCGGACACAGGGAGGGGCGTCACTCACAAGCAGCAGGAAACAGTCCGGCCCAGGGCCCGGCCCAGGGTCCGGCCCTGGGCCCTGGCTCTGGGACAATCACACATAATGATGCCAATCTGTCACCACCTGCTCCGTGCGTGTGCGTGTTAATTACAGTTTTTAAAAAGAAGAACAGGATCTGATTCAGGCTCAAACGGCCTTCACACTGAGACAGGGACACTGCACAAAGGAAAAGAAATGTCGGAGAAGCAATGACCCCTCCATTTGGTTTAAAGGGCCCATTACATATTCTCTGATCTATAATGTTGTTTCCTCATCACAAACAGACCTGGAGTTGTGTTTTGTTTCATTCACACATGTTTAACACACAAACCCTGCACATGTATGTAGAGCTCTATAAATAGAACAGTTTTTATACTCCATACACCTTCACGACAGTCATTTGGATAATTTCAGCCGTGGTATTTCCCATCTCTACTGAACTAAAGGTAAAAGGAGCTGTTCACTTAAAACTACCACTTCATGACATCACAAGGTGGAACAGAGCATTTTGAGCTTTGGAGATGTAGACAGACTAATAATAAAGAGTGACTCAAACATGTGAATAAAACCAGTTCTGTTTTTGAGGAGTAACATTAGAACACGACTTAAAACTCACTGGAGTCAGTTTTGCGTAATATAGGAGCTTTAAAGAACATGAAGCTCTGTCCAGACAAATACAGAAATACAGAAAAAATTGTGAAATATTTGAGGGTGATATGAGGCTCTCCTCTCGTCTTCCACAGATCAGAGGGTCAAACGCCTGCACTGCAAATGTCTCTGATCTGGCCAAGATTTTAAACCTTCTATCAGGTTATTCATCTTGTTTTCAGATTTATTATCGACTTACTCATTCTGAATTGGTTGTATAATCTTAAAAATTGTCACATATATTTCTTCCATGACGAAACTTGGACTAATGATTTAACTAGAATGTACTAACTACTGATTTAAATATTTATATCTAGAATTTAGCATCTTTGAATTTACTATCAGGCCATTCATACTAACCATAAACTGGTTTTAAGTGTGTTTATGTAGAATTTTGCAGAATTTAAAGCATTTTATCTAGAATTTGGCATCTGAGAACTTATTATCAGGCCATGA
>CM068348.1:10571716-10699216 GCA_034769755.1 Odontamblyopus lacepedii | reverse complement strand
AAGTGTTCAGCAAGGAGCGGGCCTTGTCCTTGCCCCCACACCGGCCATATGACTGTGCTATCGACCTCCTTCCTGGTGCCCCTCTTCCTAACAGTCGTCTATACAACCTGTCTCGCCCCGAACATGAGGCAATGGAACGTTACATAAAGGATTCCTTGGCAGCAGGTATTATCAGACCATCCTCCTCTCCCGTTGGTGCAGGCTTTTTCTTTGTTGGTAAAAAAGACAAATCTTTACGCCCATGTATTGATTATCGAGGACTTAATAACATCACTGTTAAAAACAAATATCCACTCCCCCTTATTGACTCCGCTTTCCAACCACTGCATAAAGCTACCACATTCTCAAAATTGGACCTAAGTAAAGCTTATCATCTCGTGCGTATTCGCGATGGTGATGAGTGGAAGACAGCGTTCAACACTCCTCTGGGCCACTTTGAATATTTGGTAATGCCTTTTGGTTTAACTAATGGACCTGCGGTTTTTCAGTCACTGGTGAACGACGTGTTAAGAGACTATTTAAACAAGTTTGTTTTTGTCTACCTGGATGATATCCTGATCTTTTCTTCCTCCCCTGAGGAACATGTCTGCCATGTACGTAAAGTCCTCCAAAGACTACTCGAAAATAAACTGTTTGCGAAAGCAGAAAAATGTGAATTTCACAAAGACTCAGTCAGTTTCCTCGGATACATTATTGGCAGCGGGCAGGTGAAGCCAGATCCCACAAAGATACAGGCAGTTGCTGATTGGCCTCAACCCGGAAACATCAAACAACTTCAAAGATTTCTTGGATTTTCAAATTTCTATCGACGATTCATTTGTGATTTCAGTCAGATTGCTGCCCCACTAACCCGTCTAACCTCTCCCAAGGTCCCCTTTATCTGGTCCACAGATGCTGAAAATGCTTTCCTGGTACTCAAGCAAAGGTTCACCACAGCACCTGTCCTCGTGCATCCAGACCCATCTCTCCAATACGTGGTCGAGGTTGACGCCTTTGATTCCGGGGTTGGGGCGGTTATATCCCAGCATTCCCCCTCAGACCATAAACTACACCCTTGTGCCTTCTTTTCACGTCGCTTAAGTCCTGCTGAGCGTAACTATACTATTGGCGATAGAGAACTACTAGCAGTTAAGTTGGCACTAGAGGAATGGAGACATCTCTTGGAGGGTACTGAACAACCATTTATAGTTTGGACTGATCATAAGAACTTGTCTTATATCAAGTCTGCAAAGCGTTTGAACTCTCGCCAAGCTCGATGGGCCCTGTTTTTTGATAGGTTAAATTTCACCCTCGCGTACAGACCTGGATCAAGAAATGTCAAGTCTGATGCACTGTCCCGTCAGTTTGCTTCCACAGAAAATCCCGAGGACACTGCCACCATACTTCCACCCTCCCGAGTGATTGGAGCTATTACCTGGGAGATAGAGTCGGTGGTTAAGGAGGCACAGCAGACTGAACCTGATCCAGGTAACGGACCACCTAACCGTCTGTTTGTCCCCAACGCTGTACATTCACAGGTCATCCGTTGGGGACATACCTCCCGATTCTCCTGTCACCCTGGTGTTGGTCGGACTATCAGCCTCCTCCGTCGTCATTTCTGGTGGCCAACACTTGGAAAGGACACACGAGAATTCATATCTGCCTGTACAGTTTGCGCCAGAGGTAAATCTTCTCACCAGCCTCCTCCAGGTCACCTACGTCCTCTCCCTGTTCCAAGTCGACCCTGGTCTCACATTGCCCTCGACTTTGTTACTGGTCTTCCTGTCTCCCGAGGTAACACTGTCATTCTGACAATAATAGACAGATTCTCAAAGGCTGTTCATTTTGTTGCCTTACCAAAACTTCCCTCAGCTCACGAAACTGCTAACTTATTGGTACAACATGTTATACGAATCCATGGTATCCCTCTCGATATTGTTTCAGACCGTGGGCCACAGTTTATTTCTAAAGTTTGGAGAGGTTTTTGTGAAGCCCTTGGTGCCAAGGTCAATTTATCTTCTGGATTCCACCCACAAACCAATGGTCAGTGCGAGAGAGCTAATCAGGACCTGGAAGCCGCTCTTCGCTGAGTTGCTGCCAAAGATCCAACCACCTGGAGTGACCACCTACCATGGGTTGAATATACTCACAACTCGCTCTCCTCCGCCGCTACTGGTATGTCTCCATTTGAATGCTCACTGGGATATTTGCCACCTCTGTTCCCTGAACAGGAGAGAGACATAGCAGTCCCCTCGGTAAAGGACCATCTCCAGCGCTGTCGGCTCATCTGGACAACAATGCTCGGGCATCTCTACTCCGTTCAGTGGAACAAAACCGCAAATCGGCTGACAAACATCGGACACCTGCTCGCGCCTATAAACCAGGTCAGAAAGTGTGGTTATCTTCCAGAGACATTCCATTAAAAACTGACTCAAGGAAGCTTGCTCCACGGTATATTGGCCCTTTTGAAATTGAAAGAATCATCAATCCTACTGTGGTTAAACTGAAATTGCCTCCTTCACTCAGAATACATCCCAGTTTCCATGTCTCCCAGCTCAAGCCAGTTCAGTCCAGTCCCCTGTGCCCTCCGGCCAATCCCCCTCCTCCCGCCCAGGTTGTTGATGATTACCCTGCCTATACTGTTCGGCGTCTCTTGGATGTGCGTCGCCGAGGCAGGGGCTATCAATACCTCGTTGAGTGGGAGGGTTACGGGCCTGAGGAACACTCGTGGGTGTCCCGTGCACTCATTCTGG
Organism: Odontamblyopus lacepedii; assembly: GCA_034769755.1. NCBI lineage: Eukaryota > Metazoa > Chordata > Actinopteri > Gobiiformes > Gobiidae > Odontamblyopus > Odontamblyopus lacepedii. The sequence goes on along the minus strand of CM068348.1, from coordinate 10,696,484 downwards.
ACCCTAACCTGATCTCAGACTTTTATAAAGATCATCCGGACAAGCCTGACTGTCCGCCCAGTGGCGTCCGTTGAGGGGAGGGTACTGTCAGGATCCGCTCCTGGTCTTTGCCTTCTCCTCCTCTCTTCTCCTCCCCTCCCTCCTGTGTCTCCTGAGTCTCCTCCTCTGGGCGTTTCCCTCCTGCTGGCAGAGCGCACACCTGCATCCCATCAACTCATTACCTGCAGTACAAGAACCCCAGCTCTCCAAACCAGTCCTCGCCAGTTCGTTGTCTACTCTACGTGCCTGCCTGCCAGCCTCCCTGTCCGCCCGCCTGCCTGTCTGCCTGCCTGCCTGCCTGCCTGCCTGCCTTCTGTGTATTATTTCCAGAATCTTTGTAATAAATCACTTTCACGTTTACCAGTCGTGGTTCGTGATTTTGGGTCTTAGCTAAACCGTGACATTAACACACAAACCCTGCACATTTAGGCTGAGTTCTTCTGTCAAACTGAAACTCCACCTTGTGATGTCATGTGTGGAAGCGCTCCGCTGTGTTTTTAAACTCCACCTTCACTAGAAACATATGGATAATTTCACTCCTGGAATTGCCGACCTCTATTCAATTCAATTCCTTTTATGGTCATTGTCATATAACAATGAAATTACATGAAAGCATCACAACTGCATAGTGTATTTAGAGTGTACAATAGTGTAGAGCATCCATCCTATAACACCCCTAATGTAAACATTCACATACAGCACTAGTATTAATGTCAGTGCAGGCACAAGGTCTGGTAAACACTATCAGTCTTATCAGTCTGAGCAGCAGCAAATCAAATCAAAAGAACTGGGACATCAAGGACATCGGGTCCGATGTGGATTTTAAATGTATATTATTTTATATGTATATACATTTAAAATACTCTACTGAACTACACTGGAAAAAAGCTCAATTAAATTGATTTAAATTAAGAACATTTTACTTTATTTAAGTAGATTCAACTCAACTAAAACTACCAATGGAATAAGTGTGTTTTTCTTAATTCTTATTTTAAGTGCAAAGAGTTGTTGTTTTACTTATCTTTTGTGTAGTAAAAGATGTATTTTCATATTTTCAGTACAAAAAGTCTTGTTCCACTGGCAGATCATTTTACTCGTCAAGTGAAATTTACTCAAACCATGATAAAACCTAACATCTTAACTTGGCTAGATTTAGTTTTTTAGAGTGTAAAGGTAAAAGGAGCTGTTCATGACATCACAAGGTGGAACAGAGCGTTTTGAGCTTCGGAGATGTAAACAGACTAATAATAAATTGTTACTCAAACATATGAATGAAACAAAACACCACTCCAGGTCTGTTTTTGAGGAAGTAACATTAGAACACGACATAACGCTCACAGGAGTCCGTTTTGAGTAACACAAGTCAGGGTGATGGGTGGAGTTTGAGTTTCTTTATTGCTGGACTCTCACTTCCTGGGTTAGTTATGTCCATAGAGTCAGTGAAGTGAACACATTCCAGCCCAGTTTATCTGAGAATAATATTTGCTCCACATACCGACGACGGTGTGAGCGGCGGTGAAGCTGGTGTAGCCCATCCAGCAGACCAGAGCGGGCCTGGAGGGACGGATCCTCCTCTGACAGTTATACACACTGTAGACGTCTCCTCTGTACAGCAGCTTCAGGTTCGACCTAAACACACAGAGCAGGAGTAAAGGGCTACACAAAGTCATGTTCTAAAGTTGTCCCCTCCTCAAAAACAGAACTGAAGTTGTGTTTTGTTTCATTCACACATGCAACTCTTTATTATTAGTCTGTTTTTACCCTTAGTTCAGCACAGATCGGCAATTCCAGGACTGAAATGATCTAAATGAATGATTGAAATGAAGGTGTGTGTGGAGTTTAAAAACACAGTGTAGCACTTCCTGTATTAAGTATGTTTTTATTTATACAGTGCTTTTCAGAGACATACAGTTCTGCCCAAAAGTTTTATGCAGGTGTGAAAAAATGCGGTAAACAAAGAACGCTTTCAAAAATCTATATAATGATTATTTATTTTTATCAGTTTACAAAATGCAAAATGAGCGAACAAAAGAAAAAGCCAAAGTCCTTCAGAACTCTCTTGAGCGTAAAGAAGAGTCAGAAGTTGTGTTGGTGATGGTCTGGCCCCACAGAGCCCTGACCTCAACATCATGAAGTGTGTCTGATTCCATGAAGAGACAGAAGGATGTGAGGAAGCTCCATCCACACAAGATCTGTGCTTAGTTCTTCAACATGTTTGGAACAGCGACCAGCCCAGTTCCTTCAAACTGTCTGCAAGTAAACCTAGAAAATCTGAAGCTCTTCTGAAGGCAAAGCTCACACCAAATATTGATCTGATTTAGATTTCTCTTTTGTTCATTCACGAATAAATGATGAACACTTCCATTTTTGAAGCATTTCTAGTTTACAGCATTTTTTTCCACACCTGCATAAATTTTTGGACAGTGCTGTATCTGAAGCCGGTATGACCAGTATTACCACATGACATCACAAGGTGGAACGGAGTGTTTTCTGTTAGTGAGAAGAACTCAGCCTAAATGTGCACATGTGAATGAAACAAAACACAACTCCAGGTCTGTTTGTGACAAGGAAACAACAGAAAACAGTGTAATATGGGTCCTTTAACACACACACACGCACACACACGCACACACGCACGCACACACACACACATCCCTGTACCTGTGCAGGAGCATGGAGCGCATGAGCATGGCCAGGTTCACCAGAGCCGACAGCGTCAGAGCCGAGATATAACACACTGTAAACAGAGTCAGATCCTCCAGGCTTGTTATTACTGAAGCTGTGAAGCTAACTGTAGGCACTGCTCTGTCTGAAGCTTTGTTACTCGAGTTAGACGTAATCTGAGTTTTGTTTTTACACATTCTGACCAGGAAGAACTGACTTTGCTGAACCTACAGGGGTTTTTTGTTTTGTCACTCTCTTTTGTTGAAAATCAAACTCCTAAACATGACCATGAACGCTCGGACTGATCACAGGCTCCTGAAAATGTGCTCTTTAAATCTGTTTTGTATTTTTACTTCAGTTTTCAGACAATCTTAAAACACTTTTTGCCTGCGCTTGCTAATGTGAGCATTGTGTCACCATGACAACTGCTGAACATTTCACCAATAGGCTCAATTCCCGCTTACGTCACAAACAAGGAAGACGTTTGGAAACCTGCGATGAAACTTCCGGTGTTGTTCCCGACACTGGGCTCGAGCGACTGTGATCAAACCCACTGAAGTAAATGTGATGGTAAAATGAAGCCTGCAGACGTATGTGCTGTTTGGAATCATCTGGAATTTCTCTCCTAATCACATGTACCCAGTGCACTCGGAGTTGTGCGTCAGTGGGGAAATGATGAAAACTGAGGTATGGTTGGAATTGTTGATGAGCCGAACATAACGGAACGCTACAATGACATGGAGATGAAAAAAAACTGGGATATTTTCGAATTTTTCCTACATTTTGTCAGACTTACTACCATGAACAGAGCCCAAAGGAAGTCGTCATGTTTCCAAACATCTTCCTGGTTTGTGACATAAGCATGAATAGAGCCCATAGAGAAGCATGTAAAACACCCCCAGTGCAACATCAGTGCAAAGTATCAATCAAATCCGGCCGGACACTCACCTTCGACACACCACATGTAGAAGATCACGATTCTCATCACCTCGTGTTTGTCCGGAGACAGTTCGATTTTGAAACCAGATAAAACTTTGGCGATGTCCAGGTCGACTCCCTTCCGAGCGATCTGCAGCGTCGGCACCACGGACAGCAGCAGGAGCAGAGCCATCTTCAACAAACACACAGTCAGGTTAGAGAAGCTTAAAGGTGCACTGTGTCACTTTCCTGGTAGAGGGAACAGGTCAGATCAGTGGAGAGGCGACGCTGCTCACAGTCAGAATGCCTGTTTTTCTTAGTATTTTTGAGCTATAAACCCACCTGTAATCTAATAAATGTAAAGTAAAGCTGTTTAAAGTCATACTGTGGAACATTCCAGACAGAGCAATGGCATATCCAGGTGATGAACCCCCAACCGAAAAGTTACAAAATGCAGCTTTAAGATTATGTTATTTTCTCTGTTGTTTTGTTTCGTTCACATGTTTAACACACAAACCTGCAGATTTAGGCTGAGTTCTTCTCTCAAACTGAAAACACTCTGTTCCACCTCGTGATGTCATGTGATAATACAGGAAGTGATCTTTGTTGTCAAATAACAGGTAAAAGGTACCTGTTAACTTGAAAGGTAGTGCATGACATCACAAGGTGGACCGTTCAGAAAAGTTACATAGTGCACCTTTAAAGATCCTGTATTATACAAAACAGACTCTTGTGAGGTTGAAGTCATGTTATAAAGTTGTTCCCTCCTCAAAAATAGACCTGGAGTTGTGTTTTGTTTCTTTCACATGTGTGAGTTACACTTTATCATTACTCCATCCACATCTCCAAAGCCGTCAGAAAAACTGATAAAGTTATGACAACTGCATATATTTAAGACCTTCAGACAAGAAAACTACTTTTGAATAAGATGACCTCTTCCTCAAGAACCAGAGGACAAACAAAACACGGGATCTTGAAAGAAACAGGCGAAAAGTCATCGGACTCGGAGAGCGTTAGCTTACACGCTACTAGCCACGAGCGCCAAGCGCCGAGCGAGGCGGAGATGTCGCTGATAGAGGAAATGAGGAAACTCCGCGAAGAAAATACTCTGGGGCATAGACAAACCACGCAGACTTTGGAACGCTTGGAGAAGTCTGTGACAGATATTAAAGAACAGCTCGGTGACCATCAGCGAAGGATCTACGAGCTCGAGGGCAGAGTGAGCGTGGTGGAGGATGCGGAAGGCAGACAGGATCGGGTGCTACGGTACCTACTCCAACATGATAAACAACTTTCAGCTGTGTGTGACGATCTACAAAACAGACTGAGACGGAACAACATTCGAATATTCCAAATACCGGAGGGGACGGAGCAAGTGGACATGGTCGTGTTTGTGAAAAGCCTGCTGCCCAAAGTTCTGAAGCTGCCACCAGACTTGGACATTAAAATCGAAAGGGCATACCACTCGCTTCAGTCTAGACCGACAAGCCCGGCGGCTCCCCCAAGATCAATCATCGTGAGGTTCCTCGATGCAGCGGTAAAGGATATCGTTTTGCAGCAAGCGTGGAGACAAGGGCAAGTGATGTTTCAAGACAAGTGGATATTCTTCGACCAAGATTATTCTCCCGAGTTACAAAGGAAGCGAGCTAAAGTCTACGCTGTCATCAAGCAGTTAAAGCAGAAAGGCATGCAGGCAAAGTGCCTGTACCCAGCGCGCCTGAAGCTAAGGATGGACTCGGGAGAAAAAACTTTTTCCACGCTGACGAGCGCTGCCACAACTCTGAGGGAGTTGGGGGTGCAGGTGCAGTGTGGAGAGAAGGAGCTCATCGAGGAAACACTGGCAGAAGGATGGAACATCAGCTCGAGGGAGAACAGAAACAACATGCTGGCAACTTCTGACCTGAAGGCCATGATGGAGGAGGGAAACTGATAGTCTAAACAAGGTAAATTATGATTCAAATATCTGAGGAATTGAACTGAGGCCAAGATTAAAATTAATAGAAGATGAAGAGACTGAAGGCTACTGAAAGATTAAAAGTTTAAGTTGACAAAAAATGCTATTTCAACAAAGAAAATACTGACGGGGGACTCTTTGTTATGAGTGATTTACACTCACTAAGACCTTTTCTACATGTTTATGTAACATTGGTCATTTTTGCACAATTTGTGCCATTTCCCACAGAGAGATTAGGTCACCACTCTCTGACGCGGATAATACTTGTTGTCTGTGTCTGATTGGTAATATGGAAGTTCTGTTTTGTGTTTGTACTGTTCTTATTTTGTTCCTCCTGAGACAAGTGGTACATTTTATTTCCTCTAATCTTAAATGTCAAAAGTTAAGTTATTTTTACAGTTTAATCAATAGAAATAAGTGGTCAGTGTCATGCTATGTGAAACAATCTATACATAAAGATGACATTATTTAATTTTATTACTTACAATGTAAAGGGAATTAACCACCCAATCAAAAGAAAAAAGATATTGGGACAACTGAAGAAAATGCATTGTTCGGTGGCCATAATTCAAGAAACACACCTTATAGAGATAGAACATCAAAAACTAAAACGAGAATGGGTTGACCAAGTCTACAGTAGCTCATATGGTAACCACAAAAAGAGAGGTGTTGCTATACTGTTTAGCAAATCAGTATACTTTAACTGTGAAAAAGTTTGTCAGGACACAGAAGGTCGTTATGTTATGGTTATAGGGACGATAGCTGGAGTTAAAATCACTATCTTGAACGTTTATGCACCTAATGAGGATTGCCCATATTTTTTCAAAAAACTTGCCCACCTGGTAGCAGAAAACAAGCAGGGTATTTTTCTTATGGGTGGGGATTTTAACTGTGTACTAAATAACAGATTAGATAAATTACCAATATCACCAAATCCTCCAACCAGAATGTCAAAAAGTTTACTGAATATGATGAATGAATTGGGTTTAGCGGATGCATGGCGCCATCTACATTCAAATGAGAGAGACTTCACCTTTATGTCACAGGTACATGGAAGTTACTCACGTCTGGATTATTTTTTAATTTCCAAAAAAGAAGCATACCGGGTTAAAAACTGTGTAATTGAGCCAATGACCATTTCAGACCATAGCCCAGTAACATTGGAATTTGATATGGGGTTTGAGCCATGTAGGAAGTATTGGAGAATTAATGTTTCATTATTGACAGATGTTAGTATTAGAGAAGAAATAAGGTCAGCTATACTTGATTATTTTGCTCTGAATGATAATGAAATGGTTTCCCCATCGGTGTTATGGGATGCAGGAAAAGCCACAATACGTGGGAAGATAATATCCATAGGATCAAGACTAAAAAAAGAAAGACTTCAAAAACAAATAGAATTAGAAAGTGAAATAAAGAGATTAGAAACTGAACATAAACAAAACGGAAAACAGGAAGTGCTTGATAAACTTAAAGAAAACAGGACCAAACTAGATGAGATACTCACATACAAGACAGAAGGTGCCTTAAGATTCATTGATAGGAAATATTATGAACAGGGAAATAAGGCCAGTAAATTATTATCATTTCAACTACAAAAGGCACAAGCCAGTCGTATTATTCCAAAAATTAAACAACCCAATTCTAATACAGTTGAAACTAGCCCGAAAACAATATCAGATTCTTTTGCTAAATACTACGAACAACTATATAGAGGTCAAATTCAAGAATCAAAGAAGGAAAAAATAAAAAAACTTCTTCAAAAATCTTAAATTGGACAAGCTGACTGTTGATGAAGCTTCATCACTAATAAAACCAATTCAAGAAAAAGAAGTTAAAGAAACTATTCTAAAACTGAAAAACAATAAATCTCCAGGGATGGATGGATTTTCCGGAGAATACTATAAGATATTTGTTGATAACCTAAGCCCTATTTTGTGTAAACTATATAATTATGTGCTAAATTCAGGGAATCCTCCAGAGTCTTGGTCAGAGGCAATCATCACAGTCCTATATAAGGAAGGGAAAGACCCATTACAATGCTCCAGCTATCGTCCTATAAGTCTTTTGTGTGTGGATTACAAAATACTAACAACCATATTGGCAAACAGAATCCAAAAATATATTAAAAAGTTGATAAAACCAGATCAGACAGGGTTCATTTCAGGCCGCCATGGGACAAATAATATTAGGAGGGCATTAAACTTACAGTCACTTATGGCAAAGGATAATCAAACGTCAATGCTTCTCAGCTTAGATGCTGAGAAGGCATTTGACCAGGTAGACTGGGAATTCTTAGAACAAACACTAATTGAGATGGGCTTTGAGGAAAAATTTACTGGGTGGTTTCGACTATTATACAAGAATCCCAAGTCAAAAATTAGAGTTAACGGGCACTGTTCTGAATTTTTTGCTATAGAGAGAGGAGTGAGACAGGGCGATTCCCTGTCCCCCATCCTCTTTGCTCTCAGCATCGAGCCACTGGCAGAGGCCATACGACAGGATGTTCAGATAGAAGGGGTGGAGGATGGTGGGGGGAGAGTTCATAAAATTTCCCTTTTTGCAGACGACATCGTACTCTTCATAAAACATCCTCTCACTTCGATACCTCAACTCATGCAGTGTCTGAAAGATTATGGAGACATTTCGGGATACAAAATCAACCCAAAAAAATCAGAAGCAATGATGATATCAGGTGTGTGGCCAGGGCAACTGGATGAACTGGTGTCATTTCACTGGTCTAAACAAGGATTTAAGTATTTGGGGATTGTTATAACACCAGAAACAACTAAACTTTTTGATGCAAACTATAATAAACTAATTAAACAAATTAGGAATGACCTGACTCGCTGGGATGTTCTCCCCCTCTCTCTGTTTGGAAGAATTGAAACCATAAGGATGAATCTGCTTCCTCGTCTCCTCTTTTTATTTCAGGCGCTGCCCATAAGAGTTCCAAATTCCATTTTTAACATGTTAAACAAGTTAATTTCGCAATTCATATGGCAACATAAGAGACCCAGAATTAAACTGAAGACTCTCCATTTGGCTAAAAATAAAGGAGGTTTGGCTCTCCCAAATTTGAAATTATATTACTGGGCTGCTCAACTTGTAGCAATTGTGACATGGATCAGTGGTGACGAGGACGCAAAGTGGATTCAAATTGAGCAGGGTGAAGTCACAGATGTATCGTTAGCTGCACTACCTTTCATAGACTCAAAATGTCTCAATAAAATGAAGATTGGAAATATATGGATAAAACATACTATAAAGGTTTGGTCAGAAGTAAAAAAATGCTCCAAGAGACTGGGTCAATGTCTCGGGTTATGCCCAATGTGGGAAACCCAGATTTTCCACCTTCAATGTGTGATTATGGTTTTAGGAGATGGGTAGCCAAAGGCCTCATTTGTTATAATCAGTTATTTACAGAAACATACTTAAAATCCTTTTCACAATTACAGGAACAGTTTGATCTTCCCTCAAAAGATTTTTTATAGATATTTACAAATTAGGCATTATATTACAAACCACAAGGAAAAAGACAGAATTGCTAAAAATCCAAATAGTATAGAACAGTATTTCATCACAATTTTAGAAAGACATCTACCTTTAGGTAAACACATCTCCCATCTATATAAAAGACTATCATCACACATTCCTCATAATACTTATAATATAAAGGAAAAATGGGAACTGGAGTCTAATACCATCATAGAAGATGAATACTGGGATAAACTTTGTAATAACAGTCATAAAGGTATAAACAGCCAGCAATGGAAAGAGTTTGATTGGAAGCTAAAAATTAGATACTTTCATACTCCATTGGTTATTTCAAAATTTGTTAAAGATCCTTCAACAGCTTTGTGTTGGAGACAATGCGGTAAAATAGGGGACCATACACACACATTCTGGGACTGTCCAGTAGTTGTAGGATATTGGAAAAACATCAAAGAAGAGATAGAAAAAATAATGAAAAAAGAAATTCCTTCGGACGATCTGTTCTATTTGCTGGGTGTTATACCTGTTGACATCTTCAATGCTGACCAAAGGTATATTTTACGTATCCTGTTATTGATTGCCAAGAAAATAGTAACCACAAATTGGAAACAGGTTAAATCACCAACAATAGCTGAGTGGAAAGAGAGACTGAAAAAGGTGTACTGGATGGAAAAGATGACTGCATCGTTACAAATTAAAATGGATCTCTTTAATCAAAGGTGGAATATGGTCATGGAATACTTAGCTCTATAATTGTTTGCTTTGTCAAGGTTACTGGAAGTGTACGCTGATCAAATATAAATATGTTAACTATATTTATTATTGATTTAACTTTGTATTTACTTTTATTCCTATGTTTGAACCACTTGTCTCGGGCACTGTTGTGTTCAATGAAAAATTCTAAATAAAAAGTTCAAAAAAAAAAAATAAATGTTTTGTAGAGCATGCCTGATATGTGCAAAACACAACTCAGGGAAATTTAAGACCCAAGCGAGGACAATTTCCACAACCCCAATATCCATTTCAAATTATTCATATGGACTTCATAGAGTTAAATCAAAGTGAAGGCAAGAAATATTGTTTAGTAATAGTAGACGCATTTTCTAAATGGGTAGAACTATTTCCCACCAAAACACCAGATGCTCTGACGGTGGCTAAGGCGCTGTGTAAAGATATATATATATATGTTATAATACCCCAAGATTTATCAGCACTGTAATGATCTCAATGTCTACGTTTAAGATAGGACCCTATCTAGTCAGAGATTGGTACAACTACCAACTTTATCTATGCACATCTCGATACGTAGGGGGCTGGGGAGACGTCTTCTCCACTACTGATTCCACATGGGCTAAAGATTCATATGGGTGGAACCCTATGGCGAGAAATTGGTCTCAAATTCTAACTATGGGAAAGCAAAAGATAAATGGGAATCCAACTTTAGTATTGCACGTTAATACAACGACTTTGCCATTACCATCACGGGGAATAAATTATGCACATTATGATGAACACCCCTGTTTTAGTTTTGCCCTATGTGTACACAAGAGTGGAGAAGACCCATGTACTGTTTTGTCCATATGCTCTAATATTACCGAAGGTAACGCTAACACATCTAAAACAGACACCCCCATTGACAACCTGACCCTAGGACCGAAAACAAGGACAAAAATGAAAATAAAAATTGTTAATGGCCCACTACCTACAGACGAATGGTTCCAAATCACTACTAATAATAATAATAATAATGATGCATCAGTTTTATATAGCGCTTTTCTGGACACTCAAAGACGCTTTACAGAGCATTATTCATTCACTCCAGACCCGGTGGTGGTAAACTACTATTGTAGCCACAGCTGCCCTGGGGCAGACTGACGGAAGCGAGGCTGCCAATCTGCGCCATTGGCCCCTCCGACCACCACCACCAACACTCACGCACACACCACTTTCATACTGGCATTTCAGTACAAAACAACAACTGGTTGCTTATGGTAGAACAAGCTGCAAAGGCTGTAAATTCTGATTGTGTTGTGTGCTTAGGGCCCAGACCAATACTTCGTGTGGTACCAGCAACTATGTCACCAGACTGTGTAGTTGATGTTATGCAAAAGACTGTTCCACAAGCCAACTGTACATTCTGGGACTCAGTTTATCCACTCACACCCCTAGAAAAGAGAAAACCATTGTTTAACAAAAATGTTCTTATGGCGAATTATACATGTATTAATATGACAGGCACAGGGAAAATATTAGGTAACCTATCCTTAGAATGGTGTTATACTATGTTACATGTATGAGACAAATTTATCCCCTCTTGGCCCAGGACTTATTACAAGCAACAAGTAGTCTATTACCACAAGAGTGGCATAGAGACAAAAGAGCTTCTAAGTGGTTAGGAGATAATGATCCCACTTATACTGACGCAATAGGAGTGCCCAGAGGAGTTCCCAACGAATACAAATTGTCAGATCAGATTGCAACAGGTTTTGAAAACATACCTATAATTGCAGCAATTTTTCCAATCACACCTAACAAAAATGTATACCAAATAAACAACGTCCACTACAACGTACAGAAATTGGGCAACTGGACACAAGCAGCTTTGAGGCAGTGCATGAGCAGCTAGCAGCCACATCACTGATGTCATTCCAGAATCGCATAGCCTTGGATATGCTCTTGGCAGAGAAAGGGGCCATGTGCGCGATTTTTGGCAGTCAGTGTTGTACTTTTATCCCGAATAATACTGCATCCGATGGCAGCTTGACCAGAGCAATAGAGGGTCTTCGTACCCTCAACAAGCGCATGAAGGAGCAGTGTGGCGTCGACCAATCAATGTGGGATGACTGGCTGGGTGTGTTTGGCAGGTACAAAGCACTCGTGAGCTCAGTGCTGATCTCAATAGCCGTGTTCGCCGCAATATTGACCTTGTGTGGATGCTGTTGTATTCCCTGTATCCGTAGTCTAGTCAACCGTTTAATCACCACAGCAATAGCCCCTGGTCCAGAGGACAAGGCAGTCCAAATCCATCTTTTGGCTGATGGTGACTCTGATGTTGAGGACTCCACTGAGGCTTTTGCCACATTGTTCAGAGACGAAAAAGACACACCTATGTAAATAACATAAACCTCCGAGTGTAAGCTTATTTTGCTTATCTGAGTTTGTAGCTGAAAATCGAAAGAAGTGGTTATAAATGATTCTATCCAGCAAATATGTGATAAACAGGAGGGAAATGTTAGAATAATTATGTATATTTTATCCCATATTTGTCTTAATCATGTGTTAGATATTTGTGTATTTGAAATAATCTCTTTTGTGCTTGAAAACTGTGTGCAGTACTTTTCCACTTGCATGCGAGCTGAAGGCTGGAGCCACGACTTATCAGACTGTGAGACAAGGACGGTCTGAGTTTGGCAAAACATGAACTGAACCCAAACATGAACTCAAACCACAGCGTATTCTCCGCACTCAGCCTGCTGTCTGACCTTGATCAAACATATTTGTACAATGCATAATCATATTTTATATTATCATATCATATCTTGGTGTTGCTGCTGCTTTCTCCCTCCCTTTAGAGCAGCGACACCCATTGTAACCAGGGCCATCCTAATGTAAATAAAAGTGAGGAGACGGGGGCGTGCGCCAGAGCGGGTTGGAGAGTGTATCTGGGCACGTCTCAATCCGTTCTCCTCGCGAGTAAAACTAAATAATCTCTCTTGTCTTTCTTCTCTGAATGTTTTAGGTGGTGTTTAAACCTAACAAAAGCTCAAGATGCTCTGTTCCACCTTCTGATGTCATGAAGTGGTAGTTTATGTGGCCACACTGGCTTGTCCAAAGCTTAATCTCATCAGATCTCAGAAGCTCAGCAGGGCCTGGTTAGTACTTGGATGGGAGACACTGGGAAAATCAGATGCCACATGGGGGCGCCAGTCACAAAAAAGCCTCGCTTCGGTCAGTCTGCCCCAGGGCAGCTGTGGCTACAATAGTAGTTTACACCACAGACTGAATGAAGAATGAACTGTAAAGTGTCTTTGAGTGTCCAGAAAAGCGCTGTATAAAACCGATGCATTATTATTATTATTATTATTAATAGTTTTTGGGTGAACAGCTCCGTTTACCTTTAGTTAAATAAAGATGGGCAATTCAAGAGCTGAAATCATCCAATTCCAGTGAAGGTGTGTGGAGTTTAAAAACACAGTGGAGCTCTTCCTGTATTACCACATGACATCACAAGGAGGAACAGTTCTCAGTTTGAGAGGGTTTGTGTCTTAAACGTGTGTTATGATGAGGAAATGACATTAGAACAGAGCTCCTAAAATAGCATAATCTGGTCCTTTAAAATGTAGTTTTAGATAAATACAGATTTGGACAAACCTGGTACAGAGTTATAAAGGCGACGACGCAGGAGATGGCGAGCTTCAGAGGGAAACGGAACGCTGTTTGACGAGATTTCTGTTATTTCACTTTAAATATTTTGTTAACCCGTTTTGCATGAGTCTTTACTCACCGTCGTCGGGGGTGTAGACGTAAGACTTCACAGCGTCCACCACCCTCTGAGACAGTCTGGGGGACTCACTGGATGTGCTAATATAGAAGAAATATGTTAAAAATCAAAACATTATTCCTCTAGTCCTGATTTATTCATTTAAACAAAGATTATGTACAGTTTCAAGGGAGTGACCACTTGCTCTGGATCCAGAAGTCAATTTTCCATTCATTTTCCCCATAGACTTTTCAAAAGATTCAAATATTAAGAATTTAAGGACATTGTAGAAAGAAAAACCTAAACCTTTATGTGTGATCCAGAGCCAATATGGAAGAAGAACTCACCTGATTTTACTGGGCTTTTTCTTCTTTAGTATTTCTTTGACGTAGTCCTTATAGTAGCTGCTGTTCAGATCCTGTTTATGGAGAAAAACAAAAACATGTTGAGTTGCATGAAGTTCTTGTCCTATAGCCCCCGGGACGTGCACCGGAAATTACGTTTAGGACCCCAGACCTCGTTCACATGGTTCTTTTTCACTCTGTCTCATTTTTGTAAGAATCTTTTTGGTCCCTTAAACACCTGTATGCACAAAGCTTTGCTCCTAAATGTTCAGGCTGTCCCAAACAATTGGACATAATTTCACAGGCCAATAATTTTGGTAATTCTTGTTGAAATAACCTCAAATTTTCACAGAATGTATAGAAACAGATCAAGATTTATATTTAAAGTTTTATTTTTGCTCTGTTTTCAGGTTGAGCCGTTCACTCCCAAAAAGAAGTCATTTTGTGTCTTGAATCTGCTCCACACACTCACCCAAGACTGTGCAGTCTTCATGCAAAATTTGAAAAAAACTTCACCAACTGCAAACAAATTTGGACCAAAACTGTGCAGAGGAAGGAGCTTCTGCAGGGCTGAAGGATCTGGACCAACATCAGCATCAGAAGAGAAGGTCGAGCAAGTTTGTGACAAACCCAGATTCCTCAAATGATGGTTTGGTGTTTCTTCAAGTTTCTGCAGCATCAACACATAATTCCTGACGTCTTCTCTTGTTGTCTGCTTTTAAACCTGAAGGAGCTGCAGACGGTTCCATTTCCAATAGTTTTCTCAGAATACCCCAAACTGTCATTCACTGTCAACAGTCTTGGGTGAGTGTGTGGAGCAGATTCCAAGACACAAAATGTCTCTTTGGGAGTGAATGGCTCAACCTGAAACCAGAACAAACATAAAACATTAAATACAAATTCATGATCTGTTTCTGTACATTCTGTGCAAATTTTAGATGATGCCAGGGCCTGAGGGTGGCTCCTGTGGTTCTGTCTCATCCCTCACAGCTGGAGTCTGTTGGTTTTGAGGTCACAAAACTACACTAAATACTTCAGGATGGTAGGTCCATTAGTGTAGAGCAACAATTCATAAAATGTGATTCTGAGTCCAGGCGTGGCATCAGGCGTAACATCTCTAAGCTAACCATGTTTGTAATTGCATTGTGGTGTGAGGCGCTAATGGCTCCAGCACCAATGAGAGATTAGCATCAAATGAAGTGGAGTCTGTGGCTCTGCGAAAAAACAAGGCGACCTTTTCGTAATCTGATCAAGAACACGACATAAACCAGTGACGTCTAATCTGCTTAAATATGATTACAGCTCATGTGCCGGAGGAGACTGCACCAGGGCTGGAGCTCAGGGCCGGAGCTCAGGACGGAGAGAGAGAAATCCTTCATTGAACCAGAGGGAAATTCAAGGTTTTCTGCAGCTCTTCTCAGCCCCTTTGTAGACACAAAAGTGTCTAGGTCTCAGGTCAGTTTGTCAGGAGGATCAGTCAGGGAGGGTCAGCAGATCTGTGTCAGGGCAGTTTGACAGTTTGAGGAGAGGAAGAGCCAAAAGTGTCCCTCCCTCCTCTGTGTCCTGTGGCGTCACAGCAGCCTCCAGGGGGCGCCAGGTGAACACAACAGGAAAGGCCTAATTTTCACTGGTGTTTCAGTGGATGATCAAAGTGTTTCCTCTGGAAGATCTTCTGTCACATTTACTGCCACATATGGTACAAAAAGTCCACAGCTTGCCTCTTGCACTGTCTCCATGGATACAGGGAAAACAAACAGCTCATTTCCCACAATCCAACAGTCCCGCACTTTTGTCCTTTGTGCTGCATATCCTGCTCTTCTCAGTTGGTTAAATTTCCATGAGACGAAGTGAAAAACTGAGCTCAAAAAACAAAACTGCTCAGTGTGTGAGGCAGGCAGCCACAAGAGCAGCTAACCACTCCGTTGCCATGGTGAATGGATGTATGAACGAAGGGCAGCCCGAGACAGTTTGGAGGAATCATTTTACTAAAACACACTTAAGATCACTGTATTATATTTTTCCCATTTTGGCTTTTTGTGTGTTTGTTTAAAATGTTACTTCCTGGTTGGAAATGATGACACTGTAACAGCCACAGTGTCAGACACACTGGGACAAACTCCTCTGGTGTCAGATTATGATTTGACAAATAAAAATATAAGAAAATTGTTGAATTAATGTTTAAAGTATCAGAAAAAATTTGTTTCTGGTGTAAATTGTTCTTAAATTTTCCCAGTGTGATGTGATCAGTGTGAGGCTGCCCCGGGTCGCACTGGCAGAGGAGCAGGTGCCCCGGGTCGCACTGGCAGAGGAGCGGGTGCCCCGGGTCGCACTGGCAGAGGAGCGGGTGCCCCGGGTCGCACTGGCAGAGGAGCGGGTGCCCCGGGTCGCAGTGGCAGAGGAGCGGGTGTTTGTCTGTCGCTGACGCGGGGCAACAGTCGCTCAGGTGTTTGTTCACTGATCCAAATGTTTGAATCCTGCTCTCAGCATAAACATCATTGGGTGAGTGGTCAGATCCA
Organism: Odontamblyopus lacepedii; assembly: GCA_034769755.1. Lineage (NCBI taxonomy): Eukaryota > Metazoa > Chordata > Actinopteri > Gobiiformes > Gobiidae > Odontamblyopus > Odontamblyopus lacepedii. The sequence goes on along the minus strand of CM068348.1, from coordinate 10,680,074 downwards.
CAGACCCACAGGTTGGTGGTGTGATTCTAACTCCCACAGACGAATGCTGTTGTTGTGTCCTTGTGCATAACATCACCCCCTCATCCCCAGTATCTGTGTACAGTTCACTTCATGTAATGCACTTTGAGCCTTGAAGGTGGAAAAGTGCTCTATAAAAATGTGACCATTTGCCATTTAATACAAAGTCCATCTTCACACAGGTGGAATGAGAAGTGTCTTGCCCAAGGACACAACAGCAGTACACAGGGTTGGGATCGATCCGCTGACCTTTAACTGACCAGTAGCTTGTAATACTGCACCACCTAAGCTGCTCTCCTCAGGACCATTACACACCTGCCCCACAGAAGCAGCCTCACCTCGGTGCCAGTGTCAGTGTCGGTGCCCTGGAGGCCCTTAAACAGCAGCAGCGGGTACTGGAAGCTCAGGAATGCCAAACAGGCGATTTGTGGAAAACTGGAGAACAGAGAGAAATATTTGTGGATCTGCAGAGAGAAAGAGAGAACAGAGTTCAGCCACAGGGCACAGGAAGCCACATTCACATTCTAATTTTATTCATTCAGACCTTTCTACACCGGTATTTCGATTGGCAGACTGAGGACGGCACTTCCATTCACTTTTAAAAGAGGCTGTACTATTTTTGTTGGAGTTGTTCTTGAACTGCAGGACTCTTATTTAAAGCTCCTCTAGTACAGTACACGACTCCTGTGAGCTTTAATACGTTTATAATGTTCCCTCCTCAAAATCAGTCCGTGTACCATTTCTTCTTTTGAAATTCAATTAAGAATGAAAAACAATAAAATGGGAAAACAGTTATTATTTAATGAAAAAAAAAAAAGATTTTGACCTCTATTTCCAATATTTAATTTAAAGTTTATTCCACCAATTAAAAACAAGTTTCATGCCTATTTTAATTTTAATATTTTATTCTCTCTGGTCTATTTGCCCCCAGAAGTTTATAAATCAGATATTATGTCTAGACAGTTATCAGATTGGGACATTTCTTGTATAAAACTGGTACAAATCAGTGGTTCTGTATAAACCTGCTGGGACAGGGGACACAGGGCTCAGGACTGGGACTGTCCCGGGTAAACAGGGACGTCTGGTCACCCTAGTTTTAGTAAATTTTTTGTCTACTCTCCCCTCTCTGTTGAAGCACAGAGACTATCTGTTCATTAAGATTCCTCTCTCGACACAAACCCTCACAAACCCTCTGATTAAGACAGACACTGAAACTAATTGTTTTGATCACTGCTCTGTGACAAAGAACTAGGGGAAAAAAACAGGAATCTTGTGTTTATTCTACCGTTTGACAAAATATGTGCTGTTTTGTTGTTGTTGTTTTAAGGTTTAAAGCTCCTATATTACACAAAGCTGACTCTTGTGAGGTTTAAGTCATGTTCTAATGTTGTTCCCTCCTCAAAAAAGACCTGGAGTTGTTTTCATTCACACATTTTTGAGTAACTTTTTATTTTAAGTCTGTCTACATCTCCGAAGCTCAAAATGCTATGTTCCACCTTCACTGCAAAAAACCTTCGCCAAAATGTAAGATATAAACACTTAAATCTATCAGAAAATGACTTAAAAGTAGTGAAATGATCTGTGCATGCAGCAAGATAATTTTACTTGACAAGTTCTCAACCTCTAGACTAGAATGAAGCATCTCTGGTCAAGTAAATAGAGAATAAATCTGAATACAAGATGAATAACCTGATATAAGTATTAAAATCTTCAGATCAGAGAAATGTGCAGTGTTGTGATGCCACAAAGCGATTATTTTCAAGTGAACAGCTCCTTTTACCTTTAGTTCAATAGAGATCTGCAACTCCAGGTTTAAAATAATCCAAATGAGTCTAGTGAAATTGGATGGAGTTTGGATGGGTTTGTGCGTTAAACATGTGTGAATGAAACCAAACACAACTCAAGGTCAGTTTGTGATGAGAAAACGACATTAGAATGACATTAAAAGTGTAATATAGATTATATTAAATCCCCAAATCCTTCGTGCTGGTGTCACCTGAGGCGTTTTGGGGCAGTCGATCTTCTGCCACACCAGAACTCCGAAGTGGGTCCACGAGAGCAGGCTGCCCAGGACGTAGCCCACCTTATTGTGCAGAGTGCCACATGCCAGCAGTGGGTAGTACAGGGCCGGGTAATAGAACACGCCCAGGATCACCCAGTTCTCTGCAAAACAACATGGGGTCATTTTCACACAGATCTGATTCGTAATAATGAGACAAGAATAATACATTAGGAGCCCAGTTAAATCTATTTTCTGATCTGTTCTAATGTAGTTTCCTCATCACAAACAGACCTAGAGTTGTGTTTTGTTTCATTCACACATGTTTAACACAAACCCTGCAGATTCAGACTTTAGAGTTCTTCCCTCAAATTGAAAACACTCTGTTCCACGTTGTGAGGTCATGTGGTAACACAGGAAGTGCTCCACTGTGTTTTTAAACTACAGCATACACCTCACTTTTGGATGATTTCAGATATTAAAGTTCTCTAATCTCCACTGAACTCAAGGCAAAACGTAGCTGTTTACTTGAAAACTATCACTACATGACATCACAAGGTGGAACAGAGCATTTTGAGATTTGGAGAATAAAGGGTTACTCAAACAAAACACACCTCCGGGTCTGTTTGTGAGGAGGTAACAGCATTAGAACATGGCTCAATATAGGACCTTTAACATGCATAGAATAGTGGTTCCCTTACAAAAAACCAAAGAAATAAATGAGTGTGTCAATGGGCCAAACACTTAAATCCACAAATTTGCCTCCAGAATCTGTGTACACTAGTGTAATAATTATATGCCCAACATAATCCTTGTTGAGATTAAACAGCTGCATATATTAAAAGGATTGTTGTAAAAAGAATTAAATCTAAACTCTGCTAAAATAACAAAAGGCTCATTTCCTTTTTCTGTGAATTTCCTTTGAGATTAAGTCCAATTCTAAAACCACTGATCCTGTTACATAAACTACAGCTCACAGCTGCACCGGAGAGAGAGAGAGAGAGAGAGAGAGAGAGAGAGAGAGAGAGAGAGAGAGAGAGAGAGAGTGTGTGTGTGTGTGTGTGTGTGTGTGTGTGTGTGTGTGTGTGTGTGTGTGTGTGTGTGTGTGAGGGTTTGTAAATCTCACGTTTTTACTGTTTGTGTGGTGAAGGGCAGCGGGTCTTCAGACAGGACCCGTGTGTGTATGTGTCTGTGTATGTGTGTATCTGTGTTTGTGTGTGTGTATGTGTGTGTGAGTATATCTGTGTGTGTGTGTGTATGTCTGTTTGTGTGTATCTGTGTGTGAGTCTTACGCTTTTGCTGTGTTTGTGCGGTGAAGGGCAGCGGGTCTTCAGACAGGACCAGGCCGAACAGTCGACACAGGAGGACCCCGAACACGGCCACGGCCAAACCCTTGTGCTGCGTGTGGTCCAGGAAGTTCACCGGACTGAAGCAACACAACAGGGATTTAGAACACACACTAGAATACACAACATGTGCACACACAACATGTGAACACACATGTGAACACACAACATGTGCACACACATGTGAACACACAACATGTGAACACACATGTGAACACACAACATGTGCACACACATGTGAACACACAACATGTGAACACACAACATGTGCACACACAACATGTGAACACACATGTGCACACACAACATGTGCACACACAACATGTGAACACAACATGTGCACACACAACATGTGAACACACGTGCACACACAACATGTGCACACACAACATGTGAACACACAAAATGTGCACACACAACATGTGCACACACAACATGTGAACACACAACATGTGAACACACATGTGCACACACAACATGTGAACACACATGTGCACACACAACATGTGAACACACAACATGTGAACACACAACATGTGAACACACAACATGTGCACACATGTGAACACGCAACATGTGCACACATACAACACAAAACATGTGCATGCACAACATGTGCACACACAACATGTGCACACACAACATGTGAACACACAACATGTGCACACACAACATGTGCACACACAACATGTGCACACTCAACATGTGAACACACAACATGTGCACACACAACATGTGCACACTCAACATGTGAACACACAACATGTGCACACACAACACTGAAGTTGTGTTTCTTTCACACATGTTTAACGCACAAACCCTGTAGTTTTAGGCTGAATTCTTCTTGTCTTCTTCTTCCACCTTGTGATGTCATGTGGTGATACAGGAAATGCCCCACTGTGTTTTTTAACTCCTCACACCTTCACTAGGATCATGTGGATCATTTCAGTCCTGGAATTGCCGATCTCCACTAAACTAAAGGTAAAAGGCAGTTTATTTCTATTCCATAATTAGTACACAAAGTAATACAGTCCATCCATTCATTTTCTTCCGCTTATCTGGGGCCAGGTCGTGAGGGCATCAGTCTAAGCAGGGACTCCCAGACTTCCCTCACCCCAGACACTTCCTCCAACTCCTCCTGGACCCTGAGGTGTTCCCAGACCCAGAGACCTGATGACTCATGAGTCATCAGACCAGATGCTCCTCCCCTCAGCTGCTCCTCTCCACATGGAGGAGCAGCGGCTCTACTCTGAGCTCCTCCCGTGTGCCCAAGCTCCTCCCCCTCTCTCTAAGGGAGCGCCCGGCTGCTCTGGGGAGGAAACTCATTTCTTCACTTGTATCTCCATCTGGTCCTTTCGGTCGTTCCCCAGAGTCAGGACCATAGGTGAGGGGAGGAACGTGACTGAGGTAAATCCAGAGCTTTGCCTTTGGGCTCAGTTTCCTCTTCAACGGCCAATACAGCGACCGCATCACTGCCGACGCTGCACCGATCCACCTGTCAACCTCACGCTCCATCCTCCCCTCACTGTGAACAAGACCCCGAGATACTTGAACTCCTTCACTTCCTCCACTAATTCAAAGTGCTTTACAGAATAAGAAATCCATTACAATCATAATACAAATAATTAAAAGACCTAAATAATAACCAAATAACCATAATAAAAAGAGCTGTTAACTTCAAAAAACTACCACTTCATGACATCACAAGGTGGAACAGAGCGTGGGAGATGTCGACACACTAATAAAGGACCCTGGGTTTTTTGGAGTTTTTCCTTGCTGAGAAGGAGGGTCTAAGGACAGGGGATGACTGGACAATGTTTCATTTGCTGCTTTACATGAATGTTGTTTATTCCTGTTTTGATATGTCTGTGTGTATGTTTTACTCATCCATATCTTGGAACGCCCTTAGAGGCTACTGTTGTTGCGATTTTGGGCGCTACAAAATAAATTGAATTGAATTGAATTGAATTGAATTAAAGAGTTATTCAAATGTGTGAATGAAACAAAACACAACTCCAGGTCTGTTTTTGAGGAGGGAACAACATTAAAACATATCTTAAAACTCACGAGAGTCAGATTTGTGTCATATAAAAATGGTTCGACTGGAATTACATAATTTAACTTTTCTTTGACTTCTGTGTTCATGGGTTTTGTCTTAATGTTATAAGTAGGACCTGACCGATATATCGGCTGGCCAATATTATCAGCCGATACGGGCTCTTGGAAACATATCAGCTATCTGCCAAAATCTTGGCAATATTCCACGTGGACATGTTTTACCTTGTTATAAAGCTCAGACTCTATGTTCTGGCAATTTAATCCATTTTATAGACAGAAAAATGTCCTGATCTGTGGCACCGCATCAGTATTTATCTGCGGAGTCATTTGTCTGTGTCCGTCCCGCCCCTGAACACATCATCATGTGTGTTTGTTTACAGATCCAGATACTTTGCAGCTGATGTTGCCACCATTCCCTGGGGGTGTGGTGCTAACTGTAGGCACTGCCCTGTCTGAAACTGTTACTCAAATTAGACTTTAATCTGAGCTCTATTTTTACACAATCTGACCAGAAATAATAGAATTAGCTGGAACCACAACACATAATCTGATTTGTGCTGTTAAACAAGTCCCTCTGAAATGCCATTACAGTCACAAGCTACCATTAGCATTAGCATTAGCCAATAGTTTTTCACTTTTTTGTTGAAAACTAAATTCGTAAACAGGGCCGTGAACACTCAGACTGGTCACAGGCTCCTGAAATTGTGCTTTTAAATCCAGTTTGTATTTTTTCTTGAGTTTTAGATGATTTTAAAACATTTTTGCCTGCGTTTGCTAATGTGTGCATTGTGTCACCATGGTAACTGCTGAACATTCTGCCATAGATATGCCATTCTTAAACCCATGGGATATAGACCTTTTTTACAAGGGGAAGTGCTGAGATGTAGCATAAATGTCACTTCCGGTCAATGCTTTTCTTTGGCAAAATACCTGTGGAAAAGTGTCATGTATTTTTGAGCAGCTTCATAAATCTGCCCCAATACAAAATCTTCAACTAACAAAGAACATATTCTGTCCATGAAGAATTTATCTACAACTATCAAGGTAAGAAAGACGAAAACTTAAAGAAGAACAACAATGAGCATTAGTGAACTACTGAGCAACACTAACGTTATGGTCATGAAGAAAACAGAAGTAATAAGCAGGAATGTAACAATAACCGAAATATGGTGATATATCGTCAAAGGTCTCACAGTAATGTCGTGGACCATCACAATATATCAAATCACAAGTCTCTTTGCTTAAATAAATAGTTAAAGTGGGGATCGGAAGTTTGGGTCAAATTTGTATTAATGTGCATAAAGAGGCAGAGGAAAGATGCAACAATCTCCAAAAGGCAAATTACAGATGAGACATTCGTATAACATGTAAAAAAAAAAAAGTGAGATTTTATTTCCATCATTTACACTTCCATAATAACAGAAAACAAAATAATGGCATCTGCAAAAGTGTGGGCACCCTGCAGAGTTAATACTTTGTACCTCCCCCTTTGGCAAGTATCACAGCTTGTAAACACTTTTGTAGTCTGCCAAGAATCTTTCAATTCTTGTTTGAGGTGTCCTTGCCCATTCTTCATTATAAACGTCTTCCAGTTCTTTGAGATTTCTGGGCTGTCTGTCACGCACTGCTCTTTTAGGGTCTATCCATAGATTTTCATTTATGTTGAGGTCAGGAGATTGTGAAGGCCATGGCAGAACCTTCAGTTTACGCACATTGATGTAACCCACTGTGGATTTTAAGGTGTGTTTAGGCTCATTATCCATTTGTAGAAACCATCCTTTTTTAACTTCAGCTTTTTCACAGAAGGCATCAAGTTAGTGCCTAAAATTTGCTGAAATTTTATTGAATCAATTTTTCCTTCTACTCGTGAAATGTTCCCTGTGCCACTGGCCCCAAAGCATGATTGATCCACCCCCATGCTTAACAGTTGGACAGAGGTTCTTTTCATTAAATTCTGGGCATTTCTTTTCCAAACGTACCTTTGCTCATTCTGGCCAAAAAGTTCTATTATAACCTCATCAGTCCACAGAACTTGTTTCCAAAACGCATCGGGCTTGTCTATATGTTCATTTGCAAACATCAAATGCTGACTTTTGCGGTGAGGACGTATAAGTATTCTTCTAATGACTCTTCCATGAGGACCATATTTGTACAAGTATCTCTTTATAGTGGAATAGTGCACCACAATTTCAGTGTCTGCCAGATCTTTCTGGAGGGATCATGCAGTCAAACATGGGTTTTGACTTGCTTTTCTCCCAATCCTGTGAGATGTTCTGTCTGATATTTTTCTTGGACTTCCAGATCTTGCTTTAACTTCCACTTTTCCTGATGACTGCCATGTCTTAATTATATTTCCGAAAAGAAGATATTGGCATCTGAAAACGCTATCTCCTTGTAGCCTTCTCCTCCTTCATGAGCGTCAACTATTTTCAGTTTCAGTGTTCTAGACAACTGCTTAGAATTACTCATGTTGCTGATTGTTGGGGCGAGGTCAGATGAATCTGGGCATTTAAAACCTTTGAGATCACCTGGTCTTTCCAGACGATGATTGTGAACAATCCATGACACTGTCAAATCTCAGCTTTCCAAAGGGTGCGGTGCTATAAACTCTGCAGGGTGCCCAAACTTTTGCAGATGCTTTTTCCCCTTTTATTTTGTTTTCAGAGTGTAAACAAATGAAAGATGATCTGACTTTTAAAAATATGTTATAAGAATGTCTAATCTGTAATTTGAGGCCATTTGGAGATGTTTCCATCTTTCCTGGGCTTCCTTTTACATATTAAAATACATTTTAACCAGGGGTGCCCAAACGTTCGATCCCCACTGTACGATGCAGAAATAGCTAAAAAACAGAGGGAACTACATAGACCATGATCCTTTGCTCCGTTTCAGTGCAGACGACATGAAGAAATAACTGTTCTAAGCACTTTGAAATCTTCATTCTTTGGATTAAGTCTTGTGAAGGCATTTTTAGAGGAAAAAGGAGCCGATTCACAGTTTTGTGCCTCCACAAAATACTGTAATAAATCTGGTACGGTGAGATGTTTATCGTGAAAATATCGTACAAAGAGATTTGGATATCGTTCCATCCCTAATGACAATAAATGTTGTACCAAATGATTGGTCAAAGCATTTTAGAGTCAGTCTTGTTATTTTGTAGAATATCGTAATATCGTGAGCTTTCCCACGATATCGCAATAAATATCGTACTGTGAGGTTCATTCTGGGATGATATTGTATCGTGAGATTTGGATATCATTTCACCCCTAGTAATAGGTAATTCATTAATAAGTAACACGTTCACTCTGACTGATTCTAGAATTAAAATTAAAAATCAATTTTGTGATGTCGATATTAGTATAGACAGATTTGTGCAGTGCAAATGCTACAGATGTTCACAGATTTCATGCCTCAGTCAAACTGCATAAATCTCTCTGTCTATACTAATATCGACATCATGAAATTGATTTTTAATTTGAACTCTAGAATCGGTCTTAGTGAACAAGTTCCTCCTGTTTTCTTCATGACCATAGCGTTAGTGTTGCTCAGTCATTTCACTGATGCTCGTTGTTGTTTCCTTTAAGCTTTCATCTTTCTTCCCTTGATCGTTGTGGATAAATTCATCATGAAGAATGTTTCTCCTTTGTGGAGCTTGTTGGATGAAGATTTGGTGTTGGGGCAGATTTATGAAGCTGGTGAAAAATATGTGATACTTTTCCACAGGGATTTTGCAATAGAAACGCATTGACCGGCCACTTCCCGCCGTTGTGAAAAAGGTCTGTGGTGACCATAGACTTATGCTGCCTTCATGTGGTGTGAGAAAGATGCAGTGGAAATGAAGTAAGGAAGTGTGTTGTGTTCAAGTACATTTCCATAAAAATCTTCCAGTTTTACAGTGGTAATGACGATGCGAGTGGGTGCAATTTCAATGTCAGTTTTTGGTATTTACGATAATTACCATAGGACATGAAGGCATCATTAGTTTTGGGTTGGATACGGCCAATTTTCAGATTATGTCAGCAGATTCTTTCATGCCTTCTGTCCACTCACCTGAGCAAACCTGCGAAGCCCTTCTGTTTGTTGGCTGATCTGTTTTTTCGAGCTAAAATGGCGAGTATTAGCATAATCACCACCTGGAAGCACAGACAACACACCATTAGCATATTAGCATGTGTTAGTGTGTGTTAGCATGTGTTTACCTTTGTCCTCTGAACTCACACAGGTGTCTAGAATGTTCTGCACTATGGGATTTAACTTTAATCATCTCCATTTTCACGAAGACAAGCAGCCAGTAGTTACCATAGACCGTATATATGAACGGATGTATCTAACACTTGAAGTGTTGGAGACGTGTGGAGACACTTTATTAAATCTTCCTCCAGTCCTTGTATTTGCAGTGGTTGCTGGTGCTAGGTTAGTGCATGTCAATGGCCATAGTCGTCCTGCCACTAAAAACAGTCTGACCCACTCCACAGACCCGAGGAAAACGATTAGAACTCCAGACTGTCCATGTGAACGTCTGTGTCACAGAATCATTTTAGAAATAAATTCAACCTTTGCATTTGAAGGATTTCAGTCTGAGCAGCAGCAGTGAGTTGTACTTCCTGATAGAAGCTCGGCAGCGGCGGACTGATATACAGTGGTCTCGTGGTCCCTCGTTCCTTGTTTATCGCAGGGGTTACGTTCTAAAAATAACCCACAATAGGAAAAATCCACGAAGTAGTCAGCTTTATTTTTTATAATTACTATATATATACTATATGTTTTAAGGCTGTAAAACCCCTCACCACACACGATCTAAACTTAGGAGCAGAAGCAAAACACTGTGTCTTTTTCCACTGAAGGTCTTGGTGCAGGTGCCTTTTTCCGTGTGAAGAACATATTTATGGGGAGTTGTTGGCCCTGTTTTTCTTCTGGGCGAGAAGATTCTTATTTACAGACTCCTTCCACCTTCGATTACTCAGAACAGCCAGTCAGGGTGTAGAATGTAATGCGCGTTCATACACTGAAAAAAAAAAATCTGCGGAACAGTGAGGCCGCGAAAGGTGAACCGCCTTATGGTGAGTGAGACTGTATGAGAAAATAGTCCCTCAACATGTGACGATTCATGCGACGCAAGGTTACTTTTATTTCAGACATGATTCTATGGACACAGACGTTCACATGGACAGTCTGGAGTTATAATTGTTCTACGGCCATTGACTTGCACTAGCCTTCTATCTAAAAAACTCTTGTCCATTTGACAAACTGAACTCTACCCTTTGTCATGGATTCTACCTGGACAAATGAGGGATTCTACACACATTTTTGCTCTTTGCGATTATATTATGTTGTGATGTGTGTCATAAAGCATCACATTATGATGACGTCACCAAAATAGCATTTTCCATAAGGATCAGTTTATTTTTTATTGTCATATGGCCCAGCCCTATGTGAAGTTACTGATGTATTGCACATCGAGGAGCTCACTTAAAATATCTAAGATCTATATCTGAAAAAGGCTCAAGTAGCATTAAAACTATTCTGTATTTTGTTTAGATTCCTAATGAATTCACAATTTAACAGATTTTGAAAGTTAACTTTATTTATAAGTTCACAAATTCATGCCCGAAATATATCATCTTCATCTCATGTTGGTGACACAAAGTTTAGCAGCTGACAGGAGGGACAATTTAAAAGGAAAACACAATTGCTAAAAAGTTACTGGACTTTACGAATATCTGTTGAAAGTGTGAATGAAACAAGACACAACTCCAGGTCTGTTTTTGAGGACGTAACAACATTCTAACACGACTTAAAGCTCACAAGAGTAATTTTTGCATCATATAGGACCTTTAAATCCTTCTTATTTTCCTTTGTTTACACTTTTCCCCCCTTAAGGCCCATAGTTGGTGTCATGAACAGTGTGTGGGTTACACGTACAGATATGGCGGTGATGCAGATGTGGTAGAGCTTGTCGTCGGCCGTGGGGTTGCAGGGCAGGATGACTCTGAAACAGCACAAGACCAGAGATGAGGTTAGTGTTATTAACCGATGGACTGTGCAGCTCCACGGTGCTGTCAGAGCCGCTGGAGCTGGAAAATCCTCCAGGAGATTTGTCTTTAACCGGATTGGCATCAGCGTGACACAGGCACACAACACACGGCTGTTCTGGTCATGAGGCTGTGGCCAGATCTGCTCAGCGATACAAGAATGCTGCTTTCACAATCCAACTTAACGGCTAAAAAAAGCACTCTCTCAAACACAGAAAAAGAACTCGGTTTTGTTACTTAAGTAAAAGTACAGATGCCAGAGCAAAAAATACAAAAAAAGTGAAAGTAAAAGTATCACGTGAAAAAAGGTAGATTACAGGTGGTTTTATAGCTCCAAAATCTGTAGAAAAACAGATATTCTGACATGATCTGACCTGGAACTTGGTTTGGTTTGATCTCCATGAAGATAGAAAGGTTTAAAGCCATTCTGTGAAACATTTTGAGGTCTTATAAAGTTCAAAATGTAATGATTTCGATAAAGATTTGTGTGGATTTTGTTCATTAGAAACAATTTAATCCATAGAAATGGCTAAAAAAAGATCTTCCTCAAATGCATCGGTGGAAGAAGAACTTGGTTTTGCTACTTAAGTAAAAGTACCGATGCCAGAGCAAAAAATACTCAAGTGAAAGTAAAGTTACTACATGAAAAAATTTACTTAAAGCTACACTGTGTAACTTTTTGATTTGGTTTGGTTCTACTTTACATTTTTCAATTACAGGTGCTTTAAAAGCTCAAAATGAAAATCAAGCATTCTGATTGTGTTCAGTTCTTTCTACTGAACAAAATTCAGCATAAATCTGTATCAAAATCACTACATTTTAAGCTTAAAACCTCAAAATATGAGTACAACACTTTTACTTATTACTCCTCAAGTGCAGTTTTAAACAAGTACTTTAAACAGGGATTTTTTCATGTGATACTTTTACTTTTACATAAGTATTTTTGCTCTGGGATTTGTATACTTAAAAGTGCATTGTGTAACTTTTTGTTTGGGGGTCCATCACCTGCTTGTTTCTACGTGTCTATATGTCATTGCTCTGCCTGGAATGTTCCACAGTGTGCATTTGACAGACCCTCCACCAAAAACTAAAAGTATTAAAGTGCCCATTTAAAAATGTACTTAAGGAGTAAAAAGTAAAAGCATTTCACGCATATTTTGAGGTCTTAAGATTGAAATGTAGTGACTTTGATCAAGATTTGTGCTGAATTTTGTTCAATAGAAACAATTGCATCTATAGTTTGTTTTTTTTTTTAGCTGTTTTTATGTGTATATTGTTCTTTGCTCAAACTACAAATCTCAGCCTTTTCAGCAGATCTCAAAATATAATAACAATACTTTTACTTTTCCGTCCTGTTCAAAAATGTAGTGGAGTAGAAAGTACAGATACCTGCTCTCAAATGTAGTGGAGTAAAAGTAAAAAATATCCCATTTTGAGCACTGCTCAAACACAACCTGATCAGAACTGTTACACAGCAAAAACTGAATTGTTTTTAACACAAAAAAGTTTTATTTTAACAATCTGAAAGTTAAAAAGGGGTTTGAGTTGAGGTTATTTGATTGGTTGAAGTTCATTCAACTTCCACTAGTGTTAAAACTTCAAACTCCCACCAGAGAAGACCAGTTTGAACCCGTTTTGCACAGAATTTCATCTTAACTAAAATAAAGTGTAAAAATAAAACACCTCTGTGTGTTGTTCAGCTAAATCAGGATAACCCTACAAAGTGTTATCCATTTACTCTCAAAACATTAATATAACTCTTGATTTCGGGGTTAAACAGGAACTTTGGTCCAGTGTTACTTAATTAACATTTCCAGAAATGTTAAATTAACTCTAGAACAGATTGGACTCAAATAAGCCCTGAGAAAATGCTCAAATTTATTCTGTGAGTTGATTTTAACGCTCTTTTTAGAATTTTATGATTTGATAGACAAAATTTTGAGAAGAAAGTTTGAAGAAGCTGCTTAGATGAGTATGAAAACATTCACTGTAAGAAAAATTGTCCTGTTAACAAAACAGATTTTAATCTTCTTTACCTATCTACATGTACGAGGGATTACGTTTTTAAAGATCCCAGATTACGCCATTTTCTGATGTTCTAATGTTGTTTCTTCATCACAAACAGACCTGGAGCTGTGTTTTGTTTCATTCACATGTTTAACACACAAACCTGCATATTTTGGTGTTAGAGGTCTTCTGTCTAAAAGAAAACACTTTAATCCACCTTGTGATGTCATGTGGTAATACAGGAAGTGCTCCACTGTGTTTGCATTTGGATCATTTCACCGCTGGAATTGCCGTCTCTGCTGAACTGAAGCTGAATGGAAAATGTTAACTTATTATTCATTATTTGTACATTTAAGGCAAATTTTAGAGATGTACCACCAGGAAATATTCTCAAATTGTTATGAAAATTTATGGTTGATAATATATTATAAACCTGTGTCTGTTTTTAACAATTGTGTTATCTTTACCTTGTTCCCACCATCATGGAAATCCTGGACAACAGCAAAAAACAAAATCTAGTCAAGCTAAAATGACTTGAATTTAAAAAAAAATAAAAAATCATGATTTGAGTAAATTTCACTTGATGAGTAAAATAATCTGCCAGTGGATCAAGGCTTTTTGTACTTAACATATGAAAATACATCTTATTACACTTAAAATAAGTAAAACAACTTTTTGCATTTAAAATAAGAAACAAAATCAAATGTTGCTTGAATTAAGAAAAAAAAACAACTCTTCCATGGGCAGATAATTTTACTTTTCAAGTTGAATCTACTCAAAGTCAGTGTTCTTAATTTAAGTCATTTTAACTTAACTAGATATTGTTTTTTTCTAGTAAACTCATGGAATTCCGTAAATTCAATGAAAGTTTTGGCAAAGTCATGGAATTTTAGTATCTCTTTCACACAACTGTTCTGTTGTGTTCTCATGAGGCTGTTGTGATTATTTCTGAATTTCTGCACAGTCGCTCCAGCAGGACAAACACAATAATGTGTTTAGTTTAAAAGAGACACAATAAATGCACTGACAGGATTCATAATGTTAAAAAACTATAAACCAAACCATAAGGTGAGTGAAAAAGGTTCACATTTCACATTTAGCTCTAGAAGTCTGAGAAATTCTACACATGCAGTAAAGTCATACGTAAAGTCATGGAAAATTCACTTTAGGTCATTAAAAAGTCTTGGAAAAGTTTTGAAATTTTGTCAGTGAAAAAGAGTGGGAGCCCTGTCTTTATTTTGTTTGGTTATTTCTTTGTTAAATGAGAGTTTGGAGACTATATGTTGTGCCTTCAAAGCTTTTTTAGTGCATGTTCAAAGAAATTAACTCAACTCTAACTTGAAAACTACTGCTCCATGACATCACAAAGTGGAACAGAGCATTTTGAGCTTTGGAGATGTAGACAAACTAATAAAAAAGAATTACTCAAACATGTGAATGAAACAAAACACAACTCCATGACTTAAACCTCACAAGAATACATTTTGTGTAATATAAAACCTTTAATCTCACAAAGCGGGACACTCCAGGTCACACAATAACATCTCCATGGTGACAAACAGGTGGCAAACCCTTATTAGTGAAATTACGTAGTGCTCCTTCAAACAGCAGCTCTCATTTGACACATAAACATGACCCCATTCATCCTCCGGCTCTGGGGAAGTCTGCCAAGTTTACATCTAATATCGAGAATCCTGCTCTCCTGCACTCTCACAAAACTGCCTGAACTGTGCTCTGAAAACACACAGATAAACTCCAAGGCCGTACTTTCACTTCAACTTTGAAATACTGAAGTACTAGTGTGAAAAGTACTCACTCTTGCTGGGCTATGGTGGGGAGAGGATCCAGGTCCGGGTACTCGTAGTCCATCAGAGCATCCCTGGCCATTGTACAGTGTCTTTTGTGTGGTTTTGCGCGGGTCCCGGAGTCGTCCTCGTGCCTGTGTTTGGTCTACGGCGGCTCTGATCCTCCTCTGTGCCCAGGTGACTGGTCTGTGTGCCCTCTGGAGCCTCCACCCTCTCAGGCCTGTTCGCAGCAGCAGCAGCAGCAGCAGCAGGAGCCACAGAGCCACGGAGCAGAGAGTGTGTGTGAAGTGAACCCTGGCAAAAAAATTGTGGAAGTCTGTCTCAATCCTGAGGCCACCTGTGGTTCAGAGGATTACGTGCTCTTTGGGGCAGAGAGAGGGAGGTGCAGGGGCTGGTTAACACTTCTAAAACTCTTATTACTGCAAATATGATCTGCTAATGCCACAGCAACAGCAAAAAGGTTAAATCCTGCAACTAAAAACACGCACTGCCTCTAGTGGTGAAAGTGTTAGACATGGTGTTTACACAAAAAGAAGTTTACAGGGACATTGTACAACTCCTAAAACTTGAATGAACACAATAGGCTGCAGGCGAGTTTAAGGTGACCAGAAACGAGCGGGGAAGATTGTGCATTTTCATGTCAGTCATAATCAGAGGAACTTCTGTCTAAGGTGAGCAGACGTCCCTGTTTCCCTGGGACAGTCCCAGTCCTGAGCCCTGTGTCCCCTGTCCCAGCAGATTTATACAAAACCACTGATTTATCCCACTTTTATACAAGAAATGTCCCAAATGTCCCTGTTTTTGACCAATCAGATCTAAACCAGGACAAAACTAAGACTAAACCAGGACAACATCAGGTCTAAACCAGGACTACATCAGGTCTAAACCAGGACTAAAACAGGACTAAACTAAGACTAAACCAGGACTAAACTAGGATTAAACTAAAATTAAACAAGGATTAAACTAAGACTAAACCAGGACTAAATTAAGACTAAACTAAGACTAAACCAGAACTAAAACAGGACTAAACTAAGACCAACTCAGGACTAAACTAAGACTAAACCAGGACTACATCAGGTTTAAACCAGGACTAAACCAAGACTAAACTAAGACTAAACTAGGACTAAAACAGGACTAAACTAAGACTAAACCAGGATTAAACTAAGACTAAACTAAAACTAAACCAGGATTAAAGTAAGTCTAAACCAGGACTACATCAGGTCTAAACCAGGACTAAACTAAGACTAAACCAGGACTACATCAGGACTAAACCAAGATTAAACTAAGACTAAACTAGGACTAAAACAGGACTAAACTAAGTCTAAACCAGGACTAAACTAAGACTAAACCAGCACTACATCACGTCTAAACCAGGACTAAACTAAGACTAAACCAGGACTACATCAGGTTTAAACCAGGACTAAACTAAGACTAAACCAGCACTACATCAGGTCTAAACCAGGACTAAACTAAGACTAAACCAGGACTACATCAGGTTTAAACCAGGACTAAACTAAGTCTAAACCAGGGCTACATCAGGTCTATACCAGGACTAAACCAGGACTATCACAGTTTTTGACTAACCTGATCACCGCCAACAGTAAAGAGGAGCATAAATTGTCATTTGTTTTGCCAAAATACAGAAATCCGTGTTTGTGAATGATCATAAAGTCCCTCAGATCATGACTGACAGGAGAATGAATAATCTTACACGCTCTTTTAACTGTTTTATTTACACCAAACCATCCCAAACCGGGTGTGTCCCAGTTTTAGCTTCAAAGTACTGACTCATTTAAGTTCTTGTGTATGAAACTCCGCTCCAAACACCTTCCTGTATCTTATCTGTTTGCGCTCACGTGATGGGAGTTCCCTTTTGTTGCGTCTGCTGTGGTTTTGTCCTGGTGAAATAGACCAGGGATTAATAAAGAAAAGACGGCGCTCACGTGACTTCACCACCGTCTCAAAGTGGTGAAAGTGAGCCCAGGACACGTCACGATTTCCTTTGTAACTGTGGAATTTCCTTTGCAAGTGTCAGACTGGGGATTTGTTGACCTGTTTTTATCGGTTAATATCTCCCGTTAATTACTGCGCCTGCCACATGAAGTAAAATGCGGCGTAGAAAAACAAACAAAAGTGAAATTATAGTGTTTTACGATGTCGTTAACAGTTTAAAGGACTGTACAGCTGCATCATGTAACTAGGCTTTATTATTGGAAAGTTCCACAGTATGGCATTAAACCTTTCTAGCTTCATGGAGACCAAACCAGACAAAGTTACAGGTCAGATCTGTGGAGAGGCGACCCCACTCACAGTCAGAATGTCTGTTTTTCTACGTATTTTTGAGCCATAAAACCACTTGTAATTGAATAAATGTGAAGTAGAGCTGTTTAATGTCACACTGTGGGACATTCCAGACAGAGCAATGACGTCTCCATAGCAACAAGCAAAGTTACACAATGCACCTTTAAGACATAAGATTATTTTGACAAGTTTGTGGAGTCAATTTCCAACATTTTTGCATCATTAATAAGTTTGGAAAATTCAAAAATGTGAATCTCCCATAGAGTTACAACGGCCCCTGTGCCGTATTTATGAAATGGAGAATTAATGTACACATTTTGAAATGTTTACACAAACAACGGCTTTTCAGAAGAAGATCATTTCTGAAAAATAATAATAATAACAATAATCATAATCATAATAATGACACATTTAAAACCCAACCACATTTAAACTAGGTTCAAACCAGGACTAAAGCAGGACTGAACCAGGACTGAACCAGGACTAAACCAGGACTGAACCAGGACTGAACCAGGACTAAGCCAGGTTTAAACCAGGACTAAACAAGGACTAAGCCAGGTTTAAACCAAGTCTAAACCAGGTCGAAACTAGGCTTAAACCAGGACTAAGCCAGGATTGAACCAGAGCTGAACCAGGTCTAAACCAGGAATAAACCAGGTTTAAACCAGGTCTAAACCAGGACTAAACCAGGTTTAAACTAAGTCTAAACCAGGTTTAAACCAGGTCTAAACCAGGACAAAACCAGGTTTAAACCAAGTCTAAACCAGGTTTAAACCAGGTCTAAACCAGGACTAAACCAGGTTTAAACCAAGTCTAAACCAGGTTTAAACCAGGACTAAACCAGGACAAAACCAGGTTTAAACCAAGTCTAAACCAGGTTTAAACCAGGACTAAACCAGGAATAAACCAGGACTGAACCAGAGCTGAACCAGAGCTGAACCAGGACTAAACCAGGTCTAAACTAGGTTTCAAACAGGTCTAAACCAGGACTTTTGTTTTTGCACCTGTCTGTTTTGCACTGATCACTACCTGCACTACTCTTACATTCTTGTAAATTTGTACATTTTGTGTTATATTATATCTTATTGTTTCTTCTTTATTTTATTTTATTCTATTTTATTTGTTGCATGTTTAGTTTTGTCTACATTCCGCTCCAAGTACTACTCCAAGTAATTTCCTAATGTTGTGAACCTGTTCACTCATATGGCAATAAAACCTTTCTGATTCTGATTCTGATTCTGACTAAACCAGACCAGGTCTAAATAGGTTTAAACCAAGTCTAAACCAGGACTAAACAAGGACTAATCTTGGACTTTAAAGCACTCTTACATCTGTACCAAGATGGCGGCTTTGTTGACACATTTGTTCCAACAGACAGCGCTGGTCAATCCCAGATCTACCGCTCTATCTCTATGCTTCAGACAGAGCAGTGCCTCCAGTTAGCATCACATGCCCAGGGAATGTTGATGAGGCAGTATGAATAGAGAGGGGCTTGTATTTCATCATCAGATCATGTTTTTCTGTTTGTTTGTTTTAAACCCCGCTCCTTGCGCTCCTTAACCCGACTCCAGGTTGTGTCGTGTGGGTTTGTCCGGATTCCCAGCGGCCAGAGCAGAGACACAGGCTCCGGTTTCACAGCTTTGAAAACGAGAAGACGAGAGACAAAAGACCAAAAACATCTGCTGAAGTCATGACACCTCAATGGGTCCTGTGTCCAGCCCCGGGACTCACTACTGTACAACTCAGACCTCTGTGTTACCTTAAAAGACCCGTATTACGCAAGAGTGACTTTTTAAAAGGGACAGTTCTGAATTTTGGGCCTCATTTCCTGGTGAGCCACAGTGTTGGAGACGTGTGGAGACACTGTTTTAAATATTCCTCCAGTCCTTGTATTTGCAGAGGTGCTGGTGCTGGGCTAGTGCAGGTCAATGGCCATAGTTGTCCTGCCACTAAAAACAGTCTGACCCACTCCACAGACCCAAGGAAAACTATTATAATGAATGTAACGAACGTCTGTGTCCATACAGGAAGTGCTTCATTGTGTTTCTAAAGTCCACACACCTTCACTAGAATCATATGGATGATTTCAGCACTGGAAATGTCCATCTTTAGTAAACAAAAGGACTAAACTAGTGCTACATCAGGTCTAAACCAGGACTAAACTAAGACTAAACCAGGACTACATTAGGTCTAAACCAGGACTAAACTAAGACTAAACCAGGACTACATGAGGTCTAAACCAGGACTAAACTAAGACTAAACCAGGATGACACCAGGTCTAAACCAGGATTAAACTAACACTAAACCAGGACTACACCAGGTCTAAACCAGGACTAAACTAAGACTAAACCAGGATTACACCAGGTCTAAACCAGGATTAAACTAAGACTAAACCAGGACTACACCAGGTCTAAACCAGGACTAAAATAAGACAAAACCAGGACTACATCAGGTCTTACATCAGGTCTAAACCAGGACTAAAATAAGACTAAACCAGGACTACATCAGGTGTAAACCAGGACTAAACTAAGACTAAACCAGGACTACATCAGGCCTAAACCAGGACTAAACTAAGACTAAACCAGGACTACATCAGGTCTAAACCAGGACTAAACTAAGTCTAAACCAGGACTACATCAGGTCTTACATCAGGTCTAAACCAGGACTAAACTAAGACTAAACCAGGACTACATCAGGTCTAAACCAGGACTAAAATAAGACTAAACCAGGACTACATCAGGTCTAAACCAGGACTAAACTAAGACTAAACCAGGACTACATCAGGTCTAAACCAGGACTAAACTAAGACTAAACCAGGACTACATCAGGTCTAAACCAGGACTAAACTAAAACTAAACCAGGATGACACCAGGTCTAAACCAGGACTAAACTAAGACTAAACCAGGTCTAAACCAGGACTAGACTAAGACTAAACCAGGACTACATCAGGTCTAAACCAGGACTAAACTAAGACTAAACCAGGACTACATCAGGTCTAAACCAGGACTAAACTAAGACTAAACCAGGACTACATCAGGTCTAAACCAGGACTAAACTAAGACTAAACCAGGATGACACCAGGTCTAAACCAGGACTAAACTAAGACTAAACCAGGACTACATCAGGTCTAAACCAGGACTAAACTAAGACTAAACGAGGACTACATCAGGTCTAAACCAGGACTATACTAAGACTAAACCAGGACTACATCAGGTCTAAACCAGGACTAAACTAAGACTAAACCAGGATGACACCAGGTCTAAACCATGACTAAACTAAGACTAAACCAGGACTACATCAGGTCTAAACGAGGACTAAACTAAGACTAAACGAGGACTACATCAGGTCTAAACCAGGACTAAACTAAGTCTAAACCAGGACTACATCAGGTCTTACATCAGGTCTAAACCAGGACTAAAACAGGACTATAACTTTTTTTTCTAACCTGATCCTGCCAACAGTAAAGAGGAGCATAAATTGTCATTTGTTTTGCCAAAATACAGAAATCCGTGTTTGTCCCTCAGATTATGACTGACAGGAGAATGCACAGTGTTACAGGCTGTTCACTCTTTTAAATAGACAGACTAATAATGAAGAGTTACTCAAACATGTGTGAACGAAACAAAACACAACTCCAGGCGTGTTTGTGTGGAGATAACAGTGTTACAACTTGACTTAAAACTCACAAGAGTCAAATTTGCGTAATACAGGACCTTAAGCACTAATAAGTTCACTTGAAAATACAATAAATCACTGTTAATGGGTGAGATTTTGTCCCTTAACCTCATTTCACTGAGCAGAATGACACAGACTCACCTCGTCCTTCAGAGCCGCGTGGTCTCAGATCCAAACAGACTCTCGGCTCTGGAGTGGACAGAGGCACAGGTTGTCTTTGAGGACTTTGACCGCTCTATCTGCAGCAGCCCGGCATAATAAAACTGCTGCGACAAGAAAACCACTGAACCCTGCGGTTGTGAAAGGGCCCGAGCTGGAGGAGCAGCCCTGACCCTCACTCTGACCTCCAGGTGTCACCAATATGTTTTTGTTTTGTTCAAAAAACTCAGTGCCTATTTTAATTTTGATATTTTATTCTCTCTGGTTTATATGAAGTTCTGCTGTTTTTAGATTGGTGTTATTTGACATAAACTTTAAATTAAACAAATGG
The DNA here is from genome assembly GCA_034769755.1 of Odontamblyopus lacepedii. Classification (NCBI taxonomy): domain Eukaryota; kingdom Metazoa; phylum Chordata; class Actinopteri; order Gobiiformes; family Gobiidae; genus Odontamblyopus; species Odontamblyopus lacepedii. The sequence goes on along the minus strand of CM068348.1, from coordinate 10,658,343 downwards.
AAATAGAGGTCCAAATTTGTTTTTTTTTGTTTGACACTAAAAGAGAATAATGAAATAACAAACTGTTTTCCTAATTTATTGTTTTTCATTCTTAATTGAAATTCAAAAGAGTGAAAGGTACACGGACCCTGTAAGCTCCTATAGACAGATGATTTGTTCTGTTAAGTGGTTTGTTTGGGAATTTAAAGGAGCACTCTGTAACATTTCATTATAGTTTTGTCTGGAATGTTCCACAGTACAGCATTAATATCTTAACGATCTTGTATTTACTCAATTACAAGTGTTTTAATGGTAAACATAAACCTTGAAAAACACACAATTCTTACTGAATTGGCACGACTCTACCACAGACTGTACATTTAAATAAACGGAAATAGTTAACCTGCTCCCCGCTGTGTTCCAAACAGGAAATGATCATGGGTGTGTATCCGGCTCCATTGACTCTGGCTCCAGTTCACTTTGTACTGAAAAAAACGTGGCCCCTCTCTCTGTAACTGCTGCTGCCAGGCTTGATGTTCTAGTCTTAAAATGTTCATATTAACCTGCTCTACCGCCCTGGTGTTTTTATTTTGCTATTTTTGTCCGTAAATCAATTCTTATTCCAAATATGAAACTCGGCTCCAAATGCCATTACTGCTCGATGAGCTTCATTTGACTGGAGCTGAATGCTGTCAGTGAGGTTACACTCTAGTCTACACAGATCAGCTTCTCACCAGAAAAGTTACACAATGCATCTTTAAAGCCCCACTGCATAACATTTCAGCCAAAAAGATTAAAGTAAAAGTGTATTTTGGTGACACTTTATAATAACGACACCTTATTAAGCCTTAATAAAGCATGAACAAAGACTTAATTAATCACATTCATTAAGAGTCATTCAGGTTTAATAACTACTTAATTACTACCTTCATTAGCACCTAATGTTCACTGACTAATTAGCCTTACTTACTCATAATTATTTCATACTTAGTTACTCATGAACTAACATCTGTGTGTGTATTAGTAAATGCAAATTTAAGTACAAGTTTGAACATTTATTAATGATTAGTAAACCATGAGAGAATGATTTACTAACACTGCAATGCAGTGATAATTCAGGCAGATATTGTCTGTAAGTTAAATCTTTTTGAGAGCTTTTCTAAGACTAATCATGCTTTATTAAGTATTTATTAATGTTGGCTAAACTCCAGAGTAATCATAAATCATAATTTTGACATTATTTAGGCATATGATAATGATTGAAGTGCAAGTTAAATGCTAATTAACTTGCACGTCAATCATTAATCCTGAATGACTCTTAATGACTCTTAATTAAGTATTTGTTCATTATGAATTAAGTCTTTGTTCATGCTTTATTTAGGCATATAAGGTGTAGTTATTGTAAAGTGTTTACATTTTTTATTATTCTTTTTATTACAAATGAAGCTCATCAAGGCTTGCAGTTATAGGAGAATTCCATTTTAGGAGTAGAAATTAGTTTACGGACAAAATTGCAAAAACAAAAACAACTAAAGAAACAAACAAAAAACAACAGTATCTTTGTCCACTTTATACAGTCCCTGACCTCTACACAGATCTGACTTCTAACTCGTTGTCACCTCGATTGATAGATGGGTTTAATTCTGCGTGAACACAAAAAGACGGCGTACCCTCCTCCACAAAAGTTCCACGGTGCCTCTAAGTGAGTGAGAGGATTGAGTGTGACATGAGCGCTGACCTCACTGTCTGAAGGTCCTGGTGCTTCTAATCACGAGGACGGTTCACATAAATGTTTTAAAGTGCTCCACCTCATCACCTGGAGGACGGAGCTCTGACCTGAAGGACACAGGAGCAAGGCCGTAATCTCTCCTACACAACCACACCATACAGAAGAGACTAGAACGACGACACATGACCTGACGGTGCGGCGCGGTGTGACAGACAAACGTTTAATCCCAGGAGATAGAAACATGAACCTAAACTGGAAAAACAACATTTTCAAGTCTAAAGGTCCTATATTATGCCAAAATGACTCTTGTGAGGTTTAAGTTATGTTCTAATGCTAATGCCTCCTCAAAAACAGACCAATGTTTACGTCGAGAGCAGGATTCAAACCACCAACCTTCAGATCAGAGGACAAACTACCACGCCCCAGTTGTCTATTTATTTATCTATTTATTTGTGTATCCAAGTGTATCCAACTTGTGAGGTCTTACATTAAATCCTTTTAGAGTAGCTCGTTTCAATCAGTGGTGGACGGTAACAAAGTTAAAGTAGTAAAGTACTGTGCTTAAGTATAAATGGTAGGTATCTGTACTTTACTTAAGTACATTTTTATCAGGAAACTTTTTACTTTTACTTCACTACATCTGAGATCAGGTATCTGTACTTTTTAAATAAGACTGAAAAGTAAAAGTATTTTTTATATTTTTTATAGTTTGAGACCTGCTGAAAAGGCAGAGTTTATTTTTAACATGTTCATTATTTGAGCAAACAAAACTAAACTAAAAGAGCTAAAAAAAACACATTCAGCACAAATCTGTATCCAAATCACTACATCTGAAGCTTTATTAGATCTCTTTATTAGAAATCTTTGCGAAATACTTTTACGTTTTACTCTTGAAGTACATTTTAAACAGGTAGTTTAATATTTTCACTTAAGTCAGTTTATTAATGAAATAATTTTACTTTTGATTGACTATTTCTTTGCTCTGGTATCTAGTATCTGTACTTTTACCTTTTGTTAAGTAACAAAATTGAGTACTTCATCCATCATTCGTTTCTGTCTAAATAATCTTATTTCAGTCTTGTGTCTTTCTTTAAAGAGCCTAAACACCAAAACCACCTTTTTCTCCTGATTCTCTGTGTAAATGTGTCTAAAATAGAAGTGTGGACCTCTCCCTGGCCTTATTTTCGTGCATATTTATTAAAAATGGGGCTTTTGGGTCAAAGTCGTGTCTGTAGTGGCCTCTTTAGGATCAGCTATGGCCAGAATATTTGAGTATTCGGGTTGGACTAATGGCCCCAAGTGAGTCAGATGCAGGTTATGACGTGACGAGCGCTGGCGTCTACGGGTGTGACGTGAGGAGCCCCTCTCAGCCCTGCCCCGACCTGGCACCACCATGTCTGGAGAAAAGAGGAACAGCGCGATCCGAGCACAAATATCTGTTCTGTTTCAATGTCCGGAGTGCATCTGTCCTCACCGTGTCGGATTGTTGTGACTGTCGGTCAGCTGTCAATCATCGCTCCAGAGCCCGCCCCACACCCGCTCTGGAGCATTTTTCAGATTTTGCTTATGGGCGGAGTAAATCTTCAGGACGGGGTTTAATGGCTCTTTAATCACCTGCACACACTCCCTCATCATCATCCATCAATCCAAACCTTTTAAATCGTCCATTATTTTGAAGCTGTAGTAAACCGCGGCTGCACTAATCACTGTGGAGGCCTCATCGCTCATAATCAGTGGCTCTGGACCACTCCATTACATCATGAATGGGTTTGTGTGTTCAGACCAGAGCTTATCACGGACCACAGCTCCTCTTCTCAAGTACGACTCATTCACACCTGTTTTTAACCTGAGCATAAAAATGTCCATCATTTTCTATTATTTGGACATAAATCCAACTCTAGGGCGCATTCAAAGGTGCAAAAGGTGTGTAACTTTTCGGTCTGTCACCTTGTTTCTCTGGATACATCCAGAAAAATATTACATTTTATTTATGTTCTATTTATGTTCTAAAAAAAAAAAAAAAAAAAACTTAAATAAAAACTTAACTTAAACTTATCCTATATAACTTATCTTAAAAAAAACTTAACTGAAATTTAAAAAAATAAATAAATAAAATAAATAAATTATTAAAAAATAAAAGCTTAACCAAAATAAAAACTTAAATATAGACTTAAATAAATAAAAAAAAATTAAATAAATAAAAAAAATATATATTGTTGGAAGAGTGTCGAAAAACTTTAGAAAAATATAAAATGGATTTAAAGAGCACAATTTCAGGAGCCTGTGATCAGTCCTGTTTCCAGTTCATGGTCCTGTTTAGTTTAATTTGTTAATTAGTTAATCTGTTTGAGTTTAATTTCCAGCAAAAAGGTGAGGATGACTGAGTGAAAATCTTTTGGCTGTAATGTAATAAAGAGAGACTTGTTTAACAGCACAGGTAAGATCACCTGTTGTAGTTCCGTCTAAAGTCTTTATGATCAGATTATACCAAAACAAAACTCAGATTAAAGTCTAATATGAGTCACAGAGCCCCAGACAGAGCAGTGCCTTCAGTTAGCTGAACACCCCCAGCTGCAAAGTATCAATCGGACTTATGAATCATGCACTATCATTGTTTATTTTGCATTGGCTCCTCAAAAACATAGATAATACATGGACTTCTTCTGATGAGGGTCTGAACTTGTGTGACCTCCATCCAGTATTTTCTGATCAATAAAGCAATAGTCTGGTCATGTTTTTTCATGTTTTTTGACCTGTCTGCAGATAAAGTCGCTCTGTTTTTGTTTTTAAAGCTCCTATATTACGCAAAAACAACTCTTGTGAACTTTAAGTCATGTTCTAATGTTTCCTGCTCAAAAACAGAGCTGGAGTTGTGTTTTGTTTCATTCATATGTTTGAGTAACTCTTTATTATTAGTCTGTTTACATCTCCAAAGCTCAAAATGCTCTGTTCCACCTTGTGATGTGATGAAGTGGTAGTTTTTTAAGTGAACAGCTCCTTTTACCTTTAGTTCAGTAGAGATTTGTGATTCCAGGGACACAAAACATGAGGCTAGGCTAAGGTGCCCAGAAGTCCCTGTTTACCCAGGACAGTCCCAGTTTTGAGCCCTGTGTCCCCTGTCCCAGCAGCTTTATACAAAACCACTGATTCATTCAAATTTTTTTTACAAGAAATGTCCCAGTGTGATTTTTGACCAGTCTGATCCCTGCCAACAGGAAAGGAAGGGATAAATTGTCACTTGTTTCGGTAAAATACAGAAAAGGATACTTTAAAATGACCAAAATACAAAGAAAATATGAAAATATGACCAAAACACAAAGAAATATAAATCGATTCACAATTTTTATTATTATCAACCACCAGAAAGTCACCCCTGGTCACCCTAGTCTAAGTCTTACAAAGACAAACTTTTAGTCTCTTTGACGGTTTAAAAAATTGTAAAAAGTTCATATTATAAAAGTACAGAAGAATCCCTACAAAATCCAACCGTTATGAAAGCTGAAATCCAGGGCTGTTTTTTGGAACAAAGTTTTGAGTTTGAGAGAAGAACCTAAATGTGCAGGGTTTGTGTTTGTGTGTTAAACGAGGAAACAGCGTTAGAACAGATATAACAGTGCAATAGGAGCCGTTCAAGAGTCGATAAAACCGTAAACAGACTCGCTCCCAGACGCTCGTGTTTTTCTTGAATATAAATTGCCTGTTCTTTTCTCAGATGGGTAATTAGAATTTCATGAATGAGTTTTTAATTATGTAAACGAGTCTCGCCCGAGCGCCAAACACGTCTCCAGACAAAATGAGATGTTTTTGTGGGCGTGAAAAATACAAAACCGTTTAACGTTGGAGATTGAGAGATTTGTGACAGATTTTTGCAGGTCTGAGCACCGGAGTCTTAGGTATTATTCACATTTATTTTATACTTACAGGTTGCTATTTGTTATTGCTTTGTCTGGAATGTTCCACAGTATGACAGGTCAGATCTGTGGAGAGGTGGCCCCGCTCACAGTCAGAATGTTTTTCTAGGTATTTTTGAGCTGTAAAACCACCTGTGATTGAATAAATGTAAAGTAGAGCTGTTTAATATCACACTGTGGAACATTCCAGGCAGAGCAATGACGTATCCATGGAAACAAGCAGTTGAAAAGTTACACAGTGCATACAAGTGTGTGCAGGTAAAAGCAGCTGTTCACTATTAACAAATGCAAGTTATAACAAAATGATCTTTTAGGAAATATGCCGGTGTGTTATTTTTAAAATGTTAATAGAAATCAAAAATATTCATCAGAAATACTCAAATAATATTCGAGAAAAACACAAGCGTCCACTTTGTATGGAATTTGAAATATAAAATGTGAATGTATTTATTATTTTTTATTTTTCTACATTTGTCTCATGCATCCAGTGCTTGACAAACATTAGTCACGTCCCAGTATGAGGTGTTTGCTGCTGCCGCACTTAATTTAACAGTATTTCTGTTTTGTATTATCTGATTTTAATGGTTTAAACGAGAATGACATTTCTAAGACATTTGTTAAATTTGTCTAGCAATGGTATTGTTTAAACTAGGACTGTAACGATATCCAAGTCTCACGATACGATATGTTCACAGTTCAATATTTATTGCGATATCGTGGGAAAACTCACGATATTACGATATTCCCCAGAATAACAAGAGTGACTCTAAAATGCTTTGCCCAGTCATTTGGTACAACATTTATTGTCATTAGGGATGGAACGAAATCCAAAACTCTCTGTACCATATTTTCACCATAAACATCTCACTGTACCAGATTTATTAAAATATAAAACTGTGAATCTGTGACTTTTTCCTCTAAAAATGCTTCACAGACTTAATCCAAAGAATGAAGATTTCAAAGTGCTTAGAACAGTTATTTCTTCATGTCGTCTGCACTGAAACGGAGCAAAGGATCATGGTCTATGTAGTTCCCTCTGTTTTTTTTTTTTTTAGCTATTTCTGCATCAGAACTGTTCATTCACTTCTCATTCGATATTACGATATTATTGTGAGACCTTTGACGATACAATATCACCATATTTTGGTTATGGTTACGTGCCTAGTTTATACCATTGTATATTACATTGTATATTTGAAATAAAAAGAAAACATAACTGTGTTTTTAAACTCCACACAGCTTCACTAGAATTATTTGGATGATTTCAGTCCTGGACTTGACAAATCTCTAATGAACTAAATGTAAAAGGAGCTTTAACTTGAAAACTTCCACTTTGAGCTTTAGAGATACAGAATAATAAAGAGTTACTCAAACATGTGTGAATGAAACAAACATAACTCCAGGAGGGAAAGACATCAGAACATGATTTAAAGCTCACAAGAGTCACCTTTGTGTGATATACGACCTTTAACAACCAAACACGCACATTTATAATTTAGATGAGACACATTTATAATTCAGACGAGACAAATGACCAGAGGAAGCAGATGAAGAATCACAGGAAGAGCTTTGAAACCAGGGGGTCTCTGAGTGGACCCCGGACCCCCTCCCGGTCTAAACCCACCTCACAAATGGCCCCGCACCTCAGAGCAAACACCGGGATCTGACACAAAGCAGGAATGCACCGAAGCATTAATAAAAACAAGTAAACAAGACGAGACAGGAGAGACGGAAGGATTCATTCGTTCGTCTGCTTAAAGAGCTGTGACTGACCTGAGGACGAGGGTCGGGGTCTGGCCGGGCCGCTGCTCCGCTGGAACTGACGCATTTCTCACATTTGGAAAAATAAAACAATGATTCAACTGATGTGCGGCCAAGAATTTTTATCTGGAATCAGGGAGTCAGCTTCACTCAGACCAGGAGGGGCTTTGTTTTACTTTCCTTACATGTTTTTTGAGATTTTTTGACACCTAAAAATTAATCACTTGAAGCAGATTAAGTCAAAATAAAGTGTTTTTTATCAACATGAAATAATTACAATGAAAAATATAACAAAAATCTGTGTTTTTAAAGGTCCTGTATTACACAAAACTGACTTTTGTGAGTCATGTACTAATGTTGTTTCCTCCATAAAACCCAAAGTGGTGTTTTTGTGCGTTTTCATTCACACATGTTTGAGTAACTCTTTATTATTAGTCTGTCTACAGCTCCAAATGCTCTGTTCCACCTTGTGATGTCATGAAGTGGTAGTTTTCAAGTGAACAACTCCTTTTACCTTTAGTTCAGCAGCAGGACTGAAATTATCCAAATGACTGAATGACTGAAAAACACTTTATTTATTACACCAAAATGACATTTACACATTTACATAGAAACGAGTTTGTGCATAAGACAATAATATAAAATAATAAATATTAAACAAAAAATAACAAATAAAAATAAGATTGAGGCTTGAAAACAAGTAAATTTCATTCAAGTTGGATTAATTTGTTGTATTTTTTATATATACATTTTAAAAATTCTTATAGATTTCCTGTTCCAGTCTTTGTTAAGTGATATCATATAGTCCTGTATTTCAATAAGGAGTCATTTGAAGACGTATTGACTGTATTCAATATATTTCATTTTATGGATTTTATGGTATTTAGCAAATAAATTAACAAACTGACAATAAATGATATCTCCTGAGTTTAAAAACACAGTTGAGCACATCCTGTATTATCACATGACGCAATTTCAATTAAGAATGAAAAACAGTAAAATGTGAAATTTGTTATTTCATTATTCCGTTTTAGTGTCAAATAATAAAACAGGTTTCAAACTCTATTTTCAATATTTAATTTAAACTTCATTTCAAATAACATCAATCATAAAACAGTTTCATGCCTTTTAATGCTGATATTTTATTCTTTCTGGTTGATATGAAGTTCTGCTGCTTTAGCGCCGCCTGTGAATTCAGAGTCGACCACGGATCTATTTTTATTCTAGTTCTGTGGAGTCGACTGAACAAAGGAGAGTTTCTTGCTGCTTCCTGTTTCTCGTCCTGGAGTTCAACATTTACTTTCTAAGACGCCAAAGTAAACGCGTCGCTGTAAAAGAAGAAACATGTTTGTCCACAAAACTGCAACGATTTTTCAGGTGAGTTCTTCAGCAGCAGAACTTCAGATAAACCAGAGAGACTAAAATATCAAAATTAAAATGGGCACAGAGACTGATTTTTGATTGGTGTTACTTGAAATAAACTTTAAACTAAATATTGGAAATAGAGGTCGAAATCTGTTTTTGTGTCTGACACTAAAACAAAATAATGAAATAACAAACTGTTTCCCATTTTATTATTCTTCGTTCTTAATTGAAATTTAAAAGAACAAATGGTACACGGACCATAGAGAAATATGGGCCATTTTATGTTGTGGGTTTTTTTTGTGTGGGTTTTTTTTGGACTAAACGTTGTATTCACAGAGTCCATGATTCATGTGGGAAAGTTCTTGGATTCAGATCAACTAATAAATGAGAATAAAAAGTGAGAAAACATCAGAAAATAAATTTTACTGTAACACTGAGTCACACCTCCTCCTCCTCCTCCCTCCGTCGCCTCCTCTTCCTCCTGTGAGCAGGAGCGTCGTTATTACAGAACAGAAGAACAGATTGTGATTTGCATGAGCCTGGAGAGCAGAGGAGGGGGGGTGTACGGGAATAGCATAGTAACACCACTGGGCTCTTCCTACCCCTCCTTCCCCTCCTCTTCCTCCACTTCTTTCTCCTCCTCCTCTTCCTCCTCTCCTCTCTTCTTCCTCCTCTTCCACCTCTCCTTCCCTGCCTCCGCTCTCTACCTCTCTTTTCCTCTCTCCTCCTCCCTCTCCCGCTCTCCTCTTACCCCCTTCTCCTCCTTGCTCTACCTGTTTCCTCTTCCTCCTCCTTCTTTCTCTTCTTATTTCTACCTCTCTCTTCCTCCCCTCCTCTTTTCTTCTCCCTCCTTCCTCCCTCTCCCTCCTCCTCTTCCCTTTTTCCCTTCTCCACGTCTCTTCCTCCCCCTCTCTCCTCTTCCTCAGGTGTTCTCCTGCTCTCTCTCTTCTGAGGGGTTGTGAAGGTGTGTTTCATTCATTCACAGTTTAGTTTTTTACAGTCAGTGATTATTTCCTTCACAGCCATTAGAACTCGTCTAGTGTTGTTTTATTTTCATGTATTTTTTAATTTTTATTGTGACATTAGAGACGACACAAACAATAAAAGACATTAGACTCTCTGACTGGAGGTTTATTTATTTATTTTTAATTCCACACACTTTCACTAGGATCATTTAGATCATTTCAGACCTGGAATCACCAAACTGCAATGAACTAAAGGTAAAATGAGACACTAAAATGTAATTATTCATGAATATTCCCACTGTGCAAAAAAACACTGAAACAACGTCTTTTTAGGGTCATTTTTGTGCGTCCAGTCTGGGTCCACTGAAGGTGTCGACTTTTTTCCAGCGGACGTCCAGTACTGACAGTCCCAGGACCTCTGGATTAGGATAATTCTAGTCCAAATGAAGTTGTTGATGTCTTTTCTACTTTTTTTGTTTCATGACAAATATCAACATTGCTGTTTTTAATATTATTCATTCATTTAAAATTTGATTTGTGATTAAACATTTATTCCTTATTTATTTAAGTACATGATATTTTATTATATGTTTAATTAACTCATTTAGGTTTATGTATTTTTATTTACCGTATTTTCCGGACTATAAGCCGCTACTTTTTTCCCAGGCTTTGAACCATGCGGCTTTTACAAAGGTGCGGTTATTCTGTGGATTTTTCTTCCACCTCTAGGGGCTCTCTAACCGGAATTTCAAAAACAAGATAGACGGAAAATTAATGCAAAGAAGAATACGCTACTTTTTATTTAGCAGATATAACATGCACGATAAATTACTAACTGGTAATTATTTTCAAATCCTCGCCCCTTCATCATGAAAAGCACGAAGGAGTTTGTATGATGAAAGTTTTAAGTTCAAGGCATCGATCTTGCTCCAGGAAGGAAACCGTGCTGTAGAGCCCTGCACCCACGGGACCCAACACAAAACAGTGCGGCGCGAGACACATTCTGAAAGCTTATTGCGGGCGCGGGCGGGAGTGTGACCACATGACGCGGGAGCGAGACTGGAAATTGTGTCCCGCGCAGACCTCTACTGTGCTGCTGCACGTAAGCTTGGCGTCAAAGTGACTTGTGGTTTCACTGCACAGGAGAAATGAAGGTAAATCAATTACCGGTTCTTTTCTGTTTTTGACCTCGTTTTAATCAGCACAGTTGCTGCCATGTTAAAAGGCACTGTTCGGAAAGAATCTGTTCAGGTACATAAATGCACATTTACAGTACAAAAACGTTCTGTATATGCAGTAAATATCTCATTTTTCAACATAGATATCAGCGGCTTATAGGCCGGCTGTGGCTTGTATATACTTGTTTTTTTTTTTTTAATAGAGTGGATGCGGCTTATATACAGGTGCGCTCTATAGTCCGGAAAATATGGTACTTGGAAATGCAATTTGTGGAAAACTATAACCTATTCACACAAAAATGATGAGTTCAACCATAACCAGTCGAGTGTTTGTTTGTGGTTCAAACTCGGTTCTCGACATAAACATCACCGGTTGAGCATCAGATCTACAGGTTGTGATTCCAGCTCTCACAGATGAACGCTGTGGCACGAGTGTGTTTCCTTTTTGTAAAGCACATTGAGGCTTGAAGGTGGAAAAGTGATGCATAAAAATGTGACTATTTAAAATGAGTTTAAATTTAGAAAAGACGTTTCAACAACTTAAAGATGTCGTTTCAACATTACTGGAGGAGCCGAGGAGCTGTTCACTTAAACTACCACTTCATAACATCACAAAGTCACAAGGTTAATGTGAAAGCTATTGTAAAGAAGTTTGTTGTCAAATTGTAAATACATGCAGTTTAGTATTATGTAGTACAAGAAAGCTCATGGAAAGTTTTCGGCCCTGGCTGCCTGGCTGCGGAGGGGGAGGTGGAGACAGCTGCCACTGTATCGCACCCCCTCCTGTAGTATCGGACAGACACAAGGTCAGTCTCACGAAGTTTATCTATTGTTTTGCTTATGTGCAGAAACTGTATTACAATGTTTAAATGGGGACGCCCCGCTCATGCTGAACTTAATAAAATGCACGGAGAGACAACTGGATTTTTGGAATAGACTGAGGGAAGCTCCGAAGTTGGGCACCCAGTGGGACGAGCTGTCAGAAGCGCCACTTGTCTCCCCGTGCACGTAAAACTTAAGTTGAGTTGTGTCTTTGATTCCTGGTGTTAATGCTCAGTCAGTAGCAGGTTGTATTCTCCACAGGGCTGAGACGTAGTCATCTCAGTTTAACACTGTCATTCTCACAACACTGTTTTGTGTGTGAAATTTCCTGACAGTTAAACAGAATTTTGAGCTTTGGAGATGAAGACAGACTCATAATAAACATGTGTGAATGAAACTTTGAAATTTTGAAATTTTGCGTCACATGGAGCTGGAATTCAGTCCTGGATTTAAGTGACTTGTTCATTCTGAATGGGCCGGACTTGTGTTTTAATTTCCGTTGTGTTTCTGTGTTTTTTTTCTTGGCTGTGATGTGGATGACGAGGCCACAGGAAGCAGACAGTGATCCACGAGCACATAATTGGAAAGTGTGTTCTTGTGTGTTCCTGTGTCAGCTTCAGTGCTGCGTGCTAATGTGTGCGCTCGGTAATAATCGCTGTCATTTTTCACTCTGATAAAGCATTCTCCCCAAACACACGTCGTTCTGTGATTAAACAGATAAACGGCTCCAGCTGCCGACTCCCAGGAACATGAGTCTGACAAATGAGACAAACCAGTGTCTGTATGTGGTTAGAGCGCTACATTTGTTCTGCTGCAGTCACTTACACAGCTTTAGCTGATTTAAATATATTTAACAAACCTGAATTGAACCGTTTTAGAGCTAAACTTATTATGGATAGAGCTCGGGTTCAGAGGACATGTATAGGACATTCAGTAGGACAATATTACTGAATACAGATGGAGCAACTAAAATGAACATTGTTTAAAATGTAAAATGATGTTGTAATACAGTGAGTTCTAGTGTTTAGTCACTGATTGAAAATACCAGATTCATCATTTGTGAATTTACCTTTTGGATATTTCATGGTAAAATACAATAATGTGATCAACAGGAAAATCTGTCTCTTGCTCCATCTGACATCGTCACGTTCTAGAGTCTGAAAACCTCCAATAATAAGGGCACAAAAATCTATTTTGTGTAAATGTATTGTATGTAATTATGGGGATGTTGTTCATCACTTACCATGGAAATAAAATGCTCACATAGCTGTGTTTCAGATGACACCACAACTATTGATGGTTTTCAGTTTCTGAAATGTGATCATGTCAGACTCACATGGGAGTAAGAGCCACATGTTCCTGTTGATCACATTGTACTTTACCATGAAATATCCAGTAAATCCACAAATATTGAACCTGAACATTTCTATCAGTGTCTAGACACAAGAACTCTACTAAATAACATTGTCTACAGAATGTTGTGATGTTGAAGCTGAAGCACAGAAATTGGCCAGTATTATTTTATTCAGATGGAGGGCAGCTCATATAATGTTGTTAGGGTTCAACTGCAGGTTTTCTTTTGTTTGTAATACAGCAGGTCTTGGGTCTAGTCAGTAATAGAAATGAGCAGGTTCTATATTTGGGAATTCAACTTTCTGATATTTTATGGAAAAGTACAGTGTGATTGGTAACAAAAACTGTCTCTTGCCTCATCTGGAAGTATGACAATATCACATCTTAGAATCTGAAAACCACCAATTAGCAAACATGAGTCAAAAATGTTAAAAGAGCGTTCATGATCCTGTTTAGGGGTTTGACTTTAAACAAAAAGGTGAGAGACTCACTGAAACACAGCGGTGACAGCGGTGGTGACGAGGAGGAGTACAGGACTGTAGTGGACAACTTTGTCACTTGGAGTGAGGAGAACCACCTCCAGCTCAACGTGATGAAGACAAAGGAACTGGTGGTGGACCTTAGGAGGACCAAAGCTGCTGTGACCCCCATCTCCATCCAGGGGGTCAGTGTGGACGTGGTGGAGGAGTACAAGTACCTGGGGGTGTACTTGGACAATAAACTGGACTGGAGCAGGAACGTGGACGCGGTTTACAAGAAGGGCCAGAGCCGCCTCTATTTCCTGAGGAGGCTGAGGTCCTTTGACATCTGCAGGACAATGCTCAGGATGTTCTACGAGTCTATGGTGGCCAGTGCCATCATGTACGCTGTAGTCTGCTGGGGCAGCAGTCTGCGCGTGAGGGACACTAATAGACTCAAGAAGATCATTAGGAAGGCTGGACATGTTGTGGGGGAGGAGCTGGACTCTCTGGCGGTGGTGTTGGACAGGAGAATACTGGACAAAATCTGGACTATTCTGGACTCTCCCTCCCACCCCCTCCACAAGGTGCTGGCCAATCAGAGGAGCTCTTTCAGCCATAGACTGCGGCTGCCGCGCTGCTCCACTGAGAGACACAGGAAATCTTTCCTGCCTGTCGCCATCAAACTGTTGAACGCTGCACTTTAACTCACAAACTACTCAATCATTTTCATCCTATTCCCTGCTCACACATGTATATAGTCATAAATATGTCACTGATGTAAATAGTTTCCCAGAGAGAGCTATTTTATCTTTTATCTTATTGTATTTAGCTTATTTTGTAACTTGTTCGATGTACATGCTCTTGGTCGGTTGCATCTGTAACAAAGAAAATTTCCCCTCGGGGATGAATAAAAGTAATTCTGATTCTGATTCTGAAATACAGTTGGTTAATGCTAGCGAGTGTGTGACTGTTTTTTGAGAGCAGAGTGACCAGAATTTCAAAATTAAAAACTGGGACACTCAGTTTGTGGTGGTTGGTAATAATAAAATTGTGAATCGAGTGCGTAATTAAGGAAAATAGTCCCATTCACACTGTGTGACTCAATATAGTCACATTTTCTTTGTGCTTTGATCATTTTTAAGCAGCTTTTCTGTATTTTACCCAAACAAATGACAGTTTCTGCCTCTCTTTACTGTTGGCAGGGTCAGATTGATCAAAAACAGGGACACCTGGGACATTTCTTGTATAAAACTGAGACAAATCAGTGGTTTTGTGTAAATCTGCTGGGACAGGGGACACAGGGCTCAAAACTGGGACTGTCCTGGGTAAACAGGGACGTCTGGTCACCCTGTTTGAGGGACTTGTTTAACAGCACAAATCAGCTCAACTATTGTAAGATAAGATAAGATGAACTTTATTGTCCCAAAGGTGAAATGTGTGTTGGGATCACTGCCCGTAGCTTAAAAACACAGTTACACACATCACACTGCAGTCAGACAACAGCCCGAGTGACTGCACCAGTCTCATTGCACAAAGAATAAATAAATAAATAAATAAATAATTGTAGTTCCAACAACTAAATCTTTGGTCAGATCATGTTTAAAATGGCGTAACAGAGCTTCAGACAGAGCAGTGCTTACAGTTAGCATCGCAGCCCAGAGAATGTGGATGACGTCGGCTGTAAGGACGACTGTAGCTCAGCGTGTTTGTCCACTGAACTGAAGGTTGCCAGTTCAAATCCCACTCTCAAAATGAACATTAATGATGGAGCGGTCAGATCCCACAGATGAATGCTGTTGTTGTGTCCTTGGGCAGGACACATCACCTCACCCCCAGTGTGTGTGTGCACTGGTGTGTGAATGGGTGAATGGTTCCTTGTTGTAAAGCCCTTTGAAGGTGGAAAAGTGCTGTATAAACATGTGACTGTTTACCATTTATGTATCAATAAAATGATTTGATTTCAGTGGGAATGATCTGGAACTACATCCTGTTGGTTTAAAATATGGGAAAACCTTCACACCTTCACTGTGATCTAAAAGTGTATCTCCCCCGGACACACTGACAGAGCCCACGGAAATAACCCAAACCTTCTGAAGCCAGTTTTGTTCTTGAGACACTGGGGATTTCTGTGCTGTGAGGCGTGTTCCAACTGAAATCCAACCCTTAAAGACAAACGAGGTGAAACGTGAGGCAGATCTGCACTTCTGCTTTAACCGTGAATCCCGGAAAAGCTCAGGGATGAAAAAGAGACAGAAGTGTGTGGAACAAAACCGCAGGATGGGAAAAATTCCAATTTGAACCCCGTAAATGTCGTGTGTGACCCCAGTCCAGGGCGGCAGGTTCATCCATGAGTGTGTTTCTCTGAGCACAAAAGCCCCGGAGTCTGTTCTCTCCTCCAGCTCCTGAACACATCCCCCTCTCCCTCTCTTCTCTCCTCTCTCCAGGTGTGTCTCTCCTTCTGGTCTCTGTTGTCAGGTGATTGGCAGGTGTAAGCCAGGGTCTCTGCTCCTGTCTTATTGGCCTGGGTCAGTCTGTTCTCTGCTCCAGCTCCTCTGCACACACACCTCCATAATCCCCTTTTCCCTCTTTCCACCTTTCCTTCTCTCTCCCTCTCTCCTCTATCTTTCCTTGTTACCCCTCTGCCACTCTCTCTTTCTCCCTTTCTCCTCCCCCACTCTTTCTCTCCTCTCTCTTCCCCTCTCCTCTCTCTCTCAATCCCTCTTTCCTCTCTCCTTTCCACCTGTCTCTTTCCTCTTTACCCTCTCTCTTTCTCCCTCTCTCCTCTCTGTCCTTTCTCCCCCTCTCTCTTCTTTCACTTTTCTCTCTCTCGCTCTCTTTCTCCCTCTCTATGCCCTCTCTCCTTTCCCACTCTCTCTCTTCTCTCTACACCCCTTCTCTCTCTTTCCTCTCTCCCCCTTTCTCTGTCTTTCTTCCTGTCTGCCTTTTCTCCTCTCCCCTCTCTCTCTGCCCTCCCCTCTACCCTCTCTCTTCTTTCTTTTTCCTCTCTCTCTGTCTCTCTCCTCTCTCCAACTTTCTTTCTCTCTGTCTCTGTCCTCTCTTTCCTCTCCTCTCTCTACCCTCTCCCCTCTCTCTTCTTTCGCTTTCCTCTCTCTCTGTCTCGCTTTCTCTCTCCTCCCTCTTTCTCCTCTCCCAGTTTCTCTCTCCTCCCTTTCTCCTCTCTTTCCCCTGCTCTCTCTCGCTCCACCCTCTATCCCCTCTCCTTCTCTCGCTCTTTCATCTCTCCCCTTTCTGTCTTTCTTCCTCTCTGCCTTTTCTCCTCTTCCCTCTCTCTCCTCTCTCTCTGTCTCTCTCCTTCTCCCTCTCTCCTCCCTCCCTCTCTCTCTCTCTCTTCATATTATTCTTCCTCTTCTGAATTATTGACCGGTTCATTCTCAGAGGAGCCGGATCCTTCAGCACAAACACGTTTGGATTTCAGCTCCGGACCTGCTGCCAGAGCCTTAAAGTCTCATCATTTATTACATTTTAACTAATGCCTTTAACAGTTTCTTCTCTAGTCGTGTTATTCTCACACAGAAATCGTTTTCACACCTGTTTCATTCACACAAAAACATTAATAACCATAATACTCAACAATATGTCCAATAGTGGTGAATCCTTTCCTTTAATAACTACACGCAAACTGCTCATGTTATGCTCAAATTCTAATTTATAATAACTCCACCTGTTTCATTCACTGATTAAAAACATACTCTTGAAATAAATGTCACAAAATTGGCTATAATATTATGTTTCCAATATTATTCATTCACAAAGGAACAGAAAATATATAGAAATGGGAACAATAAATTCCAAATAAGTAAAGAGAGCAAGAAACACGGCATAATTATATACATGTAAATGTATAAGTCAAAATAAATATATTCAAATAAAAGAATGACAGAATAAAAAATAAAAAATAAAATCCAGTATAGTTTAATGTTACTGATCATTAAATAAATCAAAATAATAATGAAAAGCTAAATCAAGTCAAGTGTAATGTTACTGAAAAATAAAATAACATAATATAAATAAAATAAAAGCCTGTATAGTATAATGTTACTGAAAAAATAAAATAATACATAATAAAGAAAAAATATAAATACAATAAAATCATGTATAGTATAATGTTACTGAAAAATAAACAAATAATAAAAAGTAAAATCAAATCATTTTTAGTGTAATGTTGCTGAAAACATTTTTTTAAATGAAAAAATATAAATAATATAAAAACCTGCATGGTTGAATGTTACAGAGAAAAATAAAATAATACATAATAATGAAAATAAAATTAAAATCTAGTAAAAAAGTAAAAGCCTGTATAGTTTAATGTTGCTGAAAAAATAAAATAATACATAATAAAGAAAATAAAGAAAAATTAAATAAAAGCCTGTATAGTTTAATGTTGCTGAAAAAATAAAATGGAAAATAAAAGAGAAGGGATCAAATAAAATCGTGTATAGTGGAACGTGACTGACCCTCAGTATTAAACACATGTTGTGTGATGATTCCAAAGTGCAGCTCGTCTCTATGGAGCAGCCGGAGCTGCAGGGGAATGTGAGTCTGTCTGTATTAAAGTGATTATTCTGACACTGTGGCGCTTTCAGCTCCGAGACGAGCTCCGAGAATCAGAGAAAACACGAAAAAAAACATCTGTGCGAAATGACCTGTTGCTTAGGAACCGCAGACTCCGCCCCCTTTCACGAGACGCCGCCAAGGCCGAGACAAAATGGATTCCAGCAGAAAGGAAACGAGTGAATAATGAGCTGACGAGAGAAAACACGGGCTTTTATCAGCAGAGAAAATGAGCGCAATTTAGGACACATTATCGTAAAGTTCAATTGGATTTCATCTTCTCTGCTTCCTCACACATCAAGAGCTCCATTTTAAGCTGCAAAAATTTCAAGTTTCATTTATTGTGTTTGCAAAAATCCACTTTTTTAGGGGAAAATTATCGATAGAAATACTGGAAGCTTTGTTCATTATAGTTTTTTTTAGTTTTTTTTGTCCAGTTCCTTAAAGGCGCTTGTGTAACTTTGCTTGTTTCCATTGATACGTCATTGCTCTGTTTGGAATGTTCCGCAGTGCGCCATTAAACAGCTCGACTTTAGATTTATTCAATTACAGGTGGTATTAGAGCTCACAAATACCTAGAAAAACAGACACTCTGACTGTGAGCGGGGTCGCCTCTCCACAGATCTGACCTGGAACTTAGTCTGGTTTGGTCTCCATGGAGATAGAAAGGTTTAATGCCGTTTTGTGGAACATTCCAGACAAACCAATAACTCAATTTCCATCCAGCAAAGCGTTTGACAAAGCCTCCACCAGAAAAGAAATGGACCTAATTTTTCAAAACTTGAAAACTACCACTTTATGACCTCACATGGTGGAGCAGAGCAGAGCGGTGAGCTTTGGAGATGTCAACAGACTAATAATAAAGAGTTACTCAAACATGTGGGAATGAAACAAAACACAACTCCAGGTCTGTTTTTGAGGAGGGAACAACATTAGAACATCAATTTTGCTTAATATCGGAACATTAAAATCAGCGTTGAATTTTACTGTTAAAATTAAAATAAATATGCAGATGTTTTTTGTTTTTCAGTCTGAACAGAGCTTTAATGGCGTCTCCTTTGCCTCTGACCCTCCCTCCCTCCCTGTGCCCCCACGCCGCCCCCTGCTGGGAGCAAAGTGCTGGCGGAGCGCAGGGGCAGCTCTTGATGTGAGATGGAGGCGACGGAGGCGACGGAGGCGACGGAGGCAATGGAGGCGAGGGAGGCGGGCACTCATGAATGTTTGATCTGCTCTGAGCTTTGAGGCGGCGAGAGACTGTGTTAGAGAGAAGAGAGAGCTCCCCCTACAGTCCGGGGGGAGGGGCAAACAGCGTCTACGGACAAACAAAGATCAGAAGGATCAGCCTGGACAAAAAACAGAAAAAGAAAATATACAAAAAGCAGAGAGAGCCACAGGCCTGATGAGTTTCTGAGGGCAGAGGGAATATATGTGTTTGTATAAGACAGCGGGTTTGATTGGATTCTATTCCTCGCCTATAGCTGTAGCGACAAGTCCAACAAATATGACACTAAAACTGCAGATCGGAGCCTCCAGGAGTAATAATAGTGCCGTGTGGTATTATCTGTACAGGGGCAGTGCACAACATGAACCAAGACAAAAGACAAGTACAAAGACGAGTGGATCTGGAGCTGTGTCCTGTCTTCCTGGTTTTAGAGGGTGTGATTGACAAGTGATTTAACCAATCAGAGGCTGCACCAAACTGTGATTACTGTGATTTTGGTCTGAATTTTGGATTTGGAGGAGAGACACATGGTACAAATGAGCATCTGTGGATAATGTGGATGCTAATTTACACCTGCGGTCGTCCCGGGGCAGGCAGGTGAAAATACTGAAAATATTCAATGTATAGAGAGAAATTTACCACAAATAAATTAAACAGATACTAGCTGGGGTTACATAGCTCTAATACTATTTTAAAAACAACATACAGCCAAACCCCTTAGCCCCGCCCTCCTGGTCAGACGCAAAGAGGTGAAAACCTGCAGGTTAAATCTCTAAGGAAAACTATGGCAACAAACGCACAATAACCATCATGACACAATATACTAGAAGGAATTGAAAAAGAGCTACTCCCCTGCAGTCGTAATGCAGTCAATTATGTTAAGGTAGTGCTGTTTTAGTTTTGATTTTAGTTAAGTTATTTTTTAAACGCTGTTAATAATTTTTTTATTGCGAACTAGCTGTGGCCACTGCCGTAACGTTTAGAAAAACTATAGGATCTGACTGTAAACTGGAAGGAAAACTATTTATACGTGTGTGTGCGCTGATGTTATTCATACACAAAAACACCAAATAAAGTCGCTCATTCATTCTTACTCTGAGTGGGCTCGCCTCTCCATAAATCTAACCTGTAATTTGTTTTATAAGTCTCCATGGGGATCCCTAGTTTATCTCAGTACTGTGGGGACCCTCCTCTGGACAAGTTCCAGAGTGCACCTTTAACAATCTGCTCCAAATATGAGAGCTGCAGATGCATGGTATTTATGTGTAGATATTGTAAACTCTTCTCTCTGTTTTTGTGAGAAAATAATCTGTGTATAATCCATGTTTTTTCTTGTTTAACCTTTCTTCAGCCAGGGCAGTCCCTCTGAGTTTTAGCTACATTAGATATTTTCTGTATCAGTCGGGCTCCGTTTGCACAGATCTGCTCCTCACTCACGTCCTGCTCTGTCCTTGGGTCTAACATCACATTTTTAGCTCTTGGTTTCTGTGCCAGCTCTAATTTTAGTTTGGTTTCAATACTGAACGTGCACGGCTCTGATCCTAGACGGAGGCTGTCTGCATCTGAGTGTATGCACTGTACAAAAAACACACACACACAATACACAACAAAACAGGCATCCAAATAAAAAACCCACACAATTGTGGTTAAATGAACACGAGTCTGTCTGTGGCACGCCTCTGTCTGCTGCACTGACACTCACATATGAAAGTACTGAAAGCCCCGCCCACCTGCACATTCACACCTCTCTCACACACACACACACACACACACAAACACACACAGAATGACAGGCACACACACACTCATGCGCACACAAACATAAAATGCCCCAGCCACCTGCCCATTCACTCCACACACCCTCACACACACACACACACACATGCAAACCCCTCCTCACTCACTCACACATACGCACACTCACACAACCATACACATACGCACACATATGCACACATACAATACAATGCCTCTGCTCATTCACTCCACTCCTCCACACACACACACACACACACGCACACGCACACACACACACTCCCCTCGTGCAGACAGGAGGTTCTGAAACTTTAATGACGTGTAGCTGGAGCATGAATATCGTCTGAACTCTGTGAGGATGAACCACAACTCTGAGAATCTAGAAAAGCTCTGAACTCATTTAATAATAATAATAATAATAATAAATTTTATTTGTAATGCACTTTACATTTCAATGAAATCTCAAAGTGCTACAGTGAAAGCATAAAAAGATGATTAAAAAAAATAATAATAAAAAAACACTTACAAAGTACATTTAAAACATCCTAGCACAAGGTAAACAAGGCAAAAACCTAGTAGGCCTTTTTAAACAGAAATGTCTTAAGTCCTTTCTTAAAAGCCTCCAGACTCTGAGGCATCCTCAGGGACTCTGGGAGGGCATTCCACAGGCGTGGGGCTGCAGCCTGAAAAGCTCTATCTCCCATAGTGGAGAGTTTGGTCCTTGGCTGATGGAGACAGTAGGTGGAGGATGAGCGAAGGTGTCGTGAGGTGGTGTATGGCGTGAGAAGCTCTGAGAGGTAGGCTGGGGCAGTTCCGTGTATGCACTGATAGGTGAGGAGGCAGAGTTTGTAATGAATCCGATGTTGAATGGGCAGCCAGTGAAGTGAGCGGAGAACAGGGGTGATGTGGTCGTATTTACGCCTCCTCGTCAGGATCCTGGCAGCACAGTTCTGGATGTGCTGTAGCTTCTGTAGGCTCCTGCCAGAGATCCCAATGAGGAGGGCGTTGCAATAGTCAAGTCGCGAGGAGAAGTTAAATGTTAAATTTAACCACATTAAACCAGGAAATATTCTATTTATGTTTCATATTTGTTCATGTTAATTGAAATCAATCATTTTAATTGAACCTAATCACAGTTATTACATTTAACTTCCATTAGTGATGCAGAAGGTAGCGCAAAATGATATAAAGGAGCACTGGAAGAAACTTAGAGGTGGAGGGTCCGACACCTGCTTATTGCTTAATCTGGAATGTTCCACAGCCTGGCATTAAGAGTATCTATCTGCTAAACTTGTGGCGTCAGAAGTCCAAGTTAGAGGTGAGCTCTGTGGAAAAGTGACAGTTAAAATGTATTTTTTTTCGTAGTATTTTGAGGAATGAAACGACTGCAGTACAGCCCTGTGTGTGTGTGTGTGTGTCGTCTCTGTGCTTTATAACAAAACCTCATATTTCCTATATTCCTATATTTGCACACACACACACACACACACACACACACACTCTGGGATTAAAGGTCAGACTCACAGGAGCTGCACATGACCTGAGGAATTCTGGACAGACTAACGACATTCCTGTTTTAGACTTAAACACATGAGGACTGCAGCAGGTGCAGCCCACTGAATAATAATAATTAGTTTTATTTCGAGTTTGTGCCAAGAGAGAAAAAAAAACTATAATCATACAGTTTGTAAACGACAGAAAAGCACATTTCTCAAAAAAGAAGAAAAACTTATATTAACCTGCTCCTGTTCATGACATAGTTTCATACAGTAGTCTTATTCAACGCTTTTCCAGATGCTCAAACTTGCTTTACGATTTGATGCATTATTAATTTCCTCCACACTCGGCCATGGTAAACGACTGATGGACAGACGGACGGCTGCAAATCTGCACCATCGGCTCCTCCCACCACCAACAAGACTAAATGTATTTGAATTACTTTGTGTACAAATTGTGCTGTACAAATAAACTTGCCTTGCCTCCCCACCCATGCACACACCACTCTCTTATAGATAAAATGGATGAAGTGCTTTGCCTGAGGACACAACATCTCAAACAATGCCAAAATATCCATAAATTCAAGATGTTCTATAAACATATGGTCTGGTCACAGTATATAAAGAGTGGGTCTTATTATCAGAACAATCCTGCTTCTGTAGGGCTGGTTTGTGCTTGTTGTTTCCTGACCACTGTTGTATGTGCTCTGTTTCCTTTACTTGTATTTGTTTCTGTTTCCAATGTTGGTATTTTTAAATTTCTTAACATTGCTGTATCCTCATGTATTATTATTGCAATAAGATGATAATTATGTTATCAAGCTACTTTCTTTCACTCAAACAGCACGTAAGACACACAGAGAAGCTCTGGCGCCGTCTCTGAAGGCATGGAAGCTCTGCCTGCTCTCTTATAAGGCCGCTCTGCGAAAAGCGCAAACCAGATACTATTCAAACCTAATAGAAGTAAACAAAAGCAACCCCAGATTTCTGTTCGGCACTGTAGCCAGGCTGACAAACTCGCACACTGCCCCTGAGTCTCTTCTCCCTTCAAAGTTCAGTTGTGATGACTTTCTTGAATTCTTCGATTACAAAATTACACCCATTAGAGACAAGATCAACGAAGCTACTCCAAAAATCAGCACCAAGCAAATCCAGCATATCCAGTCTGTAACACCAATATCCCACATGAATCCTCTAACATTAGACATATTTACTCCTGTCGATGAGGTGGAGATTACCTCAGTCATCATGTTGTCCAAATCATCAACTTGTTTGCTCGACCCTATTCCAGTCAAACTCCTCAAAGAAGCTCTCCACCTAATAATAGGTTCCATCCATAACATAATAAATATGTTGTTAAAAAATGGCTATGTTCCTCAGTCCTTTAAATATGCTGTAATTAAACCACTTTTGAAAAAAATCTTAAATCCTGATGAACTAGCCAACTACAAACCTATCTCGAATCTTCCATGTCTCTCAAAGATTCTGGAACGAGTTGTGGTGAAACAGCTTTGTCACCATCTGCAGGACAATCATTTATTTGAAAAATGTCAGTCTGGTTTCAAAGCTCACCACAGCACAGAAACTGCTCTGCTTAAAGTGACAAATGATTTGCTACTAGCTGCTGATAACGGGCCAGCTTCAGTCCTGGTCCTACTGGACCTCAGTGCAGCGTTTGACACCACTGATCACAACATTCTACTGCAGAGGTTAGAATGTGACATAGGTGTCAGAGGGACCGCCCTCAAATGGTTTAAATCCGATCTATCAGATAGGTACCAGTTTGTTAGTGTAAACCAGTGCACCTCTCCCTGCTCTGCGGTGTTCCACAAGGATCTGTGCTTGGTCCAATCCTGTTTACTCTGTATATGTTGCCATTAGGTAACATTATCAGAAAACATGGCATTAATTTCCACTGCTATGCTGATGACACTCAGCTGTACTTATCAATGAAACCAAATCAGACCGATCAAATCGATAAGCTCAGTGCCTGTGTGAAGGACATCAAAATCTGGATGACCCTGAATTATCTGCTCTTAAATCCTGAAAAAACAGAGGTCATTGTTGTCGGTCCTAAAGGTCAGAGAGATTCTCTGTCCGACCAGATAATCTCACTTGACAATGTGAGTATAGCCTTTAGCTCTACTGTAAAAAACCTTGGAGTCGTATTTGACCAAAATCTCTCATTCACAGCTCATATAATCCAAGCTTGTAAAACTGCATATTTTCACCTGCGAAACATAACTAAAATCAGAAATATTTTGCCTAAAAATGATGCTGAAAAACGTATCCATGCATTTGTTACATCCAGACTAGATTACTGTAATTCTCTGCTCGCCGCTTGCACTAAAGGTACTTTAAGAAGCTTCCAGTTGGTCCAAAATGCAGCGGCCAGAGTCCTAACAGGAACTAAAAGAAGTGATCACATCAGTCCTGTGTTAAAATCACTTCACTGGCTTCCTGTCGAGCTTAGAATTAAATTCAAAGTTCTCCTCCTGACATAAAAAGCCTTAAACAGTATGGCCCCATCATATCTTCAGGATGCCATTGTCCCCTATCAGCCAAATAGAGCACTTCGCTGTCAGAATGCAGGATTATTAGTGGTTCCTAGAGTGTCTAAAAGTACAGTGGGGGGGGGAGAGCCTTCAGTTACCAAGCTCCTGTGTTATGGAATCAACTCCCTGTTGATGTTAAATAGGCACACACAGTCTCTTTATTTAAGACCAGGCTTAAAACCTTCCTCTTCGGAATAGCTTATGACCAGGTTACTTAGTTTGATGTCACTAAAATAAGCTGCCGCAGAAGATAACAAGCTGGGGGAAGTGTGGCAACCTGAGCACTACCCTCTGTTTCCTCCTATTTTCTCATCAGCATCACTTACTATGTTCTCATCTGTAGCTCGTTCATTGCTATTCACATGTTGTCCCTTGTCCCACTCCCCCTGTGGAGTGTTACTCTTTCAGACTCCTGATGACAGCTGGACCCCTCTCCTCCTCCTCGCCCGGCTCCTCCTCCCCGCCCGGCTCCTCCTTCTCGCCCGGCTCCTCCTCCTCGCCTGACTCTCCTCTTCCTCGCCTGACTCTCCTCCTCCTCGCCTGGCCCTCCTCCACCTGCTGCCTGGCTCTTGTTGATATTGGGTTTTTTGAAGGCACTTGAACAAAAATTCAGAAGGCATAATGAGGTCCACAGGAAGATCTTTATTCTTTGAGTAGTACAGGCCTCGAATCAGCTGGTCCTAAACCCCCGTCTCTGAAAAGCCCTTTCTGCGAGACCCTTTTTATAGCAGGACTCAGACATTACAACACTTGCTGATGCATGCAGGTGTAATTCTATCCTTGCTGCTTACGTAAAATTCCATAAATTGAGCGTCTAGCCCCACGTCTAGCCCACCGTTTTAAAGCAGCACACTTATTTTAAAATAGCACAAGGGTCACAAGGTTAACATGCTCCTATGGCATTTGAAGTTGAGCATATGTTTTAAAGTCAGAATAGGAAAAAAGCATATATGTACTCATTTAATCATCCCTTAATATTAACAGAAAGAGAATAATTCACACTCTCCTCCTCCTCGCCTGGCTCTCCTCCACCCGCTGCCTGGCCCTCCTCCTCCTCGCCCGGCCTCCTCCTCCTCGCCCGGCTTCCTCCTCCTTGCCCGGCTCCTCCTTCTCACCTGGCTCCTCCCCGGCTCCTTCCCCACCTGGGTAGCTGTGGCCATACCGAACTGGCCCACGGGCCTGGACATCTATAGCCTGTCCGTCCATGGGAGTGGATCTCTCCTTCACTATAGTTCTCCCCGAAGTTTCTTCTTTTTCCCAGGACCCTGGGTTTTTTGGAGTTTTTCCTTGCTGAGAAGGAGGGTCTAAGGACAGGGGATGACTGGACGATGTTTCATTTGCTGCTTTACATGAATGTTGTTTATTCCTGTTTTGATATGTCTGTGTGTATGTTTACTCATCAAAATCTTGGAACGCCCTTAGAGGCAACTGTTGTTGTGATTTTGGGCGCTACAAAAATAAATTGAATTGAATTGAAGCTAGAACAGTTACTCATTGTCCGCACTTATAAATAGTATATATAATATAATAATGAATATATAAATGAAAAATAAAGCTCACTGCGTTAGATTAGAAGAAGGGGGTGGGATTAAATAAATTCCCTTCTTCCCACTCCTTTTTGGGCAAAATATTTAGGCCCGAGACCCTACAGGGCGTAGGGCCTATTGCTTTCGCAACGATGATGCCTGGCATTCATTCTTGTCAACTGTCGTCCCTCGATCGCACCCTGCGTGAACACCAGTATCCTAGCAACCCATGCCAAAGGCAGGGGACATGCATATTTGTTCTTGCTAACAAGTCATCGTCAACATTGAGTGAATGGGTAGCACCACCTGCAAAAGTCAAAATACATTGCGCCTATGGGAGATGTCCCAACGTAAACTTTGTCGTACAGTTACGAAATTCAGTACAGACATTCCTCATGTGAAGACAGAAAAAAAATATTATTATGGCCACACCCCCTGACAAACCAGAAGGCGGCCATCTGGGATTGAATTAAAAAACATGCTGAGTCAGCATTTTTGCTCAAGTCGCATTTGAACAAACTCCTCCGAAGGCGTTTCACCCACAGGGGTGAAAATCGCTGTACATCAACTAGAGAAGTGAGGCATCAAACGATAGCTGAATTTTTTTGATAACTCTCACGGTTTATGTGCGGCAAAACTGCAAATTTGGTTCAGATTTTTAAAAAATTTCCATTGTCTAAATTTGCTCCCGTTTGGCCAAACAAAGTCCGATTGTCCTCAAATTTGAATTTTTAGTTTTTCTAAAATGTACCAAATTCTGTAGAAAATTACTTTAGATCATCTTAAACAAGAAAGTCAATGTAAACCATATGGTATTTTTAATCGTGTTGCTATGGTGATGCGCAAAAGCTCCAATGTTATCCTAATGGGAAAGATCAGATAAATTCCCATTCATGAAAAATATTTTACTTTCACTGAATATTCTCAAAATTGGCACAATGACTCTCTGTAATCCCGATCAAAAAAGTCATTGACAACCATATGGCATATTTCACTGGGTTTCCATGGCAATGCGCCAAATCCTCCATGTTATCCTAATGGGAAAATTTCAATAATTTCTTACTATTCAAAGTGATATAACGGCTTAATAGTTTCATTGAAGAACTTGAAATTTGGCACAGTGATTCTTCAGGTCAGTTTGATCAAAAAAGTCGAGGGGCCAAAGTTGTATCTTGCACGGTGTTGCCATGGCGATGTCCCAAATTGCCCATGTTTATCTATGTTAGCACATCAGCATCTGCAGTGTGTGTGGACTTAGTGACCATTGAAAAGATATGATATTATGTTTTGAATCATGAATATCTATGGAAAAGGCGTCAGAGCAAAGAGAACATTTTTTACCATTGAAAAGATATGATATTATGTTTTGAATCATTAATTACTATGAAAACAGCACCAGAGAAAAGGCGACATGTTGAGGACTTCTTACCATTGAAAAGATATGTTATATTTAATTCAATTCAATTCAGTTTATTTTTGTAGCGCCCAAAATCGCACCAACGTTCCAAGATTTGGATGAGTAAAACATACACACAGACATATCAAAACAAGAATAAACAACATTCATGTAAAGCAGCAAATGAAACTTTTTAGTTTTAGAATCATTTAGAATCATTAAGTACTATTGAAACGGCGCCAGAGCAAAGAGAAAAATTTTTTACATTGAAAAGATATGATATTATGTTTTGAATCATTAATTACTATGGAAACAGCGCCAGAACAGCAACATTCTGTAACTTATGAAACGGAGCCAGAGGAAAAGCCACAATTTGAGAACTTTTTACCATTCTAATGATACTGTTGTAATTGTTAATTACTATGAAAACAGCACCAGAGAAAAGGCGACACTGGGATCTATCCACTGGGAATTCCAGGTGCCACAGTGGGGCGCCAGTGGCAAAAAAAAAAAAACTGTTGTAGTGTCCTTAGGCAAGGCACATCA
Source organism: Odontamblyopus lacepedii (assembly GCA_034769755.1). Lineage (NCBI taxonomy): Eukaryota > Metazoa > Chordata > Actinopteri > Gobiiformes > Gobiidae > Odontamblyopus > Odontamblyopus lacepedii. The sequence goes on along the minus strand of CM068348.1, from coordinate 10,629,751 downwards.
CCCACATTGCCTAGTATGAAAGTGGTGTGTGCGTGAGTGTTGGTGGTGGTCGGAGGGGCCGATGGCGCAGATTGGCAGCCTCGCTTCCGTCAGTCTGCCCCAGGGCAGCTGTGGCTACAATAGTAGCTTACCACCACCGGGTCTGGAGTGAATGAATAATGCTCTGTAAAGCGTCTTTGAGTGTCCAGAAAAGCACTATATAAAACTGATGCATTTTTATGTATCCATGAACCATCATAACCAACTTTTGGATTATATTCAAGTTTGAACCCATTAAAGCTGATCAAGATTCTCTAACCGGAGTCTGTCTGTAGTGTTCCCACCCAACAAAGATCCACCCCCATGCTTTACAACTATGGAAACAGTGCCAGAGCAAAGAGGACATTTTTTTACCATTGAAAAGATATGATATTATGTTTTGAATCATTAATTACTATGGAAACGGCGCCAGAGCAAAGAGAACATTTTTTACCATTGAAAAGATATGATATTATGTTTTGAATCATTAATTACTATGGAAACGGCACCAGAGCAAAGAGGACATTTTTTACCATTGAAAAGATATGATATTATGTTTTAAATCATTAATTACTATGGAAATGTCGCCAGAACAGCAACATTCTGGAACTTATGAAACAGAGCCAGAGGAAAAGCCACAATTTGAGAACTTTTTACCATTCTAATGATACTGTTCCATCCATCCATCTTCTTCCGCTTATCCGGGGCCGGGTCGCGGGGGCAGTAGTCTAAGCAGGGGCTCCCAAGCTTCCTTCTCCCCAGCCACTTCCTCCAGCTCCTCCGGACGGACCCCGAGGTGTTCCCAGGCCAGCCGAGAGACATAGTCTCTCCAGCGTGTCCTGGGTCTTCCCCGGGGCCTCCTACCGGTGGGACATGCCCGGAACACCTCCCGAGGGAGGCGTCCAGGAGGCATCCGGACCAGATGCCCGAGCCACCTCAACTGGCTCCTCTCGACGTGGAGGAGCAGCGACTATACTCCGAGCTCCTCCCGTGTGACCAAGCTCCTCACCCTATCTCTAAGGGAGCGCCCGGCCACTCTGCGAAGGAAACTCATTTTGGCCCCTTGTATCCGCGATCTCGTTCTTTCGGTCATTATCCAGAGCTCATGACCATAGGTGAGGGTAGGAACGTAAATTGACCGGTAAATCGAGAGCTTCGCCTTTCGGCTCAGCTCCCTCTTCACCACAACGGTCCGATACAGCGACTGCATCACTGCCGATGCTGCACCGATCTGCCTGTCAATCTCACGCTCCATCCTCCCCTCACTCGTGAACAAGACCCCGAGATACTTGAACTCCTCCACTTGAGGCAGAGACTCCCCACCCACCCGGAGAGGGCAATCCACCTTTTTCCGGTCGAGAACCATGGCCTCGGATTTGGAATAGCTGATTCTCATCCCGGCCGCTTCACACTCGGCTGCAAACCGCCCCAGTGCACGCTGCAGGTCCAGGCTCGATGGAGCCAACAGGACGACATCATCCGCAAAAAGCAGTGATGAGATCCTGTGGTTCCCGAACTGGACCCCCTCCGGCCCCTGGCTGTGCCTAGAAATTCTGTCCATAAATACAATGAACAGAACCGGTGACAAAGGGCAGCCCTGGCGGAGACCAACATGCACCGGGAACAAGTCTGACTTACTGCCGGCAATGCGAACACAGCTCCTGCTCCGGTCATACAGGGACCAGACAGCCCTTAGCAAAGGGCCCCGGACCCCATACTCCCGGAGCACCGCCCACAGGGCACCACGAGGGACACGGTCGAATGCCTTCTCCAGGTCCACAAAGCACATGTGGACTGGTTGGGCAAACTCCCATGAACCCTCGAGCACCCGATAGAGGGTGTAGAGCTGGTCCAGTGTTCCACGACCAGGCTGAAAACCACACTGCTCCTCTTGAATCCGAGGTTCGACTATCGGCCGAAGTCTCCTCTCCAGTACCCTGGCATAGACTTTACCGGGGAGGCTGAGGAGTGTGATTCCCCTATAATTGGAACACACCCTCTGGTCCCCCTTTTTTTACAGAGGGACCACCACCCTGGTCTGCCAGTCCAAAGGTACTGTTCCCGACCGCCACGCGATGTTGCAGAGGCGTGTCAGCCAAGACAGCCCCACAACACCCAGAGACTTAAGGTACTCAGGACGGATCTCATCCACCCCCGGAGTCTTGCCACCGAGGAGCTTTCCGACCACCTCAGTGACTTCGGCCAGGGTGATGGGTGAGTCCGCCTCTGGGTCCCCAGCCTCGGCCTCCTCTTCGGAGGATGTGACGGTGGGATTGAGGAGATCCCCAAAGTATTCCTTCCACCGCCCGACAACATCCCCAGCCAAGATCAGCAGCTCTCCCACCGCACTGTAAACAGTGTTGGTGAAGAACTGTTTCCCCCTCCTGAGGCGCTGGACGGTTTGCCAGAATTTCCTTGGGGCTGTCCGATAGTCCTCCTCCATGGCCTCCCCGAACTCCTCCCAGACCCGCCGGTACCTGTCAGCTGCTTCAGGGGTCCCCCGAGCCAGCAAGGCCCGGTAGGACTCCTTCTTCAGCTTGACGGCATCCATTACTTCCAGTGTCCACCACCGGGTTCGGGGATTGCCGCCGCGGCAGGCACTACAGACCTTACGGCCACAGCTACGAGCAGCCGCATCGACAATAGAGGCCGAGAACGAAGCCCACTCGGGCTCCATGTCCCCAGCCTCCCCCGGGATCCGGGAGAAGCTCTCTTGGAGGTGTGAGTTGAAGGCCGCACTGACAGAAGGTTCCGCCAGACGTTCCCAACAGACGCTCACGATACGCTTGGGCCTGCCAGGTCTTTCCGGCTTCCTCCTCCGCCAGCGGACCCAACTCACCACCAGGTGGTGATCAGTTGACAGCTCTGCCCCTCTCTTCACCCGAGTGTCCAAGACACTGATACTAATGATACTGTTGTAATTGTAAATTACTATGAAAACAGCACCAGAGAAAAGGCGACATTTTGAGGATTTCTTACCATTGAAAAGATATGATGTTATATTTAGAATCATGAATTCCTATGGAAACGGCGCCAGAGCAAAGAGAAATTTTTTTACCATTGAAAAGATATGATATTATGTTTTGAATCATTAATTACTATGGAAACGTCGCCAGAACAGCAAGATTCTGGAACTTATGAAACGGAGCCAGAGGAAAAGCCACAATTTGAGAACTTTTTCCCATTCTAATGATACTGTTGTAATTGTAAATTACTATGAAAACAGCACCAGAGAAAAGGTGACATTTTGAGGACTTCTTACTATTGAAAACATATGATATTATATCATATCAAACACTCCCCGGATGTAGAGAGGACGCTGGCGCGTTTTGGCTGGCGTGTTTTGGCTGCCGCTTCTCACTCCAGGAAAATCTGTTTAAAACGATTTCTACTGCATCTTCTACTCTGCATTCCATCAGAACTTCTCCCTCGCACGCCTCTCCTCTGCCGGACCCGACTGTCATTCCTTCGGTCGTGGCTCTTAGATCCCGGTCCCGGTCTGCGCCGCTAGCATACCTGCCTCACCGGGCGCGTCGACGCCATCCCCACCTGGCCTCTACTCGGCCAAGTCGCCCTCGTCGGCAATGTCTTATCTGTTTTTTTCATTCATCCTGGCTCTCACTTCTCTCCGTTTGCTGGAAATCCCGACCAACACATCCATGGCTCTCCGATACAGTGCCCGGCAGCTTCTCAGTCTACATCATCGCACGCCACCATCTCCGGAACTCAGGGCCAAAATAAAAAAATTCAGACTCCTTCATCGCCCCCGCTACATCCACAGAGGCTCGCGCCACAATTTAATTCATATTTCCACCGTAAATGACAGCTTCCCCACAACTTGGACTGTACTCCATTACACTTCCGCGTCCCGTTGCCACGAAAACCGGTTACATCATCAGAGCACCCAGCACATGAACGCTTTCAATCTTCGCTCCATACCCACTCCCTCCCTCAGCCCTTCTCAACTAAAGCCTCTGAAAATTGGACTATTCAACACAAGATCCCTCAGCAATAAAAGCCTTATCATCAATGAATTCATCCTGGACTCTCAACTGGATTTACTCTGTCTCACTGAAACCTGGCAAAAAACCCTGGATTACTTCTCCCTCAACCAAGCCACCCCTCCTGGATTCTCCTACCTCGACAAACCTCGCCCTGATGGCCGGAGCGGGGGTATTGTCGCCATCTTCCAACAAACCCTGAGACCCCGCCCTCTCCCTATCCCTCCAGCCCCCACATTTGAACGTCTTATTTTTCAACTCCCTGGCCCTACTCCACTAACCATCGCCATCATCTATCACCCCCCCCAAATCTAACCCTCCCTTTCTGTCAGACTTTGCAGAATTTGTCACACAACTTTCTTCATACTCCACCCCCACTCTGCTCCTAGGTAACTTCAACATCCACATTGACTCCCCCTCCTGCAACACTGCACATGACTTTATAGACATCCTAAACAGCTTCCACTTCATCCAACGTGTTAATTTTCCTACCCACACCCACGGACACATTCTGGACCTCACCTGCACCTCTGGTATTGTCACTGACTCACTCTCACACACTGACCTTGCCATCTCAGACCATCTTGCTATAAATTGCACCATCAACACAACCGGCCCCAAATCAACACAAACACGTACCATATCCTTCCGCAATCTCAAATCGCTCTGCCCCTTCACCCTCAGCACCCACATCTCCAACACCATTGCTACATCCACCCTCCCCAATAACCCAACCACCGAGGACCTGGTCACATACTACAACAACACACTCTCCTCCTGCCTTGACTTTCTTGCCCCTGTCAAAACCAAACTGGTCTCATTTACTCGCTCTGCCCCCTGGTACACCCCTGAACTTCACCAACTCAAAAAACAACGCAGGAAATTTGAACGCCTCTCAAAGAAAACCGGACTCACAGTAAACACTTTAGCTTACAAAGACCACACCCACCTCTACAGAACCGCACTTTCAGCCGCCCGCACTTCATATTACACTGACATAATCCTCAATGACTCCTCCAATCCCCGCTCACTGTTTAATACTCTAAACAATCTGCTCAAGCCCATGGACAATAGCTCCCACTCCTTCACCACAGACAAATGTAACACCTTCCTCTCTTTCTTCCACTCCAAAATCAACTGCATCCACCAGCAACTTTCTACCTTCACTCCTCTCAGTCCTGACTCCCAACCTGTCCTGCCCAATACCCCACAAAACTGCCTGTCTTCATTATCACCCATCTCAACCTCCGACCTCACCAAATACCTCAGCAAGAGCAAATTGTCCTCATGTGCACTAGATCCTATCCCCTCTCCTCTGATCAAAACATGTCTCCCCTGCCTCAGCCCACTCATCCTCGACATTATAAACTCATCCCTTACCTCTGGAACTGTTCCCCCCACCTTCAAGCTTGCTGCAGTCACCCCCATACTCAAAAAACCTGGTCTGGATCCTGAAGACCCTAACAACTTCCGCCCCATCTCAAACCTCCCGTTCCTATCCAAAATCCTTGAACATTCCGTATCCACTCAGCTTCAGGATCACCTTCACTCCAATCAGTTATATGAATCCTTCCAGTCCGGTTTTCGCACCCATCATAGCACAGAAACAGCCCTCATCAAAGTTACAAATGACCTCCTCCTCGCCTCAGACTCCAGATCTCTCTCCATCCTCCTTCTCCTTGACTTCTCCGCCGCCTTTGACACAATTGATCACTCCATTTTCCTCCACCGTCTTCACTCCATTGGCATCACCAGTTCTGCTCTCTCCTGGTTCACCTCCTACCTCTCAAATAGATCCCACTACATTTCCATCAATAACTGTTCATCTCACATCATACCAGTTACCCACGGAATCCCCCAAGGCTCGGTGCTCGGTCCCCTCCTCTTCATCCTCTACATGCTTCCCCTCGGTCACATCATCGTGAGGGTCTGTTGGGAACGTCTGGCGGAACCCTCTGTCGGTGCGGCCTTCAACTCACACCTCCGGGAGAGCTTCTCCCGGATCCCGGGGGAGGCTGGGGACATGGAGTCCGAGTGGGCTTCGTTCTCAGCCTCCATTGTCGACGCGGCCACTCGTAGCTGTGGCTGTAAGGTCTGTGGTGCCTGTCGCGGCGGCAACCCCCGAACCCGGTGGTGGACACCAGAAGTAAGGGATGCCGTCAAGCTGAAGAAGGAGTGCTACCAGGCCTTACTGGCCCGGTGGACTCCTGAGGCAGCTGACAGGTACCGGTGGGCCAAGCGTGGTGCAGCCCGGGCGGTTGCAGAAGCAAAAACTCGGGTTTGGGAGGAGTTCGGGGAGGCCATGGAGGAGGACTATCGGACAGCCCCAAGGAGATTCTGGCAAACCGTCCAGCGCCTCAGGAGGGGGAAGCGGTCCTTCACCAACACTGTTTACAGTGTGGGGGGAGAGCTGCTGACCTCGACTGGGGATGTTGTCGGGCGGTGGAAGGAATACTTTGGGGATCTCCTCAATCCCACTGTCACGTCCTCTGAGGAGGAGGCTGAGGCTGGGGACCCAGAGGCGGACTCATCCATCACCCTGGCCGAAGTCACTGGGGTGGTTAGAAAGCTCCTTGGTGGCAAGGCTCCGGGGGTGGATGAGATCCGTGCTAAGTACCTCAAGTCTCTGGGTGTTGTGGGGCTGTCTTGGCTGACACGCCTCTGCAACATCGCGTGGTGGTCGGGAACAGTACCTCTGGACTGGCAGACCGGGGTGGTGGTCCCTCTGTATAAGAAGGGGGACCAGAGGGTGTGTTCCAACTACAGGGGAATCACACTCCTCAGCCTCCCCGGTAAAGTCTATGCCAGGGTACTGGAGAGGAGAGTCCGGGCGATAGTCGAACCTCGGATTCAAGAGGAGCAGTGTGGTTTTCGGCCTGGTCGTGGAACACTGGACCAGCTCTACACCCTCTATCGGGTGCTCGAGGGTTCATGGGAGTTTGCCCAACCAGTCAACATGTGCTTTGTGGACCTGGAGAAGGCATTTGACCGTGTCCCTTGTGGTGCCCTGTGGGGGGTGCTTCGGGAGTATGGGGTCCGGGGCCCTTTTGGTAAGGGCTGTCCGGTCCCTGTATGACCGGAGCTGGAGCTGTGTTCGCATTGCCGGCAGTAAGTCAGACCTGTTCCCGGTGCATGTTGGTCTCCGCCAGGGCTGCCCTTTGTCACCGGTTCAGTTCATTGTATTTATGGACAGAATTTCTAGGCGCAGCCAGGGGCCAGAGGGGGTCCAGTTCGGGAACCACAGGATCTCATCGCTGCTTTTTGCGGATGATGTTGTCCTGTTGGCTTCATCGAACCAGGACCTGCAGCGTGCACTGGGGCGGTTTGTAGCCGAGTGTGAAGCGGCTGAGATGAGAATCAGCTGTTCCAAATCCGAGGCCATGATTCTCGACCGGAAAAAGGTGGATTGCCCTCTCCGGGTGGGTGGGGAGTCTCTGCCTCAAGTGGAGGAGTTCAAGTATCTCGGGGTCTTGTTCACGAGTGAGGGGAGGATGGAGCGTGAGATCGATAGGCGGATCGGTGCGGCGTCGGCAGTGATGCGGTCGCTGTATCGGCCCGTTGTGGTGAAGAGGGAGCTGAGCCGAAAGGCGAAGCTCTCGATTTACCGGTCAATCTACGTTCCTACCCTCACCTATGGTCATGAGCTCTGGGTAATGACCGAAAGGACAAGATCGCGGATACAAGCGGCCGAAATGAGTTTCCTCCGCAGAGTGGCCGGGCGCTCCCTTAGAGATAGGGTGAGGAGCTCGGTCACACGGGAGGAGCTCGGAGTAGATTCGCTGCTCCTCCACGTTAAGAGGAGCCAGTTGAGGTGGCTCGGGCATCTGGTCCGGATGCCTCCTGGACACCTCCCTCGGGAGGTGTTCTGGGCATGTCCCACCGGTAGGAGGCCCCGGGGAAGACCCAGGACACGCTGGAGGGACTATGTCTCTCGGCTGGCCTGGGAACGCCTCGGGGTCCATCCGGAGGAGCTGGTGGAAGTGGCTGGGAAGAAGGAAGCTTGGGAGCCCCTGCTTAGACTGCTGCCCTCGTGACCCGGCCCCGGATAAGCGGAAGAAGATGGATGGATGGATCATTAATTACTATGGAAATGTCGCCAGAACAGCAACATTCTGGAACTTATGAAACGGAGCCAGAGGAAAAGCCACAGTTTGAGAACTTTTTACCTTTCTAATGATACTGTTGTAATTGTTAATTACTATGAAAACAGCACCAGAGAAAAGGCGACATTTTGAGGACTTCTTACCATTGAAATGATATGATGTTATATTTAGAATCATTAATTACTATGGAAACAGCACCAGAGAAAAGGTGACATTTTGATGCCTTTTTACAATTGAAGCGAAGCGCTGAACTTCGTCCCTCGATCGCTCTTCGTGAACAGCAGTATCCTAGCAACCCATGCCGAAGGCATGGGACGTGCATATTTTTTTTGCTAAAAAGTCATTGTCAACATGTTGACAAAAGTAGCAGGAAGCGCTCCTGTCCCCCAAACACACTCCTGACATGAAGCTGTATCCAAGCCCCCAGGCCGAAGGCATGGGCCATATTTATAGCTGCTAAAATGAATGGAAATCAATGGGAGTCAATGGCCGACCCCGACGAGATGGTGAATGACGAGCGCATTCACCAATGACCCCACGGTGATGTGGGGAATCTCGAAAGCTTTCAAAAAAATGTATAATATGCGTTTCCTATGTAAAAGGATATATTGTTTTTGCTAAAATTATTATTATTATTATTATTATTATTATTATTATTATTATTATTATTATTATTAATTTATTTATTTATTTATTTATTTATTTATTTTTCTTCTTTCTTCTGCTCTTTGACCTCTAATTTGACCCCCTGAACACGCTCAAAAACTCACCAAATTTTGCCCAAAATTCAAAAGTGGCGAAAAATTTGACAAAATATATGTTGCATATATGGGTATAAAAACTGGCGTGACAGCGCCACCTGCAAAAGTCAAAATCATTGCGCCTATTGGAGACGTCCCGACATAAACTTTGTCGTACAATCATGAAATTCGGTACAGACATTCCTCTTATTTAGACAGAAAAAAAAAATATTATTATGGCCATGCCCCCTGACAAACCAGAAGGCAGCCATCTTGGATTGAAATAAAAAACATGCTGAGTCAGCATTTTTGCTCACATCGCATTTGAACGCACTCCTCTGAAGGCGCTTCACCCACAGGGGTGAAAATCGCTAGAGAAGTGGGGCATCAAACAATAGCTGAATTTTTTATATAACTGTCATTGTTTACGTGCGGCAAAGCTGCAAATTTGGTTCAGATTTTTTGGTATTTTCCAGTGTCAAAATTTGCTCCCGTTCGGCCATACAAAGTCCGATTGAGCTCAAATTTGAATCACTTGTAAAACTTTCATGCCAAAGCCTACTAATTGTGACACGAGCAAAATGGTGTGATAGCGCCCCCTGCAGGACACAACAAAATTTTGCATGGAGGGCCAAATTTAATTTTTTTCTAAAATGTACCAAATTTGTCCCAAAATTACTTTAGGTCATCTCATTCAAAAAGCCAATGTAAACCATATGGTATTTTTAACTGTGTTGCCATGGTGATGCACAAAAGCTCCAATGTTGTCCTAAAGGGACAGATCAGATAAATTCCCATTCTTGAAAAATATTTTACCTTCACAAAATATTCTCAAATTTGGCACAATTACTCTTCATGTCATCCCAATCAAAAAGGTCAATGACAACCATATGGTATATTTCATTGGGTTGCCATGGGCCAAAGCCTCCATGTTATCCTAATGGGGAAATTTCTACAATTTCTTACTTTTCAAAGTGATATAACAGCTTAATAGTTTCATTGAAGAACGTGAAATTTGGCACAGTGATTTTTCAGGTCAGCCCGATCAAAAAAGTCTGAGGGACCAAAGTTGTATTTTGCACGGTGTTGCCATGGCGATGTCCCAAAGTGGCCATGTTTGTCTAGGTTAGCACATCAGCATCTCCAGTGTGTGCGGACTTTATGTGTTTAGTGACAAGTTGAGCCAAAAGCCACAAACACACAGAGACAAGAGGCTCATCAGCGCCACCCGGGGGAGTGTCAGCGCCACCCGGGGGAGCTCCGGGTCGGCCGAGTGTGAAGCCCAGCCCGCGAGGGCCGTTCGATGCCACTTGCGGCTTTAATTTGTTGTTGTTTTTATTATGATTTCTCTAATGTTAAATTTCTTAATTGCACAAAATAAATACATACATACAGCAGCAGTTTTGCCACTGGCCCCCTTGCGGCACATGATTTAACCAGCAGTCTCCATCCAAATACTAACCAGACCCATTTCTGCTGAGCTTCAGAGATGTGATGAGATCAGACTTTGACAGGAGGTTTGGCCAAAAGCACATTCTGTTTGTGCTGTTATTATCCAGAAAAAGACTAAAAGCTTTTATACGAGTTCAGATCCAATATTCCCAAAAGAAAACTGACCTCTGTCCACTGACCCACGAACTGAACATGAGTTTAATGATAATACAACATTTATTAAATCGACCAAAACTCTGCAGATGAACCAAACTCATTATGTCACTGTCCTGCTCTCTTTTCCATGATGAGTCTGTAAGTCTGTAATTTATGCCATGATATTACTTTGCCTGTGGGTGGGCAGGAGCCTTTACAGCACTCATGGGAGATGCTCTCCACCGACCTCCCGCCCACAAGAGGTCAACATCCACCCCCAGCAACACGCTAAGTACCCTGGGTAATGTAGTGTGGGCGCTGCCTCAGAGAAGCGCCACACAGCTCTGATGTTTTAAGTTTAAAATGATGTTCAAACGTCTAAACCTGCCTAAGTTATTGCCTTGAATGCGCAATAGTCTGACTTTGATATTGTCAGTTTCCAAGGAGACAAGCAGGTTAGAGGTCAGATCTATGGAGAAGCGAAACCTGTAATTAAATAAATGTAAGATTGATTAGTTTAATACCATCCAGACAAAGGAATCACATCTCCACAGGTCATAACAGTTGCCTGGTAAATCTTTAACAGGACTAAACCTGAACTAACCCAAGTCTGAAACAAAGTTCACAGGACAAAGAGTGAAGTTTTTAGCACAAGGAGAAAAAAAAATGCTTGAAAAATGGATGCACACGCTAAATTATGAACTATATCTTTATTTATGGATTACTAACTGTTTTAAAACTCCCATCTGCAAGTTTATTTGATTTTCTTTTCCTCCCGCAGATGGTAGAAACCTGATCCTGCGTTCCCTCACTTGACCTCTGTTCAGACTCACCTGTGCTCTCTTCTTCCGGCAGGTTACTGGGGGAAATAGACATGCGCATCCAAGAAGAGCTGCTGTGCAAAGACAACATTTGTGCAAAAGAAGACAGAGATCCACACTGCAGTTCTTTGTGACATTTCAAGCCCTTCTTCAGACTGTAGTGTGGATCTTTATTCTTTTGCACTTCTGTCATCAGGGATAGACTGGGACCAACAAACAGGCCATGACTTTTCCCCCACAAATAGGCCTACCATGGGGGAAGAATAATTTAAATAAATCAATAACAAAATAATTGAAGAAAACACACAAAAATTAGGTGCTTCTGATAGTTTATTAACAAAAACACCAATTCATTTCATTTTGAATTGACATGTTTGACACGTGTTGAAACTAACGACCCACTCTTCTTTTTCGTCTTTTAGGCCTATGCAATTTATGCTTGACAAATGGGCAAATTATTGTATTAGTGCCCTCGGCTGTTCCGACGTTTCCAGTCCACCACTGTCTGTCAGACCCAGAGACCATATACAGAAGTGAAGTGAGTGTAACGTCACCCACAGCGTTCAGCTCCTCTCAAGTGAAGCTCACGATGCTAAAACGGTTACAGGAGTGAATCTGGAACCAGGCTCCATATTAGGAAAAGGACTTTATAAATGGACAAAAACACAAGGAAAAAAAAACAGGATCATGTACAACACACAAAAGGTTATTCCGCAACTTTGTCCTTTTTCAAATGTTTTTGTTTACAGCCGCTGCGCATTCAGAATCGCAGAATGAATCGCTGTTGAAGTTTCCTGTCCAGAAGTACTTTAGGGACTAACGTGTCAGTTTTTAGACCCTTCGTCTGCTTCAGTCGCGCCATTGCTTGAAGGAATCTCCAAGAATCACCTTTGGTTTGGCTTCGCTCCTTTTCCCCTTTTCTTCTTTCAGCGACCTCAGAAATGGACTTTCTTTTGTGGTGAACAGGTCATGGATTCTCACCTGTTATCACAACAAACTTTGTGCAAACTGCGAGGAAGCTACAATTGGAAAAACGAGTCAGAAACACTAGAAATGTACGGAGTTTGAGAGCCAATGAATAATGAGGCCCCACCATGTCCACAGTTGATGGATTTTCATTCTTTTTTTATTTATTTTATTTTTTTTGGTCATCATAATCACAAGGCTGCTGTATTGCTATAATACTATTTTGAACTTTCATTGAACAGTTGAAAAAAAATCCATACAACCCTTAATATTCCATGAGAAGCCAGAAGAGCCACATGGGAACTTCCTGTTTGGAACATGGTGGCTATCATCATCAATCCATTTACATGTGTCCATTTATATATACAGTCTATGGTCAGACAGGAGTAACATAGACCACCTCTAGTGGTGATATGTGAGAATACAACAAGGCTGATCTAAATACAGATGGGAGCTGCAACAAGCAACATTTTCTTTTCAACATTTAATCACAGCTGAAGCCATAACTTGTGTAATTCTTTTGTTCATACGTTTTTCCTGTAATTCCGATGATTAGAATTACATTTGGAGAATTGATCTGCACCTGCACAGACCTGAACGCCACAGCTCAGTGATCTTTGAGATGCCTTCTCCGTTCCTGCTCAAAACATGATGTATTTCTGAATGAACACGCTACGTTGACAGAATAATCACAGGCGTTTGGAGCGGTGAGCGATGTGTGAGGGTGTGTGTGTGTGTGTGTGCGTGCGCTGAATACTGATTTTCACACGTTTGAAGCCGCTGCCTTTCCTCGTATCAGCTCTTTTCGACAGCGTGGCCCCTCCCCTCTGCGGCGAAGCGAGCTGATTGGACCGTGCAACGCCGAGGAGGGGAGGGAGGGGGCCCACCGTCTGGACTGTGAAGGATTGTGACTGTTGCCAAGGTGTTTTAATAAACGGCGAGAGGACCATTCATGATGATATTATGTTCCTAGTGTTTTTATGCAGTGTGAGGAGAGCAGAGGAGAGCTGAGGGCCCCGGGCTGGAGCTGTTACTGAGACGGGGCCCTCACCATGAGCCCGCTGTGTTCTTTGGTTCATCCTGAGTTCAGAGTCTGCAGAGTCACGTTCGTTCATGACCACAAGCTCCAGGTCAGGCTCACGGATCAGTTTCATGACGCCTAATGGGCTTTTATCACAACAAAATACTCCTCCCGCCCCTCCTTATGAGTCTGCTCCTGCCTCTCCTCCTCCTGCCCCCTCCTCCCATCTTTGCCACCCCCTCTGAAAAGAAAAAGGTCACTGGATTAACCTCAACTAATCCTAACCCTAAAAAATAAAAAATATCAAAAATATATATGGAAAGCAGTTGAGTGAAATTAAATGATCTTTAGGCTTCCCCTAAACTTTAGGGGCACATATTTTTCTCAAAACTTGAACGTACATTTTTCATGTTGATGAAATGTGATCAAATTCGCAAATCTAAAGCTCAGTGGAGGAAAGTCCTAAGAGACGACTGGTGGAGCCGGATCGTCCGGATCTTGTCAGGAGGACGACCCAACGAGCACCAACCACCGGATTATTTTGAAGAAGAAGAAATGTTTACATGATCCAGGAAGAAATTAATTTGGCTTTAAAATTATAATAAATCACCCACTTATGTCAGAATTAAGTTTAATTTAATTCCAAATAATCATTTTCATTAGAAATTAAGTGTTTACATGGTCTTTTTAAAGCAGAATTCATGTAAACATAGTAGATGTCAGAACAGAAAGCGCTGCATTGGTGCATCTCTTGAAATAACACATTATTTCTCTGAGTAAACAAACACTCTTCATCCCCAGGCAAAACCCCTGCCTCCTGCAGACCACCACAGCCTCAGGTTCATTCATATTTTATGCCTCTCTCCTGCACCTGTCTCTCCTCCTGCACCTGTCTGCCCTCCCGCTCTTGCCTCTTCTTCTGCCCCCTACTGCCTCTCCTCTCACCTCTCCACCTGTTTTTCTCCTTTGACCCATGCCCCTCTGCCCCTGCTTCTTCTCCGGCCTTTGCTCCTGCCTCCCTTCTTACCCCTGCCCTGCCTCTTGCCCCTCCTCTCTTCCTGCCCCCTCTGCCCCTCCTCCTGCCCCTCTCTCCCTTCAGTAAAGTGCTTCTGGCTGGATCCATCAAAAGAGCATCTCTCACTGAGGAATAGTCATGAATAATCCATGTTATTTTCTCTGCAAGTGTCAGACTCAAATAACCAGCAGCTTTATAGCCCCTTAATATGATGTAATATCTGTTTCCACATTCATGAAATCCTTTATGTCCTCTTTTAAATGTCCTTTATTACGCTAAAAACTCCAGGTCTGTTTGTGGGGAGGAAACGACATTTGAATAGAGCAGAAAACAGAGTCATATTGGCCCTGGAAGTGTTGCCTTTTGGGAGCAGGTGGAAGCACTGAGGCCTGCAGATTTTTATGGCGTCATAAACATTGATTTATTTCTGTTGTTAATGGAGCGTCCACATGGGGGCAGTGTCTGTAATTACTGTTAGTGCAGGAGGTCCCTAAAACGCTCGATTTAACCAACCTGCAGTGAGATACACGTCTGCGGGACAGTAAAGGTCATTCATGGATCTATTTCAATCTGGACTCTTCAGGTTTTGATTTCTCGAGAGTAAAATAATAATAAACCTGTGTCATTTTTAATAATTTCGGCCAACACTTATAATGGCCTGTAACGATAATCAATTAATCAATTAATCACACGATAACTTTTAATGAGCTCAATAACTTTTCCAGCTGCAGTAATTTCTATTTGCTGCTTGTTTGTTTTCCTCATCTCGCTCGCTCTACCAAAGGGACTGAACGTCAAAAGGTGTTTGTCGCTCTGCTCACTCCTCTTGTTTCAGCGTAATGACGCTAGAACGAACGTGTCAGCTCCACTCAAATGAAGCTCGTGATGTTGACGGTTACAGGAGCCAATTTGGAGCCAGACTAGATTATGAATTGGACAAAATAGCAAAATAGGATCATGTAGAGCAGGTTAATACAAATATTTTAAGACCAAAAGGACGAGGCCACTGTAGCAGTTACAGACAGAGAGGCAACAATATCCCAATGTAAGTGTTGTAACAAGTGGTGGATTAAATAATACAGACAGTGAAGCTAAATTAACAGCTTTATCCGTTGCACAAAAGGCAGACTGCTGGGAGCTGGGTCGGAGGCTGAGGTGGAATTCCAGTGGGAGTAATGTCCAAAACAGGGTCTGAATAAAACATGAAAAAACAAACTACGTTACTTAGAAAAGGCAAAAATACTAGAGACACAACCTGGGCTAAGCAGTATATACCATTAACTGACG
Source organism: Odontamblyopus lacepedii (assembly GCA_034769755.1). Classification (NCBI taxonomy): domain Eukaryota; kingdom Metazoa; phylum Chordata; class Actinopteri; order Gobiiformes; family Gobiidae; genus Odontamblyopus; species Odontamblyopus lacepedii. The sequence goes on along the minus strand of CM068348.1, from coordinate 10,614,192 downwards.
ATCTTCTCTCCTGGACAGGCTGAAGGTGGATTGGACGGGGGTGAGTAGTGGGTGGGAACCTCAGGTGAGGCTGAGGCCAGACTCTCTGTCCAGCAGTGACAGGGAGGGGAGGAAGGGGGTCAGCACAAGGGGAAAACACAGGAATCCTGACAGTAAGACAGTAGGAGCCAGGGTTTGTAGCAGCCAGAAGAGCCACATGCAAACTTCCTTTTTGGAACGCAGCGGTTAGCATCTTAGCTATGCCCACTGATACATCTATGTTTGCCAGTCACATGCTCTTGTACCACCACTGAGCTGAGAGCACCACGAGGAGGAGAAAGACACGAGTTAGTTGAGATTTGAAAACAGATGGAATTAGGCAACATTTACAGAGAAACAGTCTGAAGCAAAAACGCAAAAGTGCATTTTCGTTCTCACTCTTGTTCCGTGTTTACACAAGCGTTTTGGGTGGGAAATTCTGCTGCACATGGAGGCGCAAAACTTGCAGTTTGCTGATGTAGTCTGCACACCCAGTGCGTAGGGGGCAGCACCACCGAGACCAAATGCCTGATTATAACCCTTATGCGTCCATTGTTGTCTTTCTCCCCGCTGCTTCTCTGCTGCACCAAACATGTCTGCAATGTGTTGAAATTGTCTTCATGAAATTGTCATGTTTTTTCCTGAACTGACTCGTTCTTATGACGTAATCTCTATGCCACTGCCATGAAAACACAGTTTTCCCTTTTCAGCCGTTTACACGGTGACGACAGGATGGAGCGTTTTCAAGATCTCCACTCTGGAGGGCTGTTACAGATTTTTGTGTTTTTAACCCCCCAAAACGCCGTTGCATCTAAACGATATGGACATAAGGCAAAATGTTTTGCATTTGCCACCTGTTACTGTAACGGTCCCTTAGTTTCAAAGCCGAACACGACAACTGCAGTGTGGGACCGAATGATCGAGGTGAATCACTCCACCTGTGTGAGTCGGTACGTCACATTTGTGATAAAACTGCATCATCTAAACACCTAACGCTATATAACGAACGTGCAACTGCCCTTAAAACATAATCCCTTTTAATGACAATTTTGTTACAAAGCCTTAATAATCCTTTTTATGTAATGTTTGGTTGTGTTTGGTTCAACAATGGTTTATTCAGGTGCATTTTTAACAGGTCCTTGGTGTGAGCCACTACACTACATTGGGCTGTTCTTATGTGAACAAGTCTGTTTTCTTTAGGCCGTTTGTTTTTGGTTGTCTTGCAGTTCCTTTGTTAAATGTTCTTTAGAAAGTAAAGTTTATTGATCTTTGAAAGAGTGTATTTGCATTTTTATTCTATTGTCATTATATGAGTTGAAATGTTCTCAAAATGTCAATATTATTGTTTATCACAGTCACTTCTGTGACAATTAATCATCCAAAATAATCTCTTTTCATTACAAGTTTATGTCTAAATGTTAAAAAGCCAAAGCCACAGGGGTTCTAGTTAAGTGGTTCAAGATTATTTGTTTTATTTACACAATTTAAAGGACCACACTAACTTTTTATAGAGCTCCAGCTTGGATCTTTGCTTGGAATGTTCCATAGTTTGGGATTTAACGTATCTATATATTTAACAAGTCCACAGATCTGACTTGTAACTTGATTTGAACTGAGCATCTATTTTAATATTATACAGGTGTGTGCCGTGGCGATTCCCTGAGCGTATTATAACACACACCCAATTAAACATTTATAAAATCAAATCATTTATTTAATACGATTTCAGAAAAAAAAAAAAAAGATAGAGTTCCCTCAGCTCCTGCGCTCGGCTCGAGATGAAAAACCTCTAAGTTAATAAAGAGAGAATGTGATCTGTGTCCTGTGGGTGAAGTGTCCACATCCACAGAGCCACACACCCACACCCACACACAAAAGAGACACACACACACAAGAGACACACACACACAAACACACACACATCTGTATTTAACTCTAGTGCTCATAAAAGAGATTTAGTGAGAGCTGCTGAGGAGTCCTGTTTTTACCCCACCAGAGTTATGTGTGTGTGTTTATCAGGAGGGAAAATCCCGGTGATGGGGGTGGGTGGGGACGGGTGGATGGGTGGATGGGTGGGGGTCCGATCGATGGGGGGGGGGGATGCTCTAATGCTCCTGGACACTGACCTCCATTAGAGACAAAATGGACGAGTGACACGTGACCTGCCTCCGTGAAGAGACGTGTTTATAGAGACCGAAAGAACGAGGGATTAACACGAGTCACAGACGAGTGGATACACGGATAGAGAGATGGACGCATGATGGACAGACAGATAAATGGATAGATGATATATAAATGGATGGACAATAGATAGATAAGTGTGTTATAATGTGGGATTAACAGGAGTCAGATGGATAGATCGATAAATAAATGATAGATAGATAGATAAACAGACAGACAGACAGACAAACAGACAGACAGGTAGGTAGGTAGGTAGATAGATAGATAGATAGATAGATAGATAGATAGATAGATAGATAGATAGATAGATTAGTCATTAGTCACTGTTCTCCTACTACATTCTATCCTGTACAAATTTTAAAAATGTTTGCACACCTCAACAAACAACGGTTTTAACCGAAAAAACCTTTTGTACTTTCTTTATTTTATATATATATATAGTATTTATATTTCAGTTATCTTTGTAAATTTTGTACATATACTTATTCACTTTATATTATTATTTTTTATTATTATTTCTATTTCGTGACTGTTGAATTTCTCCACTGTGAGATCAATAAAGTCCTGTCTTATCTTATCTTATCTTATCTTAATCATGACTCTGCCCTGGATCAGTGCAGCCATATGAAGTGTAAATATGTAAATGTCATTTGGATGTGGTGATGAGACTGAATAGGACCAGTTTTGATTGAGTGGATGAGTGATTGCTTCAACATACATTGTACTTTATTCTATTGACATGTACGACATTTATTACACCAACCTGTCCAGGGACTGAAGGTGGACATGAGCGATTTTACGATAAACTGCCACAAACACATGACCTCTTTGTGTAGCTCAATGTTTTTATGTGCATTTTTCCCTGATAAATACACTAATAAACTAAACTAAACTAGATAGATAGATCTGTTATGGCTCCCAGACCGGCTGAATTTGCATATTTGCTGTTTTTATTGCAAACTTTTATCGTATATTCTTTTCTATTTCTATTTTATTTTTTATTGTGGAGTAGGACTGTCAAAAAATATCAATTATCAGATACTAATCAACATTACTAAATGTATCAAAACTAGATGAAGCAAGTATCAATACTGAAATATAAATCACATAACTGGATCAAACTGGGCCTTTCCTGAACACTTTTAGTAGTCTGAAATTTTAATATTGTGACAAAACCACTGTGAAGTGTGTTGGGAAACCGTAAATGTTCAATAGAAATAAAATTGCCTTGTCTTTTTTCATTAAAGTTCCTCCATTCCCCTCCGTGCCCCCTCCTCTGGGCACTTCCTGTCACCCCCATCATCACCGGGGGGAGGGACCGGTGTTCCAGGAAAAGCTGTTACCGCGGCGACTCCGGCTTTATTTATTTATTCTCTGACAAATGGGATTCACTGAACGGGAATCTGAGAGAGACATCACCATCATGTTCCCGTGTCTGCACTGACGGAGAGAAAGAGAGGAGGAGAGAAGAGGAGAGAGGAGGAGAGAGGAGGAGAGAGGGAGGAGAAAGGAGGAGAGAGGGAGGAGAGAGGAGGAGAGAGGGAGGAGAGAGGAGGAGAGAGGGAGGAGAGAGGAGGAGAGAGGGGGAGAGAGAAGGAGGAGAAAGGGAGGAAACAGTTATTTTTCAGAATTCCAAGGTTGCTCCATCTCTATAATGCTATTTTCAACTTTCATTGACAATTTTAAACAAAAAAATCCTCCATACAACCTCTAATCTTCACCCCATTTCACATCTGTCACTGTCTCGTCTCAATCATCTATAGCGAAAGTTTCCTGCAGACACACCGTCCTTTATGCAGCCACGTGGTGTTTGAAGTGGTATTTCCTGGTCGCTGGATGAATGCCTGACCCACTGCACCACTGCCCTCTGTACGGTTAACAGATGAGAGAGGTATTGGACCCAGCTCTGGCCACAGCTCCTTCCTGCTTTTCTCACATTGATTCTCTTCACTCTGGTTCACGTCTTTCTGTCTCCGTCGCTCTGTTGTGGATTTTTAAGTCTGAGAAGACTAAAACTGGAGAGAAGTTGTCTTAAATCAAAGAGTCTGGATTTATTAAAGCAATTGTGCCGCAATTATAGAGAAAATGAAAACGAAACCTTCTGTCCCTCACGCCAGGTCCATCTCTCTCTAATCTGAATGGCAAAACAAAAAACAGCTTCTTATACAGTTGACAAATGTCATAAGATCAACATGAGGTAGAACATACTGCAGTATATCTAAACAACCTCCAGACAGAGACGACTCGTGTGGTTCAGCTGAGGCATCGAGCAGATTTGCCCCCAAGGATCTCACTGTTCTAAATGAAGAATAAGCAAAGCAACAGCTCGTTGTTTTGACGATACTGGATAAAGACAGAGCAGAGTGACCTGCCTTGAGATGCCCCAGGAACAGCAGATTACACCATCACATGTAGCAGGAATACAGAAATGCTTTAGTTTCGAAACCCATGAAATACATTCTTTAGCTTAAATAGATCACAACAGAAAACAAAGTAAAAGATTTCCCCCACAGCTCCGTCTGTCTCCACGTCCTGGACTCATTCAAACCTCCAGAACGTGCTGAACACGATCGATACGAGAGGCTAAAATATTTATAATGAGTCCTTCCTCTCTCTCTCCTCTCCTGTTTTCTCCTGCTCTCTTTTTTGTGCTCTGTCTCTCTCTCTCCTCTTCTTCCTGTTCTCTCCCTCTCTCTCAGTGTAAACCTGTAGACAGTCTGTGGATTGTGCCTCCTCTGCAGTTTCCTGTGTTTTTAGATGCTTCTGTGCTTCCTCCTCTCGTCTCCCATTTCTCTCCTCTCCTCACATCGATCCTTCCTGCACTAATGCCCCCCTGAGCTGTGATTGACAGCTCTGCAGGTCTGAACATTTAAAGGTGCAATATTCAGATTTTACTAATCGGTTTCCTCTGGTGATATGGGAAATGCTCACATTTGATGCAGCACTTTTTCACCTTTAAGGCTCAAAGCGCTTTACAACAGCAACCACTCACCCATTCACACTCACCCATTCACACACAGACACTCACAGATCAATATGTACATCAGTCTCCTCTTTCTTCTGGATAATGACGTCACTGCGTCACTGCAGAGTCGTCCCTGATTGGTGGACGATGCTAAAAGTTCAGCTTTTTCAGCTCTGGCATCGTCGCGCTGACGAAGCCTGAAGATGCACCACAGAGGCAAAAGCAAGTTTATTTGTACACAAAGTAATTCAAAGTTCTTTACAGGATAAAACATGCATTAAAATCACAAAATAAGCCAATCAAAACATAAATAATTAACATAAAATAAAATAAAAGAGACTCAGGATGCTCTGTCACGCGTCCACACTCTGATGCAGCATCTGAATGCAAAAGAATTCAAGGACATTGCTGAGACTAACCAGCTACATGTGAACTACAATCCACAACAGGGTTATTTTAAGTCCTAAATCTCTACTACTGGACAACTGGAAAAATCAATGGCACATTTACATCCAGAACCAGGCTGTGTGATCACTGTTGAGCTCCAAGAGTTTACATCCAACACAAAAACCTGACATTTTGCTGCATGATGCTTTACTGCAGCAGCTCTGCCCAAATAAACCAAAACTCCAGAGTTAAAACTGAATAAACCGAAGCTCCAGAGTTAAAACTGAATAAACCAAAGCGCCAGTGTTAAAACTAAATAAACCAAAGCTCTAGTGTTAAAGCATCTGAGACTCTTGTGTGTTTCTGTCCTGAGCTGTTTGAGTGGAACAGAACAGGATGGAGCTGTGCCCTGCTCTGTGCCATCTGTGCCCAGAGGGAGACAGGCTCATACCGGCTCCATCTACACTCTGTACCATAATGCACATACACACCCATATATGCACACATACACACACTCTGTACCATAACACACACACATACACACACACACATATTCTGCTCCAGTGTGGACAAGCCATAAATCTATTTTAACTGCAATCAGTCACTTCAAACCCAAATACTCATATCCTTACATGAATCTGTTCTGTTTTTCCTCAAATGTGTTTTGTGTAAAATCAGGGCTCCCACAGCGAGACCACCCTCACTCCGCATAAATTAACACCTTTTAAATCTTTGTAATTAACCCTTTATTCCTTCCAGCAAACCAGACGGCTGTTGTCAGCTTTTCAGACAGGTCGCTCTTATATATTTGACTAAAGACAGAAATGTGAGTGAAGTGCCGACAGAAACAACACAAGCTCCGGTGATATCTGAACAGGTTTCCCTTTCGTTACAAGGAAAACACTCAACCCACTACACCCCTGTTCTGTTCCCCACATTTATTCACATTTAAACCTCCAATATTACACAAAATGGACTCATGTGAGCTTCAAGTCATGTTCTAATATTGTCCCCTCCTCAAAAACAGAGCTGCAGTTGTGTTTTTGTTTCATTCACACATGTTTAAGTAAAACTTTATTATTAGTCTGTCTACATCTGCAAAGCTTAAGAAACTTTGTGATGTCATGGTAATTTTCAAGTGAACAGCTCCTTTTTTACTAGGGGTGGGACTTGATTAAAAAAATTTATCTGATTAATTACAGACTTTGTCAATACTTCCATTGGGTCGTTTTTTGTATAGAAATTTCCCATCTAGCTGCAGACTCAGAGGCTTTCCTGCCCCACTGTTGTTGCAGTGGGAACTGTGTGCGTCAGTATGTGTCGTACCACGACATGGTGCACTGACAAACAATCCACGATATCTGCGCAAATTGCAATAAAATGTGTTAATATTTTTAATGCATTCATTTCTTTTTAATTAATTAATCATAATTAATGCCTTAATGTCCCACCCCTATTTTTTACCTTTTTTGTAGAGATTAGCAACTCTAGGTCTGAAATCCCCCAAATGATTCTATTAAAGGTGTGACTTTGAACACACAGTGGAGCACTTCCTCAATCACCACATGACCTGCCTATTCCATTTTAAAAAGAATATATGTAACTCTGAGCTGATACATGAACTATGAGACTTGGTGTGTGCTCTGCTATACTGTTGCTAATTTGCTTCAGCCTACAGCTTTTCAGTCTGTATATGGTAATTGTGACTATCTATGGAATAATGTCTGGATATGCTTGTTACTGAAATAAATTAATCAATCAAATGACGTCATGAGGTGGTTTTCAAAAAGAAGAACACAGTCTAAATATGGGCTCTTTAAAAGAACCACTTTACTCTATAGAAACGTCCATTTTGTGTTTCTTCCTCATGTCTGTTCCTCGCTAATGCTCTGCCTACATTGACTTGTGTAAACCTTGAGCGAATTCACCAGGGACTTCCTGCTCTTTGACTCTGTGTGTATGTGTGTGTGTGTGTGTGTATGTGTGTGTGTGTATGTGTGTGTGTATGTGTGTGTGTATAGGTGTGTGTGTGTGTGTGTAACATTATTAAAGAGCAGTATTATAATTCCACACACACCTCTGTTTGGTCATTAGTCTCCGTGGCTCCTGGTGTCCTGCATGATGATGAGTGAGGATTGGGAATCAATAGAAGCCCAGGAGCCAGTGTCAGTGTGACCTTTGCGCGCTAAAGAGCCTCGGCCAATCACGTCTCACCGCCGCACGCCCCATCGGACCTCCGCGGGCACCAGCGACGGGCATCACACCCACACATTTACACACAGGAAACAAGAGGTGTTCATTTTGATTTCAGTGGCCAGGTTTACATGATGTTTTTTTACTCTGAATTAATTGTTCTGAATGAAAATATTCTCCTTCAAGTTTACATAGAAATAATACATTTGAATTGAGGTTTTCATGAAAAACCGTTTAATTATTTAATATTTAATAGTTCTCAGCGTCTGGGGGTGGGGAAGGTTGTGATTGGACAGAGACACAAACATATTTCTGTCTTTGAGAAGAAAACCCACACTTCAGCTGCTCCCGGCTTTTCTGTCATCTCGGTTTGTCGTTTCGCCGCCGACACAAACACGATCCAAACTTTTTCCGCGGTCGTTCCGATGATAATGAAGCAGCAGCTGGAGAATTCTCTCCTCACGCTTTACGTCTGTGAGCTGAGGAGGAGAAGGGAAGAGTGTGGGAGAAGGAGGAAGAAGACAAACTGAGTCTGAGGCTGCCACACCTCAGCCCACTCCCACATCCCGCTCACAAATCCAAAGAGACGTGGAGGAAAGTCCCAAGAGACGACTGGAGGAGCCGGATCGTCCGGATCGAGTCAGAAAGACGAGCCAACGAGCACCAACCACCGGGATTATTTTAAAGAAGAATAAACGTTTACATGATCCAGGAAGAAATTCATTCATCTTTAAAATCAGAATAAACCCACTGACTTCAGGATTAAGTTTAATTCCAAATAATAATTTTTATTAGGAATTGTTTACATGGTCTTTTTAAAGTGGAATTAATTTGTATTCAGAATTAAATTATTTTTAATTAAAGTGCTCATGTAAACGTGGCAAATATTTTAATTTTTTTTTCCAAACCTGTCAAACTCAGAATCACATCTCTGCATTCATAGTTCGCATGCTGGGGGTGTTCTACATGTATCTCTAATGGCGGAATGTTCATCTGTTACCATGGTGACGGAATGCACACATTAGCAAACGTACACAAAAAAAGTTTTAACATAGAAAAAAACACAAAATGGATTTAAAGTGTGCCTGTATTTCACAGAAGTCAGCTCTTTCTGGTGAGATTTTGTTAAAACAAGGCTCCGATTAAAGTCTAACTCAGGCAAAGCAGTGTCTACAGTTAGCATCAGCACCCCCAGCACTTTAAATACGTTTTCAGTGAAATATTTATGCACTTTAACTTCCACTGCAACTGCCAGAAACTGGAACCATTAAAATACACCCCACACAGTGCCTGTGCTCCTCACGCTCAGAGTCTGTGGAGCTGTGGACAGTTTACACTGAGACGCTCTTATTAATAATTCAGGGGTTGATGGCGAGAGGCTCACAAGTCCCACGGAAACATCTGTCGCCCGCGGCAACCCTGACTCCAGCTCTGCAGCATCTGGCCGCTCCTGCTTCACCGGCGCACATTATCATCTCTGCTGCTGAACCGTGCAAATCTGAGCCGAGACGCACCAGAACCAGAGCTGATTCTACAACTACACACCCCAGCACCTCCACCATCTGCCCCTGCTCCACCAGCGCCAGCCACGGGTCCCACACTGCCTGCCAGGGACCCCCACTGCCCGCCGGGGACCCCCACTCTGCCAACTGTTGATACACCTGCAGCTCAGTCAGTTCAACTAAATTTAGCCCCAGTTTAGATCCACCACATCAGAGGATTTGATGACCCGATTCCAAATGGAGAAAACAGACCTTTTTCACAACGGCTCAATATCAGTGTCCACCTTAGGGTTGCAGAAGTTCTGGTTAATGTTTTTCTGTGTAAATGTGTGTGTAAATGTGTGTGTAAATTTGGCATATTCTCCAGCAGCTTCATAAATCCCCATCCCCATCAACAAATCTTCAACCAACAAGGTCCACAAAGGAGAAACATTCTTCAGGAAGAATTTATCCACAATGATCAAGGGAAGAAAAACGAAAGCTTAAAGGAAACAACGATGAGCATCAGTGAAACGACTGAGCAACACTAATGTTCTGGTCCTAGAGACGTGTTACATTCAAACTGCATAAATCTGTGCTCAGATCCACATCATGAAATCGATTTTTAATTTTCATTGTAGAATCAGTCTGAGTGAACAAGTTACACTGAAAATTTCTCTGGCCAAGATTTTAAAACTTCTATCAGGTTATTCATCTTGTTTTCGCGTTTATTGTCGACTTGGTTCTGAATTGGTTGTATAATCTTAAAAATTGTCACATATATTTCTTCCATGACTCAACTAGTCAAAAGAAGAAGCTACAATCCATTTACCAGAGTTTTCCCTGCAGCATTTAACTTGTTTTTAGATTTATTGATACAGATTTGCTTGATACTCGAGTCTGTTTATCTCAAACTTAGCATCTATAAACTTATTAATACTTATTAATCCAGCCCATGAACACTCACAGAAACGCTTCATTCTCATCTAGAGGTCGTTTATTTTAAGAGAACTTGTCAAGTCAAATGATCTTGGACAGATCATTTTACTACTTTTAAGTCATTTTCTGATAGATTTAAGTGTTTTTATCTTACTCTGGAACTGGCTCCACAGATTTGCCATTACCTGAACTCTACACAGGCCTTTCACCTGTGAATTTAAATCTTGTGTTGACATTTGAATGAAAAATGTTACTGAAAAAGATTAATTTCACTTTTAGTTCAGCTATTTTATGTTTGTCTGTTTTGTGTGGATAGGCGCCAGTAAGAACAGAGATTTTAAACTAATTTTTGGTATGTTTACAAAAATGTTTATGAATGTCCAGGTTAAATAAAGACTTAAAGCTCCTGTATTACACAAAACTGACTCTTGTGAGCTTTAAGTCATGTTTTAATGCTGTTCCCTCCTCAAAAAATGTCCAAATGCTCTGTTTCAAACGGCTCCTTTTACCTTTAGTTCAGTAGTGATCAACAATTTCAGGAGGAAACTACATTAGAACAGAAATCAGAAAACAGTGTAATATAAGTCCTTTAAACCAACAGATAACAGATTAAACCATAAAAACCAGAACCACAAAACTCCTTCATTTCAATTTATTCATGTGTTACTTTTCCCTGGATGCAATTTTTGCGGACGAACAACATCAGGAAAACCACGATAAACTGCTGATAATCACCTCGGAAACGATAAAAAACAAACAAACACTTAAATTCTCTCAATAAAAATATTAAACTGCGGAAGCCAATATTATCTGTTCCATCTCATAAAGCTATTACGGGTTATTGCAGCGAGTCTGATAGAACACAAAGACACTGGTAAAATCATTAGAACATGAGCGAGTGTGACGGCTCCGCTCTGTTTACGCCTAATTGAGTTTTATTGGAGAGTCGGGAGGTTCAGGGGGGAGGAGGGTTTATGCGAGAGACTGAAGGATCATCAACTGTGTGCGTGGAGAAGTACTGAATTATTCTGTTTTTGTTGTTTTTTTTGTGAAAACTGAAGGGTTAAAATTTCAGCATTAAAGTTGTTTTTAACACAAAAAGTGTTATTTCATCTATTTGAAAGTGAAATGGGGGTTGAGTTGGGGTTATTTGCCAGAGTTGATATGTCTGAAGTTAATTCAACATCCACTAGTGTTAATTTAGCCCCTCCCACCACTTCAAACTCCCACGAGAGAAGACCAGGTTGAACACAATTTCATCTTAAATTAACTCAAATAAAGTGTAAATCAGGATAACCCTGCAAAGTCTTATCCGTTTACTCTCAAAACGTTAATATAACTCTTGATTGAATCGTTAAAAATGAATGTTTGTCCAGTGTTACTTAATTAACATTTCCAAAAATGTTAAATTAACTCAAGAACAGATTGGACTTATATAAACCCTGAGAAAATGTTAAAATTCATTCTGCGAGAGTCAGTTTTAACACTCAACTACGAAACGAGCAATAAAAGACATTTGAAATTGTGACTGGAGGGAATAGTGAGCGCATACATCAAGGCTTAAGGAGCAGGAGAATTAGAATTAGGCTGTTTTTTCCTCAAATTATGCTGTTAAGGAAAGTTTCTGGACTCTGTTTGCCGTTGTTGTTCACCACCAGTGCATAAAAATTGTCTGTTCCTGAACCTCAGTCTCTCTGTCATTGCTTTGGAAAGTCACGTGATCCCTACAGAAATAAATGGCACAAATAAACTGAGGCCCACTTGTGAAATACATAGATTTTTCAGGTGGCTGATGTTTCTATTGTACAGTTTTCTGTGAGGATTGGCTGGTTGTTGAAAGTCGGCAGTAGAGCTTCTTTTGTGGTCCTCACCTCCTCCATGATGCGATGACAATAACAATAACAGGACACCCATGTTAATTATCCAGAACAGCAGGAAAATGCCCCCTGACTTCCTCTCAGATTTGCTGCGATTAGCATAAATATAATGGCACACAGGAGAGCGCCTCCCATGGGCGATGAGGAGGGTGACGAGGAGGGTGACGGGGTGGGTGACGAGGAGAGTGACGAGGAGGTGACAGGCCTCAGGAGGGGAGGGTGGGGGTGTTAGAGGAGGAGGAGGAGGGACGTTCTGCAGGAAAAATGGTGTGAAGGGAACAAAGACACAGTGACCTTGGCTGTGAATGTAAAAGAGGTCTGTTCAGAGGAGCTGGAGCTCGGGGTCTGTCTCCGTCTCTGCTCTCGCTGTTCGCTCAGAACGGCCTCCCTCGCCCACACGTTTTACACAACCGCCGTAATTACACCAGAAAAAATGACAGAGCCGAGCACGAGGACGAGGAGCTGATGTTTTTTTTCACTCTGCTTTCAGGTCTGGACTGTTTGAATGTGAAAATATATACATGAATACATTAGGGCTTTTTTCCAAACCAAACAGCCTGTTCCCACTGACAACACAAAATGCCAAGTCCCCACATGTAGCTTAGAGTATGTGATGTGGAAAGTCGTGTAATTTTGATCTGATACTGTGTTAAATCAGACCTACAGTGCTGGTGTTTGCTCCATAGTTATAATCTCTGACACCTGTGGATCGTTCTGTTATAATCTGGATATTTAAAATCACAATATTGATCTAAAACAACTTCATAAAAGAAACAAGTGCATTGACTTCAGCATTAAAAAACTGTGGTGCCCAATAGACCTTTTTCACACCGTCTGGAAGTGCCCTGCTTTAGGTTTGCAGAACTTCTGGTTAATAGTTTCCTGTGGCAAAATGTGTGTGTAAATGTGACGTATTCTCCACTAGCTTCATAAATCTGCCCCATCACCAAATCTTCAGCCAACAAGGTCCACAAAGGAGAAACATTCTTCATGAAGAATTTATCCACAACGATCAAGGGAAGAAAGACGAAAGCTTAAAGGAAACAACGACGAGCATCAGTGAAACGATTGAGCAACATTAATGTTCTCGTCCTGAAGAAAACAGAAGGAACTTGTTCACTCAGATTGATTCTACAGTTAAAATTAAAAATCAATTTCATAATGTCGATCTGAGCACAGATTTATGCATTTGGAATGTGACACGTCTCTAGGACCATAACATCAGTGTTGCTCAGTCGTTTCACTGATGCTCGTCGTTGTTTCCTTTAAGTTTTCGTCTTTCTTCCCTTGATCGTTGTGGATACATTCTTCATGAAGAATGTTTCTCCTTTGTGGATCTTGTTGGTTGAAGATTTGGTGATGGGGCAGATTTATGAAGCTGCTGGAGAATACTTAAAAAACATTTTCACAGACATTTTGCCACAGAAAACTATTAACCTACAATGGGACACTGTTGTGCTGTGGGCCCCTCCTATGGATAACTGCACATCACACTAGAGCAGAGCTTTTTTTTTTTTACATTTACTATTATGATTATTATTATTATTACAGTGATTAACTTTTGTGTTGTTTAAATATTACATTGTAAATGTACTAACTGTCTTGTCTATTTTTAGTACACTGTTCATTTAATAACCTGTCACCCTTGGGTGCTTGCCACATCCTAGAGCTCTTCCTTTATTTGCCTGATAAAGGCCTAGTGCCAAAACGTTGTTGATGTCCTAATTAAATTCACAATTTGCAAGTAGAACGGTGTGTTGGATTCTTCTCTGCTCATATTTTATGGCTGCTCTCTCTCCTCCAACGCACCCACTTCAAGAAACTGATGTGAGAAGTTCTCGTTCTTTTACATTTGGACCAAAATGACGACACAACGCTGCCCAATCCTACGAGTATCACCCATTAAGAACATCAAACTGGAGAAGGAAGAGCAGATGTCACAGTGGGCGTAAAAATAAGTGATTAAAGAGGACTGGAAGATGCACTTTACATCTTTGCCTGTTTATATTTTTGGTTGAGGAGGAGACTGGACAGAATTGGGTCACACAAACACAGCACACAGACATTATAATACAACGGGTGTGTAATGATGAAGCCTAATTATCGTCCTGTCAGCTCCGCACTAAAGTGGACTCTGCTGTCGTGTCTGAAACTCAAGCTGAAGCTCCTCTGAACTGTCTCATGGAGCTTCTGTCATAATGACAGTGGAGACGGAGGCTGGGCTCTGGGCTCAGTGGGGTTCAAACTGCACTGTGGGTCTGTCAGGAACACACTGACACTCCAATAATGAGCAAACAGAGAAACACTTTTAGATTTAAAGAGAAAGTGGAAATATTACGATAAAAACATTCTCAAACACATCTGCATAGAGCTGTTTTGGACAATCAAGTCACTCTAAAGGTACAATTCTACACACTATATTCCAAAGTGTCATAAAGGTAAAATCTTTTGGTTTTCCAGTAAAACTCATGGATGGGTTTGTGTCTCAGGTTCTTTGGTTGAACTCAATCTGACCTGATACCTTTCCAGAAAATTCCAATTAAAGGAAAAACTTCTTAAGAAGGACCTTCCACATTATTAAGCAGAGCACCATTTTCAGGAAATAAGGGAAAGAAAAAGGATCTCTCTAGTGCCCAAAAGTGTGAAATAGCTCTGATCAAATAAGGGCTCTTGTGTTCAAATGGAACTTGAGCTGTTCAGATGTTTGGATTGAAACAGCTTTTGATTTATGTGCTAATGCTTCTAACTGAAAAATAAACATATGGCCATTTTCAGTTCTTTACAACAATAACATGGTTTGAAACTCTGTTGTGCAGAATCATTTTGACCAAAGATGTTCATTATGTTTTCTCAGTACTTTAACTTCTTAGGTTCTTTTTTAAGACAATGTAGTCAAGTGTATTTATCTTGTTGACTTGTGCCCCGTCTCAATCCACAGGTCATTCGATTGGAGAACAAAAGTTCAAATGCTGGATCAGGGAGGCCACTGAAATCAGGAAACGAGGCACTGACAGCATCAACCGTGATGACAAAGCGTTCCTCCTTCCACACACCTGGGACCCTCCTCCAGAGAGACTGGGCGACAGGAGGCGTCAGTCTGAGCGACCTGCAGGTCCTTCAAGCTGACCATGCCTACAGGAAGTAACAACAGCTGACCATGCCTACAGGAAGTAACAACAGCTGACCACGCCGACAGGAAGTAACAAGAGCTGACCACGCCTACAGGAAGTAACAACAGCTGACCACACCTACAGGAAGTAACAACAGCTGACCACGCCTACAGGAAGTAACACCAGCTGACCACGCCTACAGGAAGTAACAACAGCTGACCACGCCTACAGGAAGTAACAACAGCTGACCACACCTACAGAAAGTAACAACAGCTGACCACGCCTACAGGAAGTAACAACAGCTGACCACGCCTACAGGAAGTAACAACAGCTGACCTCGCCTACAGGAAGGAACACCAGCTGACCACACCTACAGGAAGTAACAACAGCTGACCACGCCTACAGGAAGTAACAACAGCTGACCACGCCTACAGGAAGTAACAACAGCTGACCACGCCTACAGGAAGTAACACCAGCTGACCACGCCTACAGGAAGTAACAACAGCTGACCACACCTACAGGAAGTAACAACAGCTGACCACGCCTACAGGAAGTAACAACAGCTGACCACGCCCACAGGAAGTAACAACAGCTGACCACACCTACAGGAAGTAACAACAGCTGACCACGCCTACAGGAAGTAACAATAGCTGACCACGCCTACAGGAAGTAACAACAGCTGACCACACCTACAGGAAGTAACAACAGCTGACCACACCAATAGGAAGTAACAACAGCTGACCACGCCTACAAGAAGTAACACCAGCTGACCTCGCCTACAGGAAGTAACACCAGCTGACCACACCTACAGGAAGTAACAACAGCTGACCACGCCTACAGGAAGTAACAACAGCTGACCACACCTACAGAAAGTAACAACAGCTGACCACGCCTACAGGAAGTAACAACAGCTGACCACGCCTACAGGAAGTAACAACAGCTGACCACGTCTACAGGAAGTAACAACAGCTGACCACGCCTACAGGAAGTAACAACAGCTGACCACGCCTACAGGAAGTAACAACAGCTGACCACGCCCACAGGAAGTAACAACAGCTGATACACGACATGTCACCACCCACACCGGGGACAGTTCTGAAGATGCAGCATCAGAAACATGTCAGCAAGGTCAATACAGTTCACCACATTGTCTTAAAAATGAACCTAAGAAGGTAAAATAATTTGGAACTGTGCATTTTAAGTTTATTTTATTTTTGAAAAAATCCTGTTATCATTGGGAGGTTTGTTCCATAACATTTGAATTATGCTTTAAAGGTTGATACCTTGAAAATTATGATGACTTCATTTATATTGACAATCTGGCAAAATCATAGAAAATATCAGTAACAGTCACAGCTGCCCTGGGTCAGAATGAAGGAGCATCAGCTCCTCAGACCCTCTAAGCAAATATTCACACTCCCTCCTCACTCCTCATGCACAGACAAGAGGAGAGAAGTGAAACTGAACCACTGAGTCCATTCTGAGTCTACCGTCTTATTGAGTTTATTTTACAGGGAGCTATTCTCTGGTCTCAGGGTTTGGGAACATCTCTGCTAAAAAACAATACCTCCCTGAATCAGTTGGTTAAAGGGAGGTGAGGTCCATCCTCAGAACATCTGTACTCAGGACAGTTGCAACGAATGTCCCAGGGGATTCTGAAAGAAGACCAGTGCCCTCTAAACTCTGAGGCTTTTAGTCCCAAGATCTCGTTTTAAAAGGAGCTTCATTACAGCTGCTGTTGTACTTATGAATTAATCTATTTATTTATCAATTTTAGTCCTGTGTCTTGGAAAATCGTGTTGTATATATCTAATATTTATTGTGATTTTTAGCCAAGTGTGATGAATGAATGAATTATTTATGGAACAAAACCATTCTGCACTGGAGCTGTGTGACACTTTATTGTAATTGTGTTTTTGTGTGTTTATTGTGTATATTGTGGATGAAGGAAATGTGAAAAGTGGGACCAGAATCTCAAATCCGCAAAACAACTTTACCTATGGGTACGAATAAATCAACCTAACCTAAGTTAGTTGTGAAAACTTAACTAAAACTAAGTTGTTTTTTCCTACATTTGTGGCACTTTTGTTTTGTTAAAAAATATTAAAGTTCTGCTCTAAACCTTTTGTATTGTAATTATCTTATTATTTACTCACAAATCACAATATTCTTATTATTTTCTTCATAGTGTAATCAAAATATTTGATGTGAATATAACATTTTTATGTATTACTAATGTGATTGATTATATTATATTTTTATATTTTATTTTAGTTATTAGTTTGATTAATTTCATTAGTTTCATTTAAATATAGAGCTAAATGTTTTGTATTTTCTATAAAATGTGCTTCACTAATAACCATGTGTTGGATCCATTCAACAGTCTGTGGTTCAGTGAGAGGATTCATCTCTTTCTGTTGTAATGATGGAGGGAGGAGGATAGAGGGAGGAGGAGGAGAATGGATGGAGGGGTTTTGGCTTTGTCCTGAACGTCTCTGTTAGTGTGGCCCCTCTCCTCTGCACAGCTCCCAGGGGGCCACTCACACGGGCCCCTAATTCAATCAAGTGCTCCGGGCCCCTCCCAGCTCCACCCTGCCCATAACCCCCCTCCTCTGGTGCAGAGAAAAAAGGAGGAGCAAGAGGAGGGGAAGGAGCAGAGGAGGAGGAAAGATGGAAGAAAAGATGAGCAGAGGAGAGGAGGACAAGGATGAGGGGGAGGAAAAGAGGAGGGAGGAGGTGGAGGGGAGGAGGATGATAGAAGAGAAGAGCAGGAGGAGGGGGGTGAGAGCTTTGATGCTTTTGTTGTGTTCAGCACCACGGACAGCTCCACAGGCCTCACAGACACAGAGACACAGAGAAACTACAGCTGAAGGCAACACACTGATTCAAATACAAGACCTTCACCCACATCCACAACCACACACCCTCACCCACACACTCACCTACACCCACACGCACACACCCTCACCCACACACCCTCATCCACACCCTCACCCCGCTCAAACCAAACGACACCTGACCGGGGCCTGTGTGTGTGTGTGCTCTGCTCTGTGGAGCTCAGGTGTCTCGCTCCATCAGGTTAAACACTCTGAGATGAAACTGACACAAGAATGTGACTACGCATAGATACAAGTCTTTATTTCACAGACGACTCCTCAAACAGGCCCTGAAACAGAGATGAGGAGGAGGGAGCAGAAGAAAAGGAGAAGAGGAGAGAAGCAGAAGAGGAGGAGAGGAGGAGTAGAAGAGGGGCAGAAGAGAGGAGCAGAAGAGGAGAGGAACAGAAGAGGAGGAGAGCACAGACATCAGGTATTCTGCTCATTCTTAAACTAATGGATACTGGTTTGCTTGCTCTCAATTATTGAAACTATTTTTCAATAATTTTATAATTTTAATAATTTTATTGTAACATCATTGTCAATGATGAGAAATCCCCATCGCAACATTTCCGGACACTGTTTAGAATCAAACCATAAACAGCTCAGTACAGCTGATTCTGAAGGAAACATAAGGCTTTAATTACATTTCTGTTATTACTTTGTTACTGTGGATCCTCTGAGTCAGAAAATGCACAAAAACAGCTGAACCCTCAGCTTATAAAACAAATAACTACAAAACCATATTTTTATTTACACTTTTTTATGATTTCTAATGTCGTTTCCTCATCATAAACAGACCTGGAGTTGTGTTTTGTTTCATTCACATGTTTGAGTAACTCTTTATTATTAGTCTGTCTACATCTCCAAAGCTCAAAATGCTCTGCTCCACTGTGTGATGTCATAAAGTGCTAGTTTTCAAGTTTTCTAAAATTAGATCTGTTTCTTTTCTGGTGAAGGCTCCATCAAATGCTTTTCTCCATGGAGATTGAGTTATTGGTTTGTCTGGATGTTCCACAGTATGGCATTAAACCTTTCTATTTCCATGGAGACCAAACCACACCAAGTTCCAGGTCAGATCTGTGGAGAGTCGACCCCGTTCACAGTCAGAACGTCTGTTTCTCAAGGTATTTTTGAGCTATAAAAATGCCTGTAACTGAATAAATGTAAAGTAGAGCTGTTTAATATCACACTGTGGAACATTCCAAACAGAGCAATGACGTATCCATGGAAACAAGCATGTGGCTGATCCTCCACAAGCAAAGTTACACAATGCACCTTTAAGGAACTGGACAAAAAATAAAAATAAAAAGATCAATAATATCTCCCCCAAAAACAGATTTTTTACAAACTCAGTAAATGAAACTTGACATTTTTGCAGTTTAAAATAGAGAAAAATGAGCAGAAAATGAGCTCTTGAGCATGAGAAAGCAGAGAATATGAAATCCAACTGAACGTTACGATAATGTGTCCTCATGTTTAACCCACAAACCTGCAGATTTAGGCTGAGTTCTTCTCTCAAACTGAAAACTGTTCCACCTCATGATGTCAACAGTCATATGTTTTTATCACGTTGAAACCCATGAATATCCTGCAGTAAAAGCCTCATATTACAGCTGATATTATGTCCATCAGGTATTTAGTGGATAATATTCTGGATAAACCTGAGTGTCCAGACAGAGTTCACATGTTCAGACAGAGAGACGCTGGTGTGAGGGACCAGGATGTGGATGTTCTGCTGTTTCCGCTCTAATGCTGTTATCTGGAGTCTGGAGCGCTTTTATACAGATGAGATGTGACCGCACCAGACCTCAGTCCTCCTCTCCTCCTCTCTCCATCCTCCTCTCGTTCCTCCTCTTATTCCTCCTCTCTCCATCCTCCTCTTGTTCCTCCTCTCGTTCCTCCTCTCTCCATCCTCCTCTTGTTCCTCCTCTCATTCCTCCTCTCTCCATCCTCCTCTTGTTCCTCCTCTCGTTCCTCCTCTCTCCATCCTCCTCTTTCCATCCTCCTCTCTCCATCCTCCTCTCGTTCCTGCTCTCGTTCCTCCTCTCTTCATCCTCCTCTCTCCATCCTCCTCTCGTTCCTCCTCTCTTTCCCCTCCTCTTCAGTTCAAATACACAGATGCAGTTTGATCAGGACGAGGTCATTTTAAGTGCTTCCTCATTCCAGCACTTCTGTAAGAGCTCCTGTCTACCTCTGTGTTCCAGTAAAACTCCACCCACACACACACAAAAAAACACACACACCTACACACACACACCAGCTCCACCGCCTCTCGCCTCACAGCAAAACCTGTTACAAATGTGAGAGAGGAATCTCAGTTCAAATCAATTCCGTTTTCCTCAGTGAAATCGCAGAACTCGGCAAAATGACATCAGAAATCAGGAAAAGCACGACAGAAATCATGTGGTTTAGACCGGCACAGTTTTAAAAAGCCTCTACATATCACTTTCTGTACAGATACACTTTATTTTCTACACTACAGTTTATCTGAGTAAATGTGTGAAGGAAAAAATGGCAATGTTCTTATATCATATACGGTCTCACACACACACTAATGTAACATATGCACATTTACACACTCCCACTTCACACATACACACACCTATACTGTACACATGCATTAGCAGACTGTATATGCTCATATAAGCCAGTATATGTTACACTGTGAAAAACATTAGGAGCTTTGTGATCTTATAAAACAGAGTCCATCACCACTGCAAGAGGAAAACTACTGAATGGCTTTTGCAGATTTGGATTTGGCAGATTTGGATATTTCCCAGGACTTTATTAGGAATTTTATCCACTTAAACATTAAAACATTATTATAATATTTCACAGATTTCTAATGTGATCGCCAGAGGCCTGTTTCTAACACACAGACTGTAGAAAGAAGTGATTCATACAAACGTTTGAGACCAAAATGACAGTGTGTGGTCTGACATAAAGCCACATGAACACAAACAGCTGCACACACAAACCAGTCACAGTTTTAAACATTATCATCTCTGGAGGATTTGTTTTCTCAATCTACATTTGACCCATTCAACGACCTGCGCCAACGATTCACCCTCTGCCCTACCCTCTGTCTCACTGCCCCACCCTCTGCCCCACCCTCTCATAACACTATCACATAACAGATGAAGTATTAAACAGAAAACTACAGTGACAGAAATAATGTCATATACATTTTAAACCCTGTATAATGTATGTATGTGTAATGTATGTGTCTCTTTGTATGTGTGTGTGTGTTTCTGTGTATATATGTGTGTGTGTGTGTGTGCTGTGGTTCTGATCGATCCGGCTCGGTGCAGAGTCAGATTCATCATGGCTCTTTATTCTCTATTGATTTTGTGCAGCGGCCGATCAGAGAAGAACTGGACTTGTTTTTTTCATTGTGTGCGGCGAAAAGGAGCAGGTCAGCTCTTTTAGTGCAGGCGTTTGGACTGATCCTGAAGACGGGAATGAAATAAATCTATCTACTGTCTCTCTCTCTCTCTCTCTCTCTCTATCTATCTATCTATCTCTCTATCTATCTATCTATCTATCTATCTATCTATCTATCTATCTATCTATCTATCTATCTATCTATCTATCTATCTATCTATCTATCTATCTATCTATCTATCTATCTCTCTATCTATCTATCTATCTATCTATCTATCTGTCTGTCTTTCTTTCCACTTCGGCTGCAAAAACAAGTCTTAAAGCGCTTATATGACACTATTTTCTGATGTTCTAATCTCCTTTCCTCATCCCAAACAGACCTGGACTTGTGTTTTGTTTCATTCACACACAAACCCTGCAGATTTAAAACACTCTGTTCCACCTTGTGATGTCATGTGGTGATACAGGAAGTGCTCCACTGTGTTTCTAAACTCCACACACCTTCACTAGAATCATTTGGATGATTTTAGTCTTGGAATTGCTGGTCTCTGCTGAACAAAAGGCAAAAAAAAAAGGAGCTGTTCCCTTGAAAACTACCGCTTCATGACATCACAAGATGGAACAGAACGTTTTGAGCTTTGAAGATGTGGACAGACTAATAAAGAAGAGTTACTGAAACTCCAGGTCTGTTTTTGAGGAGGTATCAACATTAAAACACGTCTTAAAGCTCATATTTGTTTTATAATCAATGAATTAACATATCTACAGAGACACTTATAATCATGGAGCTCTTTAAATTATATATTTTTTAGCATATTTCTTGTTTAAATTGTCCTTTTTAAAAATATATATATATATATATATATATATATATATATAATTCAAATGTCTGAATAAATGGGAGAATCAGCCTGTAACTAATAAAAGAAATCAACAGGTTCAACATTTTTTTTTTTTTTTTTTCATTTTGACCGTCCTAATAAAGACATAAATACAAAAAAAGAACATTATATACGCATAGAAATTAGAAATTACGTCCATGGACAGTACCGGCCCTCCCCATTGTACTCCCTGTATTATATTTGCGCATTTCCCGTCGTGCCCCGCGCGCAGGGGCCACAGAAGAGGCACGAGCAGCTGCGCATCGTAATTGCTCCGGAGCGTTTCAGGCGGATCCGGGAATCCCATTACGGACCGAGCGGAGCGACGCGTAGACACAGTGACACCTGGTGGACAGATCCGGAGCTGCGCAGGAAAACTGGACATGTCTTTAGTACAGAGGAGGAGGAGGAGGAGGAGGAGGAGGAGGAGAAGAAGAAGAAGAAGAAGAAGAAGAAGAAGAAGAAGAAGAAGAAGAAGAAGAGGGGGATTCTTGTGTGATGTAGAGGCTCAGCGTAGAGTGTCCAGACGTCTCTCTTTACCCGGGACAGCTCCAGTCCTGAGCCCTGTGTCCCCTGTCCCAGCAGATTTATACAAAACCCTCAGTTGCTCCTCTCGATGTAGAGGAGCAACGGCTCTACTCCGAGCTCCTCACTCTATCTCTAAGGGAGCGCCCGGCCACTCTGCAGAGGAAACTCATTTCAGCCACTCGTATCTGCGATCTCGTCCTTTCGGTCATTACACAGAGCTCATGACCATAGTCCAGAACCAGGTCTAAACTAGGACTAAACCAGGACTATATCAGGTCTGTTTCAGGTCTAAGCCAGGTCCAAACTAGGGCTAAACCAGGACTATTTAAGGTCTAATTCAGATCTAAACAGGACTAAACCAGGACTAAACAAAGGCTAAAATAGAACTATATCAGGTCTAAACCAGGTCTGAACTCGGACTAAACCAGGACTATATGTCATGTTTTGAGCATGGAGGACCCCAAAGCAGAGCCGGAGGCAGGTCAGTGTAATAACAGTTTTAGGGATAATGCAGGATGTGGTGACGGCTGGAGACAGGCTGGTCCAAAAGCTGTGGCGTGGGCAGGCAGGGAAGTTAAAAAAACAAAAACAAAAAAACAATACAATACAAACAATGTTTAAAAAAAATTGTAAAAAAATACCAAAAAAATGTTAAAAATATCTATAAATCGGTTCTAACTGTGTATAAATGAGTGTATAGCTGTGAGCCTCTCTCAGTCTGTCGCTGTTCTACGTCTCTGGCCTTGGGCTCAGCTTTGCTCAGAGGCACGAGGTCACTCTCGAGGGTCCCGCTCATGTGACCAGGATTAACACTACAGCAGAGCGCAGTACGGTGGCCCTGAAGGACAAAAGGAGGATTTGTACTGACATTTTGCAGCTGATATCATCAACATTCCCTGGGGGAGTGACGCCAACTGAAAGCACTGCTCTGTCTGAAGCTCAAGTTAGAATTAATCTGAGTTTTATTTAACATAATCTGACTAGAAAGAAACTCCACACACCTTCACTAGAATCACTTGGATCAGCCTTTTTTTATGCCACGGACCAGTTTAATGTCAGACAATATTTTCAAGGAGCGAAACACACAAAAACTGTGGTATTTTTGTCAATATAATAATAAACGTTTCCAAAGACGTGGGTTTTATATTAGAGTTAATGTATCACATGAGTAAAGAGTGAGTCATAGATGGATGGAACGAAGAGAATTCAGGTTTTTTTTTAAATAAAACATTGTTTAGACTCAGATAATAAAATGGAAACGGAAATAATGTAAGTTATTTACTTTTTGTGTGGCTCGGTACCAAACGACCCATGGACCTGTTGGGGATGGCTGATTTGGATCATTTCAGACCTAGAACTGCCGATCTCTCCTGAACTAAAGGTACAACGAACATGACAACTACCACTTCATGACATTACAAGGTGGAACAGAACATTTTGATAAAAAAGAGTTACTCAGACATGTGTGAATGAAACAAACACAACTCCAGGTCTGTTTTTGAGGAGGGAATAACATTAGAACATGACTTAAAGCTCACAAGAGTCAGTTTTGCGTAATATAAGAGCTTTAAACTGTTCTGTCATGTGAATACAACATAACAAGTTTTGTTCAAGGGGAAAGCACCATAAATAAGACGACACTGAAAAACATTTATGACAGAAAACAACACTAAACATGAACAGAGCCTCTGCAGCTTTGTGATAAGCTCCGCCCCCACACTCAGCTCCTGTCGGAGCGGTTTTATTATTATGATGATGTTATTTCTTTGTGTGTATAAAACAGCCTGTATCTCCTCCTCAAAGCTGCAGAGCACACACACACACACACACACACACCAGCTCCACACACACACACACCAGCTCCACACACACACACACACACACAGACCAGCTCCACACACACACACACACACACACACACCAGCTCCACACACACACACACACCAGCTCCACACACACACACACCAGCTCCACACACACACACACACACACACACACACACACACCAGCTCCAAACACACACACACACCAGCTCCACACACACACACACACACACACACACACCAGCTCCAAACACACACACACACCAGCTCCACACACACACACACACACACACCAGCTCCACAGACACACACACACACACACCAGCTCCACACACACACACACACACACACACACACACACACACACCAGCTCCACACACACACACACACACACACACACACACCAGCTACACACACACACACACACACACCAGCTCCACACACTCACACACACACACACACACACACCAGCTCCACACACACACACACACACACACACCAGCTCCACACACACACACACACACACACACACATTTTTGACCAGTTTGAGATAAACTAGGACTAAACAGGTCTATTTCAGATCTAAACCAGGACTAAACCCGGACCAATCTAGGGCTAAAATAGAACTACAGAATATCATGTCTCAACCAGGTCCAAACCAGGACTAAACAAGGGATAAAACTGAACTATATCAGATTTAAACTTGGACTAAACTAGGACTAAACCACATGCACACACAAACACACACCCGCACATGAACACGCACGCTCACATACAGTACACACACACACACACACACACACTCTGAATGGCCCTCGCCTGTCCTACATGATGAAGCTGTCAGCCTCGTCCTTGTCCCAGCTCCATTCAGACCTGTGTATCTGATCTTCATCTCCGAGCTGCAGAGGAGGACCCGCCCCGTCACAGATCAGCCTCAGATCATCTCCGAGCTGCAGAGGAGGACCTGCCCCGTCACAGATCAGCCTCAGATCGTCCCATTGTCCCTGATGAAGCCGGAGCTCTTGACATCTTCATTCGAGGCCGTATCTGATGGACCTGGATCATTAGGCCCGGACGCTGCAGGGCTGTGGTCAATAAGCAGCTAAAAGCCTCTCCCCTCCCCTCACGGGCTCCTGGAGAACGAGTAAACAGCCGAAAGAGGACAGGAGACGAATCATGAATACAAAACAGCATGACGTGAATCACAGGACATTTTAATTTAGAACATAAAACTCTCAATAATCAACAGTTAAAGGGCCAATATATCTGTTCTTATGTCACTTAATCATCACAAACAGACGTGGAGTTGTGTTTTGTTTCATTCTCACATGTTTAACACACAAACCCTGCAGAGTTCTTCTCTCAAACTGATACAGGAAGTGCTCCACTGCGTTTTTAAACTCCACACACCTTCACTAGAATCATTTGGATGATTTCAACTTTGGAACTGCCGATCTCTACTGAACTAAAGGTAAAAAAGGAGCTGTTCACTTGAAAACTACCACTTCCTGACATCACAAGGTGGAACAGAGCATTTTGAGCGTTGGAGATGTAGACAGACTAATAATAAAGTGTTACTCAAACATGTGAATGAAACAAAACACAACTCCAGGTCTGTTTTTGAGGAGGGACTTAAATCCAAATCTACTTTATTTCTAGCACATTTTACAAACAAAACAGTTTACAAAGTGCTGCGCAGAGATCAGAAAATGAAGACAACAAAAAGGTTAATTGCTAGAATTCGGTCACACCAATCCTACAACAATAAAACCAGTTAAATCAAATTAAAGCAAAGCTATAAAAGCCATTAAATAGCAGTAAATAAGTAAAATAAATAAAAGCCACAGAGGACCACACAACTCACGCAGTGTTAAAAGCCACAGAGAAAAGTGGGTTTTAAGACATCACTTAAAACACTTGTTGGGACGTCTCCTCTTAAAGCTCACAAGTTTTGTGTGATATTGGACCTTTAAACTATCTGATTGAAACATAAAACTTCACTGTTGATGCAGTTAGAAATGACATTACGCCTCTGCCCTGAATCTACAGGAAGGAGCTCCAATGAGTGGGAACTTTAATTTCATAGACTGACTCCGGCCCAACCATCCTCTGCCAAAACTCTGAGTACTCAAAATTTCATTTAAAGTATCATGCAGATCAACAGGACTCAAATGCAACACAAAGAACACCGTCAAACATAAAGTCTTATTTCAGGACAACAGAAAGTGTCCTACACTTATATGGCAAATCAGGTGGATAAACAACAAAGGAATACATGATTATAATGTGAACTAAAATATCTGCCAAAACTGGGAAACACTCCAATAAGAAAATGGGCTGGGGAAAAAATGAGACTTTAATCAGGAAATAAATCAGAATTGCTCAAAAAGCCAACAACAGATTTCAAATATGAAGTTTCTGATTCAGAGTTTGAGAATGGGCCATGGCAGGTCATTAATCTAGCAAAGATTGAATGAGGAGCAGGAGTATATATAGACTACCCTGGGATAATTAGGGAATGAGAGACAGATATCAGAGATATCAGAGATACGTGGAGGTAGCAACAAGAAGACTGGAACAGACAGGAAAACAGAGCTGGACTGGGGAAAAACATGTACACAAAAGGCAGAACTGTGACATAAAAGTTACAGAAAAATTACTCTTGTGAGCTTTAAGCCATGTTATAATGTCGTTCCCTCCACAAAAACACACCTGGAGTTGTGTTTTGTTTCATTCACACATGTTTGAGAGTTATTATTAGTCTGTCTACATCTCTAAAGCTCAAAATGCTCTGTTCCACCTTGTGATGAAGCTGTACTTTCCAAGTTAAGCTTCCTTTTAGCTTTAGTTCAGTAGAGATAAGCAATTCCAGGACTGAAATGAGGCAAATGATTCTAGTGAAAGTGTGTGGGGCTTAAAAATACAGTGGAGTTTGAGAGAACTCAGCCTAAATGTGCAGGATTGTGTGTTAAACGTGTGAATGAAACAAAACACAACTCCAGGTCTGTTTGTGATGAGGAAATAACACTGGAACATACTGCTGATCAGAAAACAGCGTCATATGGGCCCTTTTTAAACAATTATTTAAACACGCCAATACATCGTATCCTGGTCTAGTTGTTTTCAAACCCATCTCCTTTTATCTTCTCGTGTCTCATGTTCATCGCAGGGACTCAGGGGCCAGAGGAGGATCTATAATGTGACGAGGGGAGACAGATGAGACAGAGCTGTGATGTATGACTTTCCCCGTCCCATCCATCTCTTTGGCCTTTTCACAGATCACACCAGAGGAGCCGTGATCAGGGTAAAGACTCGTGTTTATTATGAAGATCACAAACTCAAATCATTCAAACGGTAAACATGGGTATTTATAGATTCTGTTGATGTTCCGAGGGGCTGATGGGACCTGGCACTTTTACTTAATTCATTTCTGTTTGTCTAGCCTCATTCCAAGTCCCTATGTCTCATGTTTAGTCAGCAGAGGTTTCCAACCTGTAGCTCAGAGCTACCAGTAGCTCTCCAGTCCTTCCAAGTACCTCGCCAAGGGCTTTGTGATTTATAAGTATTGTCCTGAATAATTCAAATCTGATGAATTAACATTGTAAATTTACTTGAATTCCTCCACTTGAGGCACATGAGATTGACAGGTGGATCGGTGCAGCATCGGCAGTGATGCGGTCGCTGTATTGGTGAAGAGGAGCTGAGCCCAAAGGCAAAGCTCTGGATTTACCTCAGTCACGTTCCTCCCCTCACCTGTGGTCCTGACTCTGGGGAAAGACCGAAAGGACCAGATCGAGATACAAGCGGCACAAATGAGTTTCCTCTGCAGAGCGGCCGGGCGCTCCCTTAGAGAGAGGGGAAGGAGCTCGGTCACACGGGAGGAGCTTGGAGTAGAGCCGCTGCTCCTCCACGTGGAGAGGAGCAGCTGAGGGGAGGGCATCTGGTCTGATGCCTCGTGGATGCCTCCCTCAGGAGGTGTTCCGGGCATGTCCCACCGGGAGGAGGTCCCGGGAAAGACCCAGGACACGCTGGAAGGACTGTCTCTGGCCAGAATCTCTGTCTCTGGGCCTGGGAACGCCTCCAGATCCCCCCAGACGAGCTGGAGGAAATGTCCAGGGTGAAGGAAGTCTGGGAACCCCTGCTTAAACTGCTGCCCCCGTGACACGACTCCGGATAAGTGGAAGAAAATGGATGGACATTGCAAATTTGTTATTTTGTGCACTAATAAATGGATCACGCTTTTATAGGTATCTAACTGTAGACGTCTAAGGTTTGCACTTTCATATCGATTTTCTTTCTTGTGGCTGCTAAAATAAGCAGTTCTTTGGTATTTTCATTTTGTAAAGGGAGCTCACTGGACGCAAAAGGTTGGAGATCCCTGGTGTAGAGCTTGTTCCACTTAAAATAGAATACAGAAATATTTCGAGGACGATTGAGGTCAAATCAGATCCTCAGCTTCACAAAGACAAAGACCGTTTGTCTGCGCTCCAACGGTTCAGAAACAGATTCAGTTTGAATGAAGTCACATTAGTCAGGCCTTTTAGGAAACATGAAGGGGAAATGTAATCCGTATTTTTTTGTAAACACCCGTCAATAGCAGGTTTTCGGGTGGGACGTGTGGGGATTAGATCACATGTGCGTCAGGTTGGGCACTTCCTGTTGCATTGGGGGGCCCTCTCCTTTCCCCGGGGGCCACTTTGTTTGGGGGGCACATTAACATTTGGGTGGAGTTGGAGTCATGTTTGGTAAATGCCAGTGTAAGCTCGACATTATGCAGCCATGTATCGCAGTGAGGAAAGGTCATGTGACTGATGGGATACACACACACACACTTACAAACACACAGAGGCACAGTGGAAGTGTGTGAGTGTATTTCCTGGAGACCGGTGCTCAGGGCCCCAGGGCAGAATCTGATTGGCTGATGGAGCAGACAACACAACACTGAACATTACACACAAACACATACAGGAATATTCAGGGTTTTCAGCTTCCTGTGGAGAGTCTGAGGACCTCTGCTGTGAAGGAAACAAACAAGCAAATGAACTATGAGTCGTTTAAGTAGTAGAGGTGAACACATTTAAGTATCTGGGGGTAATTTTAGACTCCAAACTCACAAAAAGACTAAGGGTCAACTGATGATCACTGAGGCTTGAGTTCCATATTAGTAATTGGAATATAGGAACTGATTTATGGACAAAATAGCAAAATAAAACACCCGGATCATGCAGAACGGGTTAATATGAATGTTTTAAGACCAAAATGACATTATATTGGATCTGAAGTCACAGTTGGACATGAGACTTTTCTCCACAAAACTCAAAAACCCTCAAGGAAAATCAACAGAGTGACACTAAAGTGAGCTGGGATCTGCAGCGGACATGGACCGTTCTATGTGTGTGCGTGTGTGTGCGCGTGTGTGTGTGCGTGTGTGTGTGTGTGTGTGTGCGTGTGTATGTGTGCGTGTGTGTGTGCGTGTGTGTGCGTGTGTGTGTGTGTGTGTGTGTGTGTGCACGTGTTTGTGTGACCTTTTAAAAGCCTCACCAGGGACGGGAGCTGCAAATGAGTCTGTGGCACGAAGCCTGATGTACAAGGACATCAGGTTCATCACCTGTTCATTAGTAAGGACCACACCAACAACACATGTGCAAAGCGAAAGAGTTTACTGTAGAGAGACGAGGCGGGATGGCTGGGTTGAGACTCAGGGTGGGGGTTCAGTCTCAATCTCTACATGGCCCAGCAGGAACGGGACCCCCCTCGTAGGCATCTTATGTCTGGAAGACGAACCGATCAGGGTTAGGAGGTGGGGTTGAGTTATTCGAGACAAACTGGGTTTCCGGGATTGGCTGCTACAAATAGACTTCTGGTAAATTGAGGTGTGGTAGAAGTGAGCTGTGATTTGCTGGAGAGGAGGTGAAGGTGGATGAGGCGTGGTCCTGCACTTGAAGTTAATCATATTAACTACATTTAGGCTACGTTCAGACTGCAGGGCTTAATTCTCAGTTCTGATTTTTTTGTGAAATCCGATTTTTTTTGCGAGGTCGTTCACATTTCCAATTAAATGCGACTTGACTGTGATCTCCAGTGTGAACTTTAAACGCCCCAAAAGTGTCCTGCATGCACATTGGAGGACACGACGCATCACAGCAGTGATCTCAGTGTTTACAGAAGTCGCCTAAACATGGACGCTACATTGAGCATCTGGAGATTTTAAAGTTGCTGTCGTACCAGAGCCAGAACATGTTCATCTTATTTGTTATAAGGAGGAGATTGAGAAGGAGAAAGGGTTTTGGCCATGGTGTTTTTTGCGGGGCAGAAAAGCAAAGAGCCAAGAGTGGTGGGATTGCTGTGTGCGTCACTGCTTCACTGACACGGAGTTCATACACAATTTTTGTATGACGTGAAGAATGTTTGTGTAGAAGCCGCATGTCAAAAGATCAAATATGTATTGGTTTTATGAGCACAAATCCAAATGGCCTGGGTTGCATTTTAAATAATCAGATCTGTGTCATTTAGACGGTCATTAAAAGATCAGATACAGGTCGCGTAGGGGCAAAAAAAAATCAGAATTGGGTCACTTCAGGCTGCAGTTGGAATGTAGCCAAAGGTGGTAATGTTTAATTGGGCTGTCCCTGTCAAATAAACTAATATAATAATATATTTGTGTAATATAGGACCTTTAAGTTCTAACTTGTAATTTGGTCTATGAAGGTGTTAATGGGCCCATATTACTCTATCTATCTTAAGTAAAATGTAATGTTTCTTCATCACAAACAGACCTGGAGTTGTGTTTTGCTTCAGTCACACATGTTTAACACACTAACCTGCAGATTTAGGAATGCTAGACATGTAATCTATGAATGTCTCTAGCATTGAAACTGCACAACATGGACGAATGTTTCTCCTTTGTGGACCTTGTTGGTTGAAGATTTGGTGATGAGGCAGATTTATGAAGTTGCTGGAGAATACGCCACATTTACACACACATTTTGCCAAAGAAAACCATTAACCGGATGTTCCACAAACCTAAAGAGAGACATGTGAAGAGATATGAAAAAGGTCTGTTTGAAACATATTGAAAAACTCTGCTTAAAATTTCAGCAACTAAAATTCAGAATAAAAATTATTTACACGTCTTTTGTCAGAGTTAAAAAAAAATTCAAAGTGAGAAATTCAGAGGTATTTAAAATTCAAAACGTGACAGAACAAATGATCTTCCACAGAAAACATTTTATGACATGTACTGTGTGTCACGGGGGGACTAGTTGGACCCAAACGCAGAAACACCAAGAACAATTGAAATGATTTATTTACAGAGAATGGACTGGTAATTATTGGACTGGGGAGCCAGGAGGAGCAGGTAGGTCACGGGCTGGGGGGGGGCCAGGAGGAACAGGTAAGGTCACGGGCTGGGGGCCAGAAGGAGCAGGTTGGTATCAGGCTGGGAGGTCCGGAGGTGTGGAGTGGAGAAATGGTTCCAAGATGAGGAGCAGAAACAGGAGCAGGTAAAGATCCGGGGTAAACTGGAAACAGGAAAAATTCAATGAAGTTCAAAAAAAAACCAGCGGAGCAAGCAGAGAGGATATTCAAAAAAGCTTGTGAGCCTGGAGGCGAGTTACCCTGAGTGTAAACTGACGAACTGGCAGGGAGTGTTGGAGAGAACCGGTTCTTGTAGCAGCGTTGATTGTAGATGGACCACAGGTGAGTGAACACAGGAGGAGGGGAGAATCCAGGAGGATCATGACAGTACCTCCCTCAACGGGAGCCTCCAGGCGACCCAGGATGTGCCTGATGGAAGTCACGGACAAGGGCAGAATCCAATATCAAATACCTGGGAACCCAAAAACGCTCCTCGTGACCGTAACCTTTCCAGTCCACCAGATACTGGTAGCCCTGCCACGTCTCCTTACATCCAAAAGCCTACGTGCTGTAAAGGCCGCATGACCATCAATGACCGGGCGGGTGGAGGGGGCCTGGCAGGAGGGCACAAAGTGCTAGAATGAACTGGCTTAAGCTTGCGAGACATGGAATGTTGGGTGAATCCTCATAGACCTGGGCAATTGCAATTTTACAACAGTGGGGTTGATAATACTGTCAATAATGAACGGACCAATATAACGGGAGAGAGCTTCTTGGAATCAGTTAGTAAAGGAATGTCCTTAGAGGAAAGCCAAACCCTCTGACCTGGAATGTAGGCAGGAGATGGTACACGATGTCGATCGGCGATCTGTCGATTCGGAGGGCAGTGCGTCTCAAAGCAGCCCGCGATCTTTCCAGATCTTGCGGCATCGCTAAGGTGAGCCTGAACAGACGGCACTGCAATATCCATCTCTTGAGCTGGGAACAAGGGGGTAAGTATCCAAGGGAGCATTCAAATGGGGACAGACCAGTAGCTGCACTTGTCAAAGAGAGTTGTGTGAATATTCCACCCAAAGGTAAATGAGAGCTCAAGAAGATGGATTCAGGGCTGCAACACACCGCAGGGCTGCCTCCAGGTCCTGGTTCGCTCGTTCAGTTTGACCATTAGTCTGGGGATGAAAACCAGAGGATAGGCTCACCTTAGCTCCAAGGGCAGTGCAGAAAGATTTCCATACTTGGGAAATAAACTGAGGACCCCGGTCTGAGACAATGTCCATTGGAATCCCATGAAGAGCGAACTACATGCTTGATAAGTAAGTTGGCAGTCTCTAGAGCAGATGGAAGCTTAGGAAGGCCAACAAAGTGAACAGATTTGGAAAACCGGTCAACTATGGTCAATATGACTGTATTACCTGACGAATTAGGGAAGACCAGTGGCGAAATCTAGGCTATGTGACCAGGACGAGATGGAACGGGAAGCGGCCGTAGTAGTCCTGCAGGTGGCCGATGGGAGGCCTTGCCTCTAGCACAGACTGTGCAAGCTGCAACAAAGTCCTTAGCATCAGCATCCAGAGTGGGCCACCAGAAATGTCGTCTTAGGAGAGCTGTAGTCCGTCCCACACCAGGATGGCAGGCTTAAAAGCGAAGAGTGGCCCCACTGCAGAACCTGGAACGAACAGAATCTGGCACAAATAAGCGATTTGGTGGACCAGTACCTGGATCTGGTTGCTGGCGTTGAGCATTGTTGATGATGGATTCTATTTCAAGTGATAGTAGCCACAACACGTTCTGATGAACGTATGGTATCGGAGGGCTCAGGAGCTTCTGGGGCGGAACACTGTCTAGACCGAGCATCAGGGTGGATGTTCTTGGAGCCGGATCGGTAGGTAAGTGTAAAATTAAATCTATCAAAGAAAAGAGCCCCTTGAGCTTGACGAGAGTTGAGACGTTTAGCGGATTGAATATAGGCCAGGTTTTTATGGTCGGTCCAGACCAGGAATGGGTGGACTGCCCCCTCCAGCCAGTGCCTCCCTCCTCCAAGTGCCAATTTAACAGCCAGAAGTTCGCGATCTCCTACAGAATAGTTGCGTTCAGATGGAGAGAGTCGTCGGGAAAAGAACGCGCATGGATGGAGCTTGAGATCAGAAGAGCGCTGGGAGAGAACCGCTCCTACCCCGATGTCTGAGGCGTCCACTTCAACCACAAACTGACATGAAGGATCTGGATGGATGAGAATTGGCGCTGATGAAAACCGCTCCTTTAAATCCAAGAAAGCACGATCAGCCTCTTCTGTCCATTTGAAAGGTACCTTAGGGGAGGTTAATGTAGTCAGAGGTGCAACGACTTTACTGGAAATCTCTCGGATAAAGCGGCGGTAACAGTTGGCAAAACCCAGGAAACGCTGGAGCTGTTTCACGTTGGCTGGTGCTGGCCACTCTATAACAGCACGGATCTTTTCAGGATCTGACCGGACCTGCCCCCTCTCCACAATGAAACCGAGGAAGCTCACTGAAGGTTTGTTAAACTCACATTTCTCTGCTTTAACAAATAATTTGTTCTCCAATAATCTTTGGAGCACCTGACGAACATGGATGGTGTGCTCCTCCTGGGACTGGGAAAAAATTAAGATATCATCCAGGTAGACAAAAACAAATCTATTAAGGAAATCACGGAGAATGTCATTGACCAAAAGCCTGAAAAACAGCGGGAGCATTAGACAGTCCAAAAGGCATAACGAGGTATTCAAAATGGCCGATAGGTGTGTTGAAAGCAGTCTTCCATTCATCTCCCTCACGAATCCTGACCAGGTGGTAAGCATTTCTGAGGTCGAGTTTGGTAAAAATAGTGGCGCCATGCAAGGGTTCAAAAGCAGAACTGATGAGCGGAAGAGGATATTTATTTTTAATAGTAATATTGTTCAAACCTCTGTAGTCTATGCAGGGGCGGAGTGAATGGTCCTTCTTAGAAACAAAGAAAAATCCAGCACCAACTGGAGAAGATGATGGTCTAATGATTCCTGCAGCCAAGGAATCACTAATATACTTCTCCATGGCCTCCCGCTCAGGACAAGAGAGATTGTAGAGGCGACCCGGATGGCAGAGTGGCCCCAGGCAATAAATCGATGGCACAATCATATGGTCGGTGAGGTGGAAGTGAAAGTGCCTTCTCTTTACTGAAGGCCTCTGCTAGATCATGGTATTCAGCGGGGACCAGGGACAAATCAGGTGGCAGAGGGGTATTCACATTAGTCTCTGTAGGTGGAGCGCAGAAAGGAGACAAGAAATATGGCAATTAGTACTCCAGCCCAAAATCTTACGCAGACAACCAGTCCAAGTGAGGATTGTGCTGCTTTAGCCAAGGATACCCTAAGATCACAGGTGAATGAGGGAACTTATCAAGTTAAAACTAATGATTTCATGATGATTTCCAGACAGGACTAATTGGACAGGTTCGGTGAGATGAGTTACTTTTGCTAGTAGTCTCCCATCTAAGGCATTGGCCACTAATTGTTGTTTCAGAGGTTCAGACTGTAAACCAATTTGATGAGCTAAGTTAGTGTCCATAAAATTGTCATCAGCACCAGAGTCTATGAGAACAGAAATGGGAACAGTTAGATTAATTTTGGAGTTGTTTAAACATAGAGTGGCAGGAAGTATCATACTCTGTGGGGTTTGTGGACTGAGTTGAGTTTGGCTCACCAGAACCCCCACATTCACTGGTGAGCCCCTTTTGGGCGAACAGGGCAGTGTGCCAGAAGATGACCAGTTTGTCCACAATAAAAGCACAGACCAGATTGAAATCTGCGAAACGCTCAGTTTGTGTAAGATGGGCCCGCCCTAGCTGCATGGGCTCAACGTCGGAAATAGGCGAAACTTTTTGAGGTTAAGGGTTGAGAATGTCTGAACTCACCCGAGAATGAGAGAGTGGGAGACAGGCGGAGGGGAGACGACTGTATATGGGCTCTGTCTCGATGGCGTTCTCTAAGGCGGTTATCAAGTTTTATAGCTGCTGATATCAGGGAATCAAGATCGTCATATTCATCCCTCACTGCAAGCTCATCCTTAAGTTGTTCAGTGAGGCCATTCAAAAACACACTTTGGAGGGCTACATCATTCCACCCAGCCTCTGCAGCCAGGGTTCTGAAATCAACAGAAAATTCAGCTGCACTGTGGGAGCCTTGACGAAGTAATAGGAGGCGTTGGCAGCCTCTTTGCCTTGAACAGGATGATCAAACACTTTCCTTAACTCTCCCACAAAAAGATTATAGTTCTGACGGATGGCTGGTTGTGTCTCCCAAGTGGCTGATGCCCAAGCTAATGCCCTTCCTCGTAACAACCCCATTATAAATGCAATCTTGGAACAATCAGTAGCATAGATGTAAGGCTTTTGGATAAACACTAGTGAACACTGGAGAAGGAAAGCCCCACATTTCCCCATATTCCCAGAATAATGTTCAGGGTCTGGCACATGTGACTCACGGAACTGATGATCTGGTGGTCCTCCAGTGGCGACCTCTGGTGGTTGAGCAGAGGCCTGTTGCTGTGCAACGACCTGTTGCTGAGGTAAGAGCTGGGCAAATGCTATATTGAGGCCTTGCAGCATGGATCCAAGTTGTGACATCTGTGCACCAAAGCTTGTTGATCCTCGGCTATTTGTTTGAGCTGACATTCGTGCTTACCGAGTAATTGGCCTTGGCTAGAAACAGCCTGAAGCAGGGAATTGTGGTCTGCTGGGTCCATATTTTGGGCCAGTTCGTACTGTCACGGGGGGACTAGTTGGACCCAAACGCAGAAACACCAAGAACAATTGAAATGATTTATTTACAGAGAATGGACTGGTAATTATTGGACTGGGGAGCCAGGAGGAGCAGGTAGGTCACGGGCTGGGGGGGGGCCAGGAGGAACAGGTAGGTCACGGGCTGGGGGGCCAGAAGGAGCAGGTTGGTATCAGGCTGGGAGGTCCGGAGGTGTGGAGTGGAGAAATGGTTCCAAGATGAGGAGCAGAAACAGGAGCAGGTAAAGATCCGGGGTAAACTGGAAACAGGAAAAATTCAATGAAGTTCAAAAAAACCAACGGAGCAAGCAGAGAGGATATTCAAAAAAAGCTTGTGAGCCTGGAGACGAGTTACCCTGAGTGTAAACTGACGAACTGGCAGGGAGTGTTGGAGAGAACCGGTTCTTGTAGCAGCGTTGATTGTAGATGGACCACAGGTGAGTGAACACAGGAGGGAGGGGGAGAATCCAGGAGGATCATGACACTGTGGTCTCTGAAGCTCTTAATTACCTGATGTGGAGGTGTCCTGGTCCCTTTGGGTGTGTTGAGTGTGTGACAGATGCTGATGGTCATAATCCGGGCTCTGATCTCAGGGTCTCTGCGGAGGTTTTAGCCCCATCTGCCCCTGACCCCTGACTCTCTGCTCAGCTCACAGGGGTAAGAGCGTTCACAGGGAGGGGCTGGGTCCTGATGGGGCAGTTTCAGACCTACGCCCATCACAGGAGAGCACAGCACAGGCTTTAGGCTGTTTGGAGTCAGACATCACAGCGTCCAGTGAGAAAAAAAGTGTTATTATGAAAGGTCCTAAATTACACAAAACTGACTCTTGTGTGGTTTAAGTCATGCTCTAATGCTGTTGCCCCCTCCAAAACAGAGCTGGAGTTGTGTTTTGTTTCATTCACACATGTTTGAGTAACACTTTATAATTAGTCTGTCTACATCTCCAAAGCTCAAAGTGTTCAGTTCCACCTTGTGATGTCAGGAAGTGGTACTTTTACCTTTAGTTCAGTAGAGATGGGCTGAAGATTTCTAAAAGATTCTAGTGAAGGTGTTTTTGGAACAGCGTGGTTTCAGTTTGAGAGAAAAACTGAGCCTAAGTGTGCAGGTTTGTGTGTTAAACATGTGTGAATGAAACAAAACACAACTCCAGGTCTGTTTGTGATGAGGAAACTAGAACAGAGATCAGAAAATAGCCTAATATGGGCCCTTTAATCTTACTAATTAATGAGCAAGAATGAGTCCTGCACATTATAACTTTTTTTTGCTATTATTTATATATCTGAACTTCTAACTATATAGACATTTTTTTCTATCTTAACACTGTTTTTTGTATATTTACTATGGATATTCCTGAAAAAAAACCATAATCAAAGACCGTGTGGGGTTGAAGTGTGGTGAGGTCAGGTTCTCTGGGGTCAGTCATGTTCATATATCGATTAAACAGACTCAGGACTTATAATACCTCATAGCAGATATGAGGAAAATCAATAAAGGCAGATTATTTTACCGTGAACACAGTGACCAGCACCATTACAGTGTGTGTGTGTGTGTGTGTGTGTGTGTGTGTGTGTGTGTGTGTGTGCGCGCGCGTGCGTGTGTGTGTGTGCATGTGTGTGTGTGTGTGTGTGCGTGCGTGCGTGTGTGTCACTTATACAGAAACTAATTAGTTTTGGGTTTGGCCATTTTTCGTGACCGCACTTTGGAATATACAGCAGTACATTAACATCACATAAAGAGGGGGAGGGAAAGAGAGAGGAGCAAGAGAGGGAGGGAGGAGAGAGAGGGAGAAGAGAAAGAGAAGGCGAGATCGGGAGGCGAGAGGGAGAGATAGGAAGGATGAGCAAAGAAGGAGCAAAGGAGAGATAGGGAAGAGGATGAGGGAGAAGAGGAGAGAGGGAGTGAAGGAGGAGAGGGGGGGATAGAAGGAGAGGAAGGAGAGAGTGTAAGATAGAAAGCGACACACCCAGAGAGGAACAAATCACACACACACACACACACACACACACTTACACATTTTAGGATTCCAGGCTGGTTCCATTTTATGGTCATATTCTGGAGTCTGACACAAAACAACCTGCAAAAGCCTGAACCTCATCCAGCCTCTAAAACAGGTCATCAATAATGTAGTCAAGTTTAAATCAGACCTATTCTGCTAAATTAATTTGTTTTTTACAATTTAATTTTAAGCATATCATAGCATGTTGCAATGCATAAAAGCTTGGCCAAAATTTAAGATCTAAACACTTAAATATATCAGAAATTTACTTAAAAGTAGTGAAATGATCTGTCCATGCAGCAAGATCATTTTACTGGACAAGATCTCTTCAAATAAACGACCTCTAGACTAGAATGAAGCAGCGTCAGAACTAGTAGGTCGATAATAAATCTGAAAACAAGATGAAGAACATGATAGAAATTTTAAAATCTCCAGATCAGACACATTTGCAGCGTATGAAATCATTTGACATCAATATTGGGAGTTATAACGACAGCATACACACACACACATACACACACACACAGGGCTGTTGGGGCAGAGCAGAATACAGATGGACTCATTTGGATGATTGTTCTTTTGATTCTTTTTCTCCGAGCGTCCGTCTGCATCCTGATGTGGCGTTAAACTCCCACTGAGTTTCTCTGTACAACCAGGAGAGACGAGGCCTGTGAGGTGTGTTTTACATGATTAAATATGAGGCACACCCACACACACACAGAGCCTCATGGGTGGAATGCAAATGCACTATTTACTTTCACTACTCTGCAAAAGGGGAAATCAACATGAGACAAAGTGGCTGTGAACACGGCTGGTTTAATTTAGGCTTGTTTGAATCTACAGCTTTAGTTCAATCGTTTCAGTCATAGAAAATCTCCCCAGCCCAACCCTACGGCCAGTGGTTTAAAATCGCACTTGAAATTGCACATTCACTATAATTGAAATATAAGTGCATATACCAAGTGCAGCTGTTTCATGTTTAGGCAACACCTGAACTGAATATAATCTTAAAGGGCTTGACACATGGGGAGTGTATTTTTATGCTGTTTCTTTTTCCATCCAACTGGGACTCGGATCTTGGCTAAGACGACACATCCGAGCCTCAAGCGTTTCTATGTTTCATTTGTCCAACTTGGAGAAACATGTAGATGCTAGTACCAGGCGCTCCAAAATAAGTCTGTTACACAACCTCGAGGAAGAATTCAGTATAAATAGTATATTTCAGTATATATTAGTGAAGTGAAAGTGTTGGGGTCACGTGATAGTTGATCATTTTGACACATGAGCAGGAAATGGGTTAAAAACATGGGCCACACTGACTACCAAACCCACAGGCAATGATAGGGACGCAGAAAAGTACTGCAGTAACACTAGCATACCCATAGACAGTGAGAGGGACGCAGTAAAGTACTGCAGTAATGCTACCAAACCCATAGACAGTGATACAGATGCAGTAAAGTACTGCAGTAATACTTCCAAACCCATAGACAGTGATAGGGATGCAGTAAAGTACTGCAGTAATGCTACCAAACCCATAGACAGTGATACAGATGCAGTAAAGTACTGCAGCAATACTACCAAACCCATAGACAGTGATAGGGACGCAGTAACGTACTGCAGTAATACTACCAAACCCATAGACAGTGATAGGGATGCAGTAAAGTACTGCAGTAATATGAGTGACTGAAATTGTCATTTAAAAGACCAAAGTGTCCAAACACAATGAAAACAGTTCATACAAGTGGATTCTGTCTCGGAATTTTTGCTCGGTCTCCTCCGAATTGCTCCAAGTTCCGACATCCAAGGAAAAGGGGTGTGTCAGTGCATGTTGCTTGACAATGTCCTCGGACCTCTGAGTCGGAAGGATGATTGAACGCAAAAGGTCCCCATGAGTGTGTATTGATGTCAGTCCTAAGCTAAGCTAAGGAGCCAGTCATGGACATTTGAGATGCTCCAGGCTACATATGTGGAAGAGGAACTTCCAGAGGAAATACTTTGAGGGAATGGCCCACTTCATGTACCGGCGCCCCCTGGAGGCTGCTGTGATGCTGCGGGACACAGAGGACGGACACTTTGGTCTCTTTCTCTCCTTAAACTGCCTTGACACAGATCTGCTGACCCTCCCTGTCCAGTCCTCCTTAAACTGACCTGAGACCTTTGACTGAGACACATAGGGACTGAGAAGAGCCATGGATATGTTGCTGCAGCAGAACTTGAAATTCCCTCAGGATCAATAAAGTGTGTCTCTCTCTCTCATGTGCTGAAGAGTGAATGAAAAATGAATGAAAACCAAAGCATACAGATCTAAGTGTTTGGAGGGACATTATATATTAGAGTACGGTCATATTTTGGAGCCTGATCTAATGTGAAACAACCTACTGCCTCATGCCCCAAAACACTGAACCCCATCGAACGTCTAAAACACTGAACATCATCGAACCTCTGAAACAATAATCAGACCCTAAATAAACCACCTCCATAGTGTAGATAGAAAACAGGTGCTGGAGTCTACAGTAGAAAAGGTCACATAGTTCACCTTCATCTCAAATAAACAATGTTTTTACACTAATTAAATGTTATTTCCATGTTGTGAATATAGGTTAATGATGATTTTACAGGAAAGACCTTTACAATTCCAGTCTATTTTGGCCGTGTTGTGCTGTTAACAAGGCACTCAAGACGAAACAGAACCTCTCATCATTATCATCATCATCATTTTTAAAGATCTGAACCTTTCTGAAAACAAAACCAAACCGCAAAAGACTGAACAAAGAGAGATTCCTTGACGACAGGGACAGCTCCTCTTGTGTATGTGTGTGTTTGTGTGAAATCTGATCTTGTGTCTCTAAGGCTGGAGTCATGGGAGCAGCTCAGACCAGATCGTTCTAAACACGGGCTCTGATGAAGGCCTCTGGAAAGACCGTGGGCACCGCAGGCAACATGGGCACCCCTCCATCTCCACAGGTAGGACCCACCGTCGCTATCCTTACGCTAATGGTTAAAGACAAAAGATGAAAATGATTTTGTTCCATGTGGGAAAAACGCAGTGCCTGGCAACCACTCAGCCCATTCAGACTCACAGCGGAGAGGCTCAGGGGAGGGTGGAGGGGCAGGAGGAGGAGAGGGGACTAAAAGTGGGTTAAAAAAAAAGCTTGTGTGAGAGCGAAAGAGCGACAGAAAAGAGAAAAAAGACGAGAGAGAAGTGGAGGCAGAGGTCAGAATCACAGTGAAATAAAAGTTGCCGTGGGTTTGTGTGGTGGACGCCGTCAGGAGGGGGAGTGAAAGGACACAGCAGGATTAATCAAGGTAGTTACAGAA
Source organism: Odontamblyopus lacepedii (assembly GCA_034769755.1). Classification (NCBI taxonomy): domain Eukaryota; kingdom Metazoa; phylum Chordata; class Actinopteri; order Gobiiformes; family Gobiidae; genus Odontamblyopus; species Odontamblyopus lacepedii. The sequence goes on along the minus strand of CM068348.1, from coordinate 10,572,103 downwards.
AACAAACCAAAGAAAAGAACCTAAAGAATAAATTAAATCATGGATAAATATTGAAAACCAAACTCTTATGTCAAATGTGTTTTGTTTCAGCAGCAGAGAGTACTGCACAGTGTGTCTCAGTGCAGAAACTGCTGTAAAGTGCTCTGTAATTCTAATCTATGGCACTTGTGGATCACTATGTTAGAATTTTTTCATTTATGACCACAGCAGAGGAAGGTGGCAGACACAACTACAACAAAGGTTCAAAGGGACAGTTCTGAATTTTGGACATAGGGCCTCATTTCCTGGCGACCCAGAGTGTTGGAGACGTGTGGCGACACTTGTTTAAATCTTCCCTCCAGTCCTTGTATTTGCAGAGGTGCTGGTGCTAGGCTAGTGCATGTCAAT